>OY756141.1:217391-386415 GCA_963576785.1 Chlorophyllum brunneum | reverse complement strand
TGGTCTTCCTCAAGCCTGAGGACAAGATCAGAGATGTCATTCACATTAACACCATTGTTTCTGCCTAACTTCCTGATCCTGTCACTGAGCCTGTAACAAAACCAGAAAACTTAACATGAGCAAGAGCCTTAGTGAATAATCAGCAAGTTGATCATGAGTGGAAATGTATGAAGTTGAAATCTCTCCAGTTTTGTTTTGGTCACAGATGAAATGATACTTGATGTCAATATACTTTGTGCAATCATTAATATTGCCAGTGGTAATGAGATCAATAGTACCCTGATTGTTGATATGAAGTGGAGTGGGAACAGTGATAGGGAGGTAAATAGAATTGAGAAGATTTTGAAGCCAAAGAGCTTTCTGACCAGCACTGGCAGTAGCAACAAACTCAGACTCAGTACTGGATATAGAGACACATTGTTGCTTTTGAGAAGCCCAAGTGATAGTACTACCAGATAAAGTAGAGACATAGTCTGTGATAGACTTCCAATCAGTCTGATCACTAGCCCAGTCTGAGTTGGAGTCGACCACAGGGTCAATAAGGCTATTGTCACTGTTGTAAACAAGCTTGAAGTCTGATGTACCACAAAGGTAGCAGAAGACATGCTTGACTGCAGTAAGATGAACCTTGCTAGAAGCAGAGACATGGTAAGCAAGAATGTCTACTACATAGGCAATATCTGGTCAGGTACAGACCATAGCATACATCAGAGAACCAATCATCCTTTGCTACTCAGTGACATCCATCTCTGGACTAGAGAGAACAGGGAGAGAGAGACCAGCAACCATGGGAGTAGGAACCAGGCAACATCCCTTCTTTGACTTGTACTACCACCATTGATTTGCCAAAACTTGAGTTAACAGTGCTAGTCTATAGTACAAGTGATATCCAATGCCTGTTTTATGCTCTGATCTCTCTCTGAGAGAGCCTATACCTGATGGTAATGGGGATGTCTTTGGGAATGCAACACATGTTCCTACTCCCTCCATCTTTGTGGCCTCCCTGGCTCTACCCCCACCTGGCATCCTCTTTAGGATGCCCTCCTTTGCATGGCCTGTAATCCCAACTGATTAGGCCTACAGCCACACCATTCCCCCCTTGGTTCTCAGTCGAGGACTGACCACCCCCCCAGGCTCAAGTGCCCTCCCATCTAATGACAGGGACAAGACTGTCCACCAAACAGTGAAATGGGTCCGGCCTGAGGGTGACCATTACTACTCTGGAGAGAAAGACTGGGCTGATCAGATTGAGGCCAAGGTCGAAGAAGAAAACATTTCTGAAGGCAGTAATGGGCCTGAAGAATTTTACGAGGATGCTGTGAATGAGGTTGGTAAGATCTCTGAGTGGGTTAAAGCTTGTGGTTCCTACAACATGAGCAGTGACAATGGCCTGGCCTTTGGTCAGGCATTTACTGAATTAACAGGGACCTTGAGGTGGGATGGCTCAAGATTGCTGTTGATGAACAAAAGAATAATCTCCATAGTTGGATGGGGGTTAACTTTGGTAAAATCACTGTCAGAGCTGACAAAACCCCATAGCCCAACAACTCCCCTCTCTACCTTGTAAAGGGCAAAGGCCACATGGCCTCCTCCCTCACTCCTAACCCTAGGGTCCCCACCCCTAACCCCAGGCCTTCAACCTTGGGGCAAGGCAATGTCCACATGGAGGTCATTGAACAAATTATTAGTCCAGGTATCTCTGGTAATAATGATGTCACTCATTTGGGTATCCCCGATGATGATGTTTGAATGATCTCCAAGGCAGAATTCAAGGCTGTCTCCCACATTAGAAAATGGAAGACCCACAAAGGTCCCCAAACCAAGACCACCACTGCTGGAAGTTTGATGGCTACAAATAAGTTGGTACCAAAGGCAACACCAGCTGCTGCTCCAAAGCCCACACCTATTGCAGCACCCAAAGCCCTTGCTTTGGCAGCCAATCCTAAAGGCTCTTATGTGGCTGCAGCTGCTAAGCCCAAGACTACTCCTTTTGCCACCACTGGATATGACCCACTTAAACTCCTGGAGTTCACAAGCAAGTTCCCTGAGCTATTGTATGAGAAAGTTGTGGCAATGTATGATACCGCTTTCTCTACTCCCCTCACCACAAATAAGAAACTGGCCAATAAGCCAGGCACAATTTGCTCTACTCTTAATGGCCCTTCTTGTAAACAGGTCATTATTCCACTGCTTACCAGGCCCAATGTCACTAACTTTGGATCCATCATCAACTCTCTCAACATTTGCCTTATCGCTGAGAAGTCTAAGTCAAGAGTCATTGCTGTCTCACAGGGTAAGCTGGGCCTTATGGTCCACACCTTGGAGGTTCTGACCTCTGCTGAGCTTGACCTTGTTAAAGCATGACTCAAGGAGGAATTCGGAGGGATCACCACTGGTGAGGCATCTCTCCCTCAATCCAAATTGTTTGTGAAGGTCATGGACATGAACTACATCACCTCCTGTGGTGTTATCCTCACTGAGGCTGATGTGGTCTCCAGCATCTGGAATTTGATTCACTTGGATACCATCCAATTTGCCACACAATTATGAGTGCATCACAACTCTAAGCACTCTGACACCTGCATGGTGTGGTTTGAGATTTGGGACTCTAAGGCAGGATCCAACATTGCCAAAATTGAGGACAATTTCCTCAACATATATGGTAACCTGTTCTGTATCAGGAGAGCCAGTGCCAACCCTAGTGTCCCATTCTGTGCTAAGTGCTGCAGATGGGGCCACCCTCTTATCTGCTGCCATGCAAGACTGTTCACCTGTGCTCACTGCAAGGGACCTCACTCCACTGCTAACCACTGTTCCTTTGCCTTCTGTTGCAAGGGTAACAATAAAGTGACTTCCCCCATCACTGCCACCCCCACTGGCAAACCATGCCCCCATAAGGCTATGTGTTCCAATTGTGGTAAAGACCACCTTGCCACTGACAGGAAATGTCAGTTCTGGAAGCATTGCTTCGACTATAACTGGCACACAAACCAAGTGCTTGAACTTCGAGCAAACAAGGGAGTTCCTCACCCCCCCTCCTCCTCATCCCCAGCTGGCTGAAGCCAAATGACCCCCCCTCAATGAATATCATACCTGACAACCAAAACAGACTCCCTCACTCTCTCTTAAGTGAGATTAAAGTCTGCTCGCATAATGTTGGAAGATCTTATGGAGTGATGGAGACAGTTCTTACATGTAGAGGTGATGTTGACCTTCTCCTCATACAAGAACCCCTGTGGAGATACCTCTGCAATATCCCTTCTCCCATCTCTAATAACAGTTTGCCTCTCGTAGGGGGCCCAATCCACCTGGACTGGACCTTTATTTCATATCCATTCACAGCCAAAGAAGTCCTTCAAGTCAGACACCAGTGATTTCCTCTCCCTTCTCATAGACTTTGACCTTGGCCCAAAGGGCCTGGTAGGGCAGTCAATGAAAATCACCAAAATCTCCCTCAAATACTTGCTTTTGTGCATAAATGACTTAAATGACTCTGGCCCTCCATCAGGAGAGACATTGTCAAGCACCAAGACCTCATGTGCATTTCCTTATTTGCCAGAGGTGAAGAACTACTGTTGTTAAATGTTTACAATGACAGCCAAAACTGTTATGACCTTAGTCTAGGACTCAGGTTGCAAGTCTTTGGATAAAGACAAGGAAGTAGAGAGAAGAGAAAGGGATGATATAATTGGTAAAGTGTGAGGAGTACATCAAGTATTACTACACTTTATATACTAGAGCTAAGAATAAAGAAACAGAGTAAAGGAATCATAAGGATGAATAGAATGAGTCAAGAGAAGTACAGCCATAAGGGATGAAACAAGGGGATGAAATGGATACATAGGAATGATGAGTGTGATGGGTGCATGATAGGAATGTACTGTTTATCTATAGTTCATAACAATACCTCCTTTTTTACATTCATGACCCCATGAAATATCATGGTCTACTTGTCATCTTGTTCTTTATGTAAGGCATTGACGAGTTGACATTTGGTAGGACCACTCATCAGGATTCCTGACTTACATCGACATCCGATCCAGAAGGGAGCATGGTCCTGTCCTCCTCTGAAGAGGGCTATAGTGCATCCTTGGAGTGTAGCAGTGTCATTTGTTTTGGCTGCGACGAGGTTGTATACTATCTCTTCCCAGTAGTTTTCTTCAAACTGTCCTCCATCCTTGAGTGTGAGGTAAGATGGTGGCAGGTTAAATATCGTTGGTTTGGGTGGTGGGTCCATGTCAGGTAGTTGTATAAGGAGGTAGTCTACTTCATCTTGCATATCCAGTTCTATTAGATGGTCTGGGACTGATTTGTCAATTCCCTCCATTCCTTCATCTAACCATTCCTGTTTGTCATCTTTGTGGTAGGGCAGTTTGTCAGGTAAGGTAGTGGGGATGTATGAATTGAGATCCATTAGCCTTTGAGCAAGTCTATAGGTGGGATTGTTGCTAGAGTTGGTGAGGTGGTTGAGTCTTTCACCTGTCATGATTAAGGCACTTTGGATGCATTTCTTTGTGTCGGAGTGCACCAATATGTTAAGGTTGGTGGCTGCTTTATCCAATAACTCCTTCATGAGTTCGTGTTTTCCAGTTGTCATGGCAGCTGGGAGGGCTCTGGTGGTGGTGACGAGTAAGATATGGCTTAGTGCTTTGGCTTGGATTTGGAGGTTGTTGATGGTGTGGGCAATGTATGTGAGTCCTTTGGTTGTGGCAGTATAATGTTTGATTTGACCTTCGGTGGACTGGGTATTGAGGAGGTTGTTGAGCTCTTGTTTGAATTCTGTATCATTGGCTGGGAAGGGGGTGGGTTTACATTTGGCATGCATGGTGTGTTGTGGAGGTAATTGGCAAAGTGTTACGGATTTAGCTACTAAGGGCAATCGAAGAGGATGCAACCTCTAGGTTATGGCCTTAATACCTATCTCAGCCAAGTAACCAGATAAGCAAACATTATCAAACTGTCATTACTTAACCAAGAAATGGGAATCCTGTTTATCTCGTAGCTCTGAGTGATGAGGGCGAGTAGAGAATAAGCAGTTTAGCAATCTTCTATTGATTGACAGCAACTGTCAATGGAAACTCTTCTTGGGCGATCAAGAAGGCTATCCCTATAGAAGATCAAAGCTTAAGCTTTGACTTCCTAATACAGTCAGCTATTTATACTAACTACTTCTTTTCTATAAATACTATGGAGTATAGATAATGAGACTGAAACACGTTTCACAATGTGAAACTGATAGATATGAAACTTCAAGGTGAAACACTACTTAAGATAAACGTGAAACTGATAAACATGAAACAGCTAAGCATAGAACGAAGTGAAACTGATGACAGTGAAACGGATGAGTGCTTACTCATCCTCAGAGATCTCAGATGACAATGATGGAGATTCATCGGAACAGCTACAGTCACAAGACACATAGGATGAAGTAGTAGAAGACAATGATGACGATGGTGGTGATGGAAGAACTGCATCCATAGGATGGTTGGAGTTGGATGATAGAGATGACGTAGATGCGATTGGTTCTTTGGAGAGATAGGACTCGGATGACTCGACAAAGGCTCAAGTAGATTGCAATAGCGGATGAGGAGAATCATCGCTGTCGCTACTGGGTACAGCAGGTTTGTCGTCTGGTGATAAGTCTTTGGGTCACATTTCTATGCAATAGATTCCATCAGCGATTTGTTGGTGAATGAGCACTTCGAGTGCTGGACCACAAGTGTACATGTAGGGGTGGATGTACTGCATAGTTTCTTTGGTGGTTGGTTGTGCTTTCCAACCATTGTTCCAGGCACCATAGAGGTTGTTCTCAATGGTGCATAAGTAGAGTCCATCGGTGTCACATATGTGTAAGTATGGTGCATATTTCCAGGCTAGTCAGAGTAGAGAGTCGATAATGGCGTCGTTGGATTGTGGTGGTGGGACAAGTGGTATTGCTTCTGGAAACTTGTCGTAACCTCTGACATAGGTTTGAGGTTCGGACATAACACAAAGTCTAGGGTGCAGTGGATACAGCATGAGGTGCATCAGGTGTAGTGATCTCTTGTAATATGAGGTTTGTTGTTCATAATTGTCACTTTTTACCCCCCTTTTTTATAGGTTTCATCCTCGAAATCTTGTCTAAAAATTCTTGAACTGCCTTCTTAGCATTTTCCAAATCTGACTCATCTTCCCATGTGTCTTCTTCGGAGGTATAACCTTTCCAGTGTACTAGGAATTGATTTCATTGTCCCCTTGTGCGATGTCCTTGGATCTCTTCTACTTCGTATTGTTCTTTATCGTTGATGATCTCGGGCATCGGTGGTGGTGGGGTGCGCTGGCTGTCAAACTCGGGTTTTTGATAGGGGGAGAGGAGTCTGCTGTTAAACACGTTGTGTATTGCCCATGTTTCAGATAATTCCAATTGGTAACTTGTTTCTCCTATTTTTGCTTTTATCCTGAATGGTCCATATTGTTTGTGATCCAGCTTTTTGGTTGGTCTTGTTGTCCTAATGTTACTTGTTTCGAGCCAAACTTGTTCTCCTGGAGTATACTTGTGTTCCAGTTTGGTACTATTGTGTTTTTCCATTTGCATCTGACTGTGTTGTAACATTTTCATCACTTCTTGTTGCATGTTTTGTAACTCCTGTATTCATTCCGTGATTGCAGGTGCTTTGGTGATACTCATTATATCTCCTTTCCAAGGGTGTCGTCCATAAACTATTTCAAATAGCGAATATCTGGTGGCTGTGTGGATTTTGTCATTGTATTGGAATTCCGCTGTGGCTAACCATTTTTTCCAGTTGTTCTGCACATGGTTTATTACATTTCTGAGGTATGTTTCAACCTCCTGGTTGATGCGCTCTGTTTGACCATTGGTTTGTAGGTGGTATGCCATAGATAAGTTTCGCTTGGTTCCTGTTGCTTGGCATAGCTCTGCCATGAATTTGGATGTGAATTGTGGTCCTCTGTCACTGATAATTCTGCGGGGTATTCCATGTGTTCTCCATATGTCATCTCAATAGATATCTCCTAGCTCCTTGGATGTTAAGGTGGTGTTGACTGCACACAATCTGATCATTTTGCTGAAACAATCAACTATGACAAGTATTGCATTATATCCTTGTGATTCTGGTAGTGGTCCTATCATGTCAATTGATATTTCCTCCCAAGGTTCCACTGGTGTTAGTAGTGGATGGAGATGTGTTGTCAGTCTTGTTTGGAGTATTTTGTTTTGTTGGCATGCTTCACACCCTCTGATATATTGTTTGATGTTGTTATGCATCTGAGGCCACCAATAACTCCGTTTAAGGAGTTCGATCATTTGATGTTGTCCTGGGTGTCCTACATCTGTTTTGTCATGGTGTTGTCAAAGTATTTCTTGTCATATTTGGTTGTTGGGTAGGACATATATTCTTCCTTCAAACATTGGTACTCCATCTATTTCCCATATCTCCTCTGGTCATTTCTCTTTTTCCTTTAACCACTGTGTTTCCCTTTTTGTCTCCCTTTGTAGTCAGTGTTTCAGATCCTCTTCTCCTGAGATCTCCCAGATTTGTCTGATTGCAGTAATTGTGTTGTTATTGAATAAGTGGTCGGGTAGTAAAATGATGTCAGTGTTGTCTTGGGTGGTATCAGTTTTTGTTAGTCTCGATAAGACATTGGCTTTCGTGTTGGTTTTTCCGAGGATGTGTTTTAACATGTAGTGGTATTCCCATCTACCACCTTGCTTGTTGTCCTGTGAGTTGCTGTGGTTTTTGGAAATATTCCAGGTTCTTGTGATCAGTCCATATTTCGAATGGTTTGTCTGCATTGACTAAGTATTGTCTCCAGGTCTTGATTGCTTCTCGAATGGCAAGTAATTCTTTGTTGTAGATTTGATAGTTTTGTTCTGCAGGTATCATTATTCTTGAGTGGAATGTGATTGGGTGCCAGTGTTCTTCCTGTTTTTGCAATAGTACTGCTCCTACTCCATATCCTGATGTGTCCACTTCTACTCTGTATTGCCCCTTGTCTTGTGGCATTGCTAGTACTGGTTCACTTGTGACTTTTTCTTTGATTTTTTCGAAGGCTTGCTGCTGTCATTCCATCCATTCCCATTGTGTGTCTTTTTTCTTCAGCTTGTGTAGCGGGGCTGCTATGTTGCTGAAGTCATGAATGAATTGTTGGTAGAAGTTTGCAAATCCTAGGAATTTCTTGACATCTTTTAGGGATTTGGGTGTTGGCCATTCTTTCACTGCTTTCACCTTCTCCTCCTCCATTTTAATGCTGCCTTGTCCCACCACAAATCCTAATATAGGTATCTCTTTTGCGTCAAATATGCATTTTGATCTTTTGAAGTATAGTTGGTGTTTTGCTGCAATGTTGAGAAATTGTTTTGTTCTGTCCTCAAGTTCCTGTTGCATGGTCCCAGGGATGACAAAATCATCCATATAGTTGACAACTGCTCCTTCATGTAACATTTCTTGAAAGATGGTGTTCATCATCCTTTGGAATGTTGCTAGCAAGTTATTCATTCCAAAAAACATGACTGTTGGTTCAAATAGTCCATTGTTTGTTATGAATGCTGCTTTCCATTCATTGCCTTCTCTTATCCTCATGTTGTTGTATCCCCAGATGATGTCAAGTTTGTTAAAGACTTTCACATCCTTGAGTCTGTCAATAACTTTGCTTATGAGCAGGAGTGGTGTTTTATCTTTGATCATGTGTTCATTTAGCTTCTTGTAGTCTTGTACCAGTCATTTGGTTCCATCTTTTTTGGGTATGAAGAAGCATGGGGTGGCATAGGGGGATTGTGATGGTTGAATTTGTCCTGAGGTGATATTTTCGTTGAGGAATTTCTGCAGTTCTTGTTTTTCCGTTAATGTCATTGGGTAGACCTTGGACTGTAGCACCAGGGGTGCATCTTCTGTCAGGTTTATTTCATGGTCCCATATCATGTGTTCTGGCAGTTTGTTGAAGTTCTTCTTGTTGAATAGGTGTGTATATTACTGTAGGTATGTCAGTAGGTCTTCCGGGTTTGTTTGATTGGTTTTCTTTTCCTCTATGTGTTCCTTTACCGTGCATATCCTTTCGTTGAACCATATGTCGTTGTGGTGTGTGGTGCAATCCTTTGGACATCTATTGAAGTATATTATGTTGTTTGTCCAGTCAATTTCCGGGTTGTGCTTGACTAGCCAGTCATGTCCAAGATATAGGTCTGTGCTCTCCAGTTGTATTACCATTGCTTCGATTTCTTCCATGTGTCTGCCATTGCTTAATACCAGTTGTGCCATATCTGTTATCTCTCCTTTTTTGTTCTTGGTTCCATTGGCATTGATTACTTGTATTGGGGTTTCCAGAGGTTTGGTTGTGATTTGTTCTTCTTCTACTGTTCTTTGTGCTATGCACGTGGGTACATCCAGAATCTACCAGTGTGGTGATTTGTTTGGGTCCTTTCTTTGTTCTGATTGTTGAGTCGAGGAGAAGTTTGTGCATCGAGTTCCATTTCTGTGGGATCATGTATCGTCTATTGTGAAGAAAAACAGGGACTCTAGGTTTATGGGCTCACAAGTTTGTGCCTACTTGGAGCCTTCGGCAAAATCCTCTTTTGCCTCTTCTTCTATCTCCTTGGTGACCTCTCTGATGTGTGCTTTCTTTGGTGCTTTACAATTCTTCGAGATGTAGCCTTGTTTGCCACAATTATAGCACGTTATCTTGGTATATGTGACCTTTGTTTTCTTGCAGCAATATTTGGCAATATGTCCATATAGGTTGCAGTTGAAATACCTTGGTTTGCCATTCTGATTGGTATCTGCCCTCTGTCTACCAACCTCCATTGGTTGTCCTCCACCTCCATATGTGACTCCTGTGTTTGTTCTAACATCTCCTCGGGTGATGTCTGTCGTTTCATATTCTTGTCCTACTGCAAGGATCATGTTTCTCCATTTGCTGTATGTGTCTGGGATTGAGGCTGCCAGATAGCCTACAATGGTTCAAATAATATCTGCTCTGGTGTGTCATTTGAGGAGGAATATGGCATGTGCGTCATTTGTTCCTGCTTGGGTCTTTAATGCTTCAAACTCTATTAAGAAGTCCATGGTGTTCCTCTTTCCCTGTTTGAACAACTCAATTTCTCCTTCTGCTATCACTTTCCTGTTCCCCAAGGAGAAGGTGGCTACCATCTCCTTTGCAAAATCATCAAATGCCAGTGTTTTCTTGTCTTGAATTGTTTGTAACTTAGCATTGGCATAGGGTCCTGCTAGTCCTCCTTTCATTCATGCTAATACTCCAATTATCTTTTGTTCATTATCATCAATCTTGTTGAAGAGTGTCCACAAGGACATTGCTCTCCACCAATTGTCAAACTTGGTTCTATCTCCATTGAGGTATCCTGGTTCTGGTGCTAGGTTCTTTGGGAAATTGATTTCATTGGCCATCTCTGATTCTGTCTCTGGTTCACTGTGTTTGTTCTCATGGGTTTTGGCAACTTCTATGTCAGATGTGGTCTTGGCAACGTCTGTGTTGAATAGGGTCTTGAAAAGAACTATGTCTTTGTCTATGCTGTGGTTAGATTTCTGCCATTTAAGGCCTTCAGAGATATCTGGTTCTGTTCGTCATTTAGATCCAGTGTTTACAGGTGATCCCTGGATGTCTGTTGGTCTCGGAGCTCTTGGTCTTCTCGGTGTTCTCAATGAGCTACTGCTGCTCATATACTGTTGTCCTGGTTGGAGGCTATTATTCCAAGCCTAGCTACAAATAGTGGCACCTCTCTTGCAAGGTGAGTCGAATGACACTTTACCAAATGTTACAACCTTAGTCTAGGACTCAGGTTGCAAGTCTTTGGATAAAGACAAGGAAGTAGAGAGAAGAGAAAGGGATGATACAATTGGTAAAGTGTGAGGAGTACATCAAGTATTACTACACTTTATATACTAGTAGTAAGAGCTAAGAATAAGGAACGGAGTAAAGGAATCATAAGGATGAATAGAATGAGTCAAGAGAAGTACAGCCATAAGGGATGAAACAAGGGGATGAAACAGATACATAAGAATGATGAGTGTGACAGGCACATGATAGGAATGTACTGTTTATCTATAGTTCATAATAGAAACACTGCACTCCACTTCCTCGAGAAGAATCTTTTTAACTTGCTACCCTTTCTTCTTTTGGGCAGTGACATCAACATCCAATCTAATAGATGGGACCCTTCAATGGACCAACATCTTGTGAGTGCAGACTGTTTTCTTATAGTCACTAAGGCTCTTAACCTCAAGAGATCAATTATGTCCATTGCCAAGCCCACACACTATGCATCAGACCCCAACCTTCCTGACATAGTCATTGACCTGATTTTTACCTTGGAAATGCTCCCTCATATCCCCACTCACAGCATCCAGGACAGTGATCAATACAACTCTGATTATGCTCCTCTTCTTATTCAAATCCCTATTCCCCAGATCGACATAGTCATAGAAAAGATAACTATTCCTAGGGAATCAGAGGAAGAGACCAAGTTCCTAATGGACATTACGGAGGGAATAAGTAACAGAGACTGGCCAATGAACACTGCAGACAAGCTGGAGAGAGCTGTAGTGGATTTGGGAGTTTTATTTGACAGGTCCTGGAATTGCAACATGAAGAAGGTCAAGATCACCACCAGGTCCAAGTCCTGGTGGAACAAAGATTGCTCCAAGGCTTTAGCAGACCACTGCACTGACAGGAAGAACAAACAGAAGTGGAATGTCTTTTGTAAGACAATGCAGACTACCAAATAGGCTTATTTTGACAAGAAGATACAAGAAATCTCAGTCAACAACCATTGCCCATGGGACCTCATGCCTTGGACCAAAAGTCAAGTGCTCCCAACCACTGAGGCCATTTGCCACAACAGACAGCCTTGCCTCACAACGGACAGCCTTTGGACTGCCCTTGACCATCATTATAACTCTGTGCAAGACTGCCCATTTAACACAAACGTCCTTGAGGAGTTGCCTCCACTGATCGGAATGGAGAATAGGACTTGGGTTGATTTCTCTCTCTTAGAGATAATGGAATTGCTCAAGGATACCTCAAATTCTTCCACCCCTGGTCTGGACCATCTCTTGTGGTCCCACCTCAAACAGATCGCTGTTACTGAAACCAGCACAAACCTTTTCCTACATATCAGTTGTGCATGCCTGTCACTTGGATATTGGCCTATGCACTTCAACATTCAATGTCGGTGATCATTCCCAAACCAAATAAGCCCGACTATTCTACTCTGAAGGCCTTCTGACCTATCATACTCCTCAACACTCTCGGCAAATTAGTGGAAAAAATGTTGGCTAAAAGACTGCAATTTGAAGTGGTCAAGTTCAAAGTCCTTCATCTGCATCAGTTGGGGGCAATTAGACAGAGGTCTACGGAAGACACAGGTCTATTCCTCACTCACATCATCCAAAGAGTGTGGACCAAGAAGAAGTCTGTCCTAGCATTCGATGTTGCCCAATTCTTCCCCTTTCTCAACCATGAACTCCTTGCCGACATTCTTATATGACAAGGATTCCCCTGTCAAATTGTGGCTTTCTTTGGTAACTACTTGAAGGAGCGGTGCACCACCTATTTGTGGAATAACAAAATCTCCCCCAAGTTTGATGCAGCAGTTGGGGTTGGACAGGGCTCTGCCCTTAGTCCTATTCTTTCTGCCCTCTACCTTGCCCCTCTCCTTCATATATTCAACATCCAAATGGAAGAACATTACAATAAGTGGGACTTTGATGTTCTGTCCTATGTGGATAATAGCACCCTCATTGCTCAATCCCCTTCTCTTGAAAGCAATGTCAAGATCCTTCAACACATATATCATGCCATGGAGTGACTCATGACTGACTTTGGTTTAGTAATCAAACATAGCAAGTCCGAGATCTTCCATTTCACCTATGGAAGACAAGATTCCAATCCCTCCATCAACTTGGGTTCCCCTCCATTCACAGGTCTTTCCCCTCTCAAGCCAAAGACCCATTGGCAATACCTGGGTTTTTATTTTGACAGGATGTTATTCTTTAAAGAACATATCTGCTACTATTCTGCCAAAGCTATATCATCTATCAAAGCAATGAAGATGCTTGGCAACTCTGTCTGCAGCTTATCTCCCCATAACAAGAGGCTTCTTTACAGGTCATGTGTTGTCCCAGTGGTGACATAAGATTATCGACTCTGGTTCCACAACCACTCCCACACTAAAGGAACATGCGAAATCCTCAACAAAATACAATGCTGAGCTGCCCTCTGGATCACTGGGGCATTCTGCACTTCTCTTACTGGTAGCATAGAGTCCCTCATGGGGCTCATGCCTATCAAACTACATCTCTGCAAGTTGGCTGAATGACAAATGTCAAGGATTCATACTTTGGATGATGAATATGCACTGGCAAGATTGACAAAGGAATATCACTCTTCCCCCCATCAACTTCACATCAAGAATTTCATGGAGATTCAGAAGAAGAAGACACTTGGAACTGTGATGGACATTTCTCACCCCACTCCCAAGACTAAATATGTAGAATCTTTTAACTCTGTTTCTAAATCTTCATGGCCTGGACATAGGTTACTTGATCTTTTTCCTACTAATGTATCTTTCACAGGATTCAACCAGGATGACCCCCACCTCTCGAAGTGACTTTGGGATAATGTAATGGCAAATGCAATGATGGACCCTAGGTCCATTATTATAGGCATAGACAGCTCAGTCCATCCCAACCCTAATCCACTTGCCAGCCAGTACATGGTGGCAGCCACCATTCAACATCTGGATGGAGGAAGTTCAGTCATGAGGAGGCTCAGAGGCACCACATCCACTAACACTAAACTTGTCATGCAATACCTTGCCACAGATGATTATGATGAAGTTGAACACATCCATGTGTTCACCAACTCCCTCATGGCCTCTCAGCTACTTCTAGACTGTTCACTGCACTTGTGTCAGCAACAGTCCATCCTTACCTCAAAGGTACTCCTGGCTTGGTTCCACAAGTCCAACAGACACTGTCTTTCCTTTTACCACACACTATCCAAATGCAAATATAGGATACAATGAGCCACTCATGACTGGATTCAAACAGTTGCCTGGCCTAACCAAGGTCAAAACCATAGAGTCCCCAACTCTCTTGACTTCTTATACAAAAAGTCTACCAAACACACTATTTGCACATGGTAGGCCATGTTCAGGTTCAAAAGCTACAGTGGTAGCTCCTTCCTCCACCTTCCAGTGCAAGCAAATGGGGCCTCTGCTCTACTGATGCACATCAATTCTGGCCCTTGGATACAAGAATGTGGTTACCAACCTCAGCTCTTTGCAAGAGCTTGTCAAGCTATACTTTGCCATGCCCCAATTGGAGAATACCACCTAAGGTTTTTCCCCAACAAGGACCTATCTTGCCATCACTGCAACAACCAACTGGTTTAGACCAGGTCACATATCCTCTTCTGGTATCAAAACTTCAATCACCACTTTGGCATCACCACCATTAAAAAGTTTGTCAACTTTTTGCATCACAATCCTTCTGTGTTCAGCTTCCCCCTGGATCCTGTTCACCCTTGTATCTGCACTGGTTCAATACCATTACATCGCCAAGTTTGTCAGAGGTTTAGGTCTGTGCCTGCATGAGTCCTTTCTTCTTTCTTGATTTTTCCTTGTGCTCTCCCAGTTATGGACTTCAAAATTCATTTCTCTATTTCTCCCTTTCCCACTCATCTACTATTTTAAGATAGTTTTCTTTCAAAATCCATCCTTCCTGTGGTGTCTGGGCAATGCCCCTCCACATGCTAGTACCATTTGTTGTTCTCCCTTGTGATTGTGAGTTGGTAGTTTCTTTTCTATCAGTTTCTCTCTCTCACTTTCTCTCTCATCCAATTTCCTCTATCTCTTTTTCTTGCTAAACAATTAGGTACCAATTTTCTCTCTAGTGTACACACTAGATGGCATTAAGTCTCATGGGGTTAGTGTACTTATAGAATACTTTCCTTGCTCTGAACATTTTGTACATTCTACCTGTGTATGTATGTACATGCAGACTGTAATCAAGTACTACTATATAAATTGATGATTTAAAAAAAAAAGAAAAAAAAAAAAAAAAAGAGTAGAGACCAGGGAGTATTTAGCCATGCTATGATGATTAAGGACACTGTTACAACCTTAGTCTTGGACTCAGGTTACAAGTCTTTGGATAAAAACAAGGAAGTAGAGAAAGAAAAAGGGATAATACAATTGGTAAAGTATAAGGAATACATCAAGTATTACTATACTTTATATACTAGTGGTAAGCTCTAATAAAAAGGGAATGAGGTAACAGAGCCATAGGTACAGAGTAAGAAGGAGTCATAAGTAGTACAACATCTAGGGGTGAAACAGGAGGTGGAAACAGATAGAGTGGAGCAGGTTGTACATGATGTAGTGGGCATATGATTAGAATGCAATCAACTAAAAATAGTTCATAACAATACCTCCTCTTTTATGTTTATGACCACATAAATGTGATGATCTACTCTATTGTTGCTTCTTTGTGTAATACATTGATGAGGGGGCATTTGGCAGGTCCAATCATGGGGGTGCTGGAGCAGTGTCTACAACCAATCCAAAATGGAGTGTAGTCTTGTCCTCCTTGAAAGAGGGTAATAGTGCATCCTCAGAAGGTGGCAGTGTTATTAGTTTTGGCAGCAATGAGGTTCTGAACTATTTCTTGCCAATATTTATCTTCAAATTGTCCTCTATCTTTGAGTGTAAGATAGGATTGTGGTAGGTTGAATATGATTGATTTGGTTGGGGGTTAAGGTCAGGTAGTTGTATAAGAAGATTATCTACTTTGTCCTACATGTCAGGTTCTATCAAGTGTTCAGGAATGGATTTCTCTATTCCTCTCATTCCTTCATTGAGCTATTCTTGTTTGTCCTCTTTGTTGTATGGTGGCTTTTCAGGTAGTAAGGTGGGGGTGTATGAATCTAGTTCCATTAGGTAGCAAGCTAGTCTGTATGTGGGGTTGTTACTGGAGTCAGTAAGATGATTGAGTCATTTGCCTGTCATGACTAGTGCACTTTGAATGCAATGTTTGGCATCCATGTGCACCATTACATTGAGATCAGTGGCTGCTTTATCTAATAACTCTTTCATAAGTGCATGTTTTTCTGGTAATATGGCTGCTGGGAGTACTTGGATAGTAGTAACAAGTAAGATGTAGCTTAAGGCTTTGGCTTGGATCTGAATATTGTTGATAGCATGTACAATGTATGTGAGGCCTTTGGTGGTTGAGGTGTAGTGTTCAATTTGATTGTCAGTTGTTTGTAAGTCAAGAATGTTGTTGAGTTCTTGCTCAAACTCTGCATTGTTTGCTGGGAATAGGGTGGATCTGTGTTTGGTAGGCATGGTGTGTTATGCAAGTAGTTGGCAAGGTCTAGTGTGCAGTGAATACAGCGAGAGGTTTGTTGAGTGTAGTGGTTTCTGGGAATATGAGGTTTTTTGTTCATAATTGTCACTTTTTACCCCCTCTTTTTATAGGTTTTGTCCTCAAAATCTGGTCTAAATATTCTTAAACTGTCTCTTTTGCATTGTCTAGATCTGACTTGTTTTTCCATGTGTCTTCTTTGGCTGTGTATCCTTTCCAGTATACTAGGTATTGCTTCTTCTATCCTCTTGTATGATGTCCTCAGATTTCCTCTACCTTATATTGTTTTTCATCATTGATAATCTCAGGCATTGGTAGTGGTGGGGCATGCTGGCTGTCGAACTTGGGTTTATAATATGGTGAGAGGAGTCTGCTACTAAACATGTCATGTATTGTCTACATTTCAGGTAGTTCTAGTTGGTAACTTATTTCACCTATTTTTGTTTTAACTTGGAATGGTCCATATTGGTGGTGGTCCAGTTTCTTTGTTGGTCTCACAGTTTGAATGTTATCTGATTCAAGCTATACTAGATCTCCTGTGATATATTTGTGTTCCTGTTTTAGGCTGTTGCATTTTTTCATCTGGATATGACTGTTTTGTAATATTTTTGTTGCCTTCTTTCACATGTTCTGTAGTTCCTGTAGTCATTCCATAACCATAGGTGCATTGGTCATACTTGATATATCTCCTTTCCATAGGTGTCATCCATACACTAATTGAAATGGTGAAAATCCAGTGGTACTGTGGGCTTTGTTGTTGTATTGGAATTCTGCTATGGTGATCCATTTCTCCCAATTGTTCTGCATGTAGTTTACTATGTTTGTGGGTAATATGCTGTGGATAGGTTCTACTGAGTGCCAGTTACTTTGCATAATTCTGCCATGAGTTTTGATGCAAATTGTGGTCCTTTGTCACTGATTATCCTTTGTGGTATGCTATGGAATCTCCAGATATCATCTTTGTATATCTCTCCTAACTCCTCAGATGATAGCATTGTGTTAACTGTGCATATTTAGATTATTTTTCTAAAATAGTCTACTATGACTAGTATTGCATCATAGCTGTTTGACTTAGGTAGTAGTCCTATCATATCAATTGAGATTTTTTCCCATGGGCCTTTGGGTATTGGTAATGGGTGGAGGTATATTGTTGGTCATGTTTGGAGTATTCTGTTTTGCTAGTATGTGTCATATCCCTTGATGTATCTTTTAACATTATTTCACATTTGGGGCTACCAGTATGTGTGTTTCAGTAGTTTGATCATTTGGTGCTGTCCTGGATGTCCTACATCTAACTTGTTGTGATACTGGTGAAGTATCTCTTGACATATTTCATTGTTGGGTAGTGCATATATCTTTTCTTTGAACATGGGGATTCTATCATTCTCCCATACTTGTTGTGATACTGGTGAAGTATCTCTTGACATATTTCATTGTTGGGTAGTGCATATATCTTTTCTTTGAACATGGGGATTCTATCATTCTCCCATATTTGCTTGGGTTATTTCTCCTTTTCTTTTACCCATTGTGTTTCTCTTCTTGATTCCTGTCTTAATCTGCATTTCAGATCTTCTTCTTCTGAGATCTCCCAGATTCTTCTAATCTCCATGGTGGTATCATCAAATAGTTCATCAGGTAGTAATATAATATCAGTGTTATCTTTGGTAGTATCAGTTTTTGCTAATCTTGATAAGATGTCTGCTTTCATGTTCATTTTTCTGGATATGTGTTTCAGTATGTAGTGGTATTCCTGTAGCTCAAGTTGCCATCTTGCTTGTTGTTCTGTGAGTTGTTGTGGCTTTTGGAAGTATTTGAGGTTTTTGTGATCAGTCCATATTTCAAATGGTTCTTCTGCATCAAGTAGATACTGTCTTCACATTTTGACTGCTTCTTGGATTGCCAGTAGTTCTTTGTCATAGATTTGATAGCTATATTCTGCTAGTATCATTGTCTTTGAATGAAAAGCAATTGGTCTCCACTGATCTTTCTGATTCTGCAATAGCACTGCTCCTATTCCATATCCTGATACATCTACTTCCACTCTGTATTGTCCTTTGTTCTGGGGCATTGCTAGTACTAGTTTGCTCATGATTTTCTCTTTGATCTTTTCAAATGCTTGTTGTTATTGTTCTGTCCATATCCATTGTGTGTCTTTCTTCTTCAACTTGTGTAACAGTGTTGCTATGTTGCTGAAATTGTGTATGAACCATTGGTAGAAGTTTGCAAATCCTAGGAATTTTTTGACATCCTTGAGGGATTTGGGTGTTAGCCACTCTTTTACTGCTTTCACCTTCTCCTCCTCCATTTTTATGCTGCCCTGTCCAACCACAAATCCTAGAATTGGTATTTTTTTTGCATTGAATAAGCATTTTGATTTTTTGAAACATAACTGGTGTTTTGCTACAATGTATAAAAACTGTTTTGTCCTGGTTTCAAATTCTGCTTATGTTGATCCTAGAATAACAAAGTTGTCCATGTAGTTGACTACCACTCTTTTGTGTAGTTTTTCCCTAAATACTGTGCTTATCATCCTTTGGAATGTTGCTAGTGAGTTGCTCATTCCAAAAAACATGACTGTTGGTTCAAATAACCCATTGTTCATTATGAATACTACTTTCTATTTGTCTTCCTCTCTGATCCTGACATTGTTGTATCCTCAAATGATGTCAAGTTTGTTGAAAAATTTGGCATCCTTAAGTCAGTCAAGTATCTTGCTAATGAGTGGGAGTGGCATCTTGTCTTTGATTGTGTACTCATTCAGTTTCTTGTAGTCTTGTACCAAGCATTTTGTTCCATCTTTCTTTGGTATAAAGAAACATGGGGTGGTATATGGGGATTGTGAGGGTTGAATGTGTCCTGATACAATATTTCCATTGAGGAACTTTGGAGTTCCTGTTTCTCAGTTATTGTTATTGGGTAGACCTTGGATTGTAGTACCAGGGGTACATTTTCTGCTAGGTTTATCTTATGGTCCCATATCATGTGTTTGAGTAAGTTGTCAAAGTTCTTTTCTTCTATGTGTTCTTTGATCATGCATATGTGTTCATTAAACCATATTTTGTTGTGTGCTGTGCTATAGTTCTTGGGGCATCTGTTAAACTATATTATGTTGTTCTTCCAATCAATTTTGGGGTTGTGTTAGACTAGCCAGTCATGACCTAGGTATAGGTCTTGAGTTGTATTACCATTGCTTCAATGTTCTCTGTGTGTTCTCCATTGTGTAGTTTCAGTTGTGCTGCATCTGTGATTTTGCCTTTCTTGTTTTCTATTCTATTAGTATTGATTACCCTAATTGGTATTTCTAGACTCTTCTTGTGTTGATAGTGGAATTGAGGAGTAATTTGCATGTAGAGTTCCATTTTTAGGGGATCACATATTGTCTATTGTGAAGTAAAACAGAAACTCTATGTTTAGCAGCTTGTGGGTTTGTGCCTACTCAGAGCCTTTGGCAAAATCCTCCTTTGTTGGCTCCTCTGATTCTTCATCTTCTTCCTCTATCATCTCTCTAATGTGTGCTTTCTTGGGAGCCCTACAGTTCTTCAAGATATGGCTTTGTTTGCCACAGTTGTAGTACATAACCTTGGTGTAAGTTATCTTGGTCTTTTTTCTGCAGTACTTGGCACTATGTCCATATAAGTTGCAATTATAGTATCTAACTTTCCCATTCTGATTGTCATTTGTCCTTGTCTGCCTATCTCCATTGGTTGTCCTCTGCCTCTGTAAGTTACTCCTGTCATTGTTCTGACATCTCCTCTGGTTATGTTGGTTGCTTTGTATTCTTGTCCTACTGTGAGAATTGTCTTCCTCCACTTGTTGTATATGGTAGGGACTAATGATGCTAGATATTCTACTATGGTTTGGATAATATCTGCTCTGGTATGTCATTTAAGAAGGAATATGGCATATATGTCATCTGTTGCTACTTGGATTTTCAATGCTTTGAACTCAATTAATAAGTCATTGAAATCAGGCATCTTTTTCTTTTGGATGAGGTCAAGTTTGGCATTGGTGTATGGGCCTGCTAATTCTTCTCTTATTTGTACTAATACTCCAATGATCTTTTGTTCATTGTCTTTGATTTTGTTGAACAAGATCCATAGGGCCATTGCTCTCCACTAATTGTTGAATTTGGTTCTTTCTCCATTAAAGTATCCTGGTTCTAAGGCTAAGTCTTTTGGGATAAAGATTGCATTGGCCATCTCTGATTTTGGTTCTGACTCAGTGTCCCTGTTGTTATGTGCCTTGGTGGTTTCTGTATCAAATGGGGTCTCAGCAACTTCTGTGTTGAATGTATCTTCAAATAGATTTGTGTAGTCTATTATGCTGTGGTTGGATTTCTGTCTTTTAAGGGCTTCTGGGATTTTGGGTTTGATTTATTGTTTAGATTCTGTTGCTACTGGTGTTTCCTGTATGTTTGTTAGTCTCAAAGCTCTGTGTTGTCTATGTCTCTGTGAGCCACTGTTGCTCATATACTGTTGTCCTGGTTGTAGGCTATTATTCTAAGCCTAGCTACAAATAGTGGCACCTCTCAAGGTGAGTCAAATGATACTTTACCAAATGTTATGACCTTAGTCTTGGACTCAGGTTGCAAGCTTTTGGATAAAGACAAGGAAGTAGAGAAAGAGAAAGGGGATAATACAATTGGTAAAGTGTAAGGTATACAGGAGATATTACTATACTTTATATACTAGTGGTGAGTGCTAAGAATAAGGGAACTAGGTAAGGGAGTCATAGGTACAAGTCATAAAGAGTACAGTATCTAGGAGTGAAACAGGAGATGGAAACAGATAGTGGGGCAAGTAGTACATGAGATAATGGATGCATGATTGGAATGCAATCAACTAAAGATAGTTCATAACAAGAAGCACATAAACAGACTAGACTTAAAATAGCTAATAGACAAAACAAACCATAGATACCATGCAAAGTAGGAGATAGGGTTTGGCTAGATAACTGATATGTACCACTCCCATATGCATCAAAGAAGCTCAATCAAAGAAGAGAAGGACCATTTTCAATAGTTAGCAGAACATTCCCAGTGACCTTTGAACTCAAATTGCCTTCTAAATAAAAGATTCATAATTGCTTCCATGCTTCTCTTCTTATCCCTGTGATCAAGAACAACATATATGGGACACATAACCCTAAACCACCACCTATTTTGATCTCAGGAGAAGGAAAATATGAAATTGAAGCTATTCTCAACCACTAAGTTAAATGCTTCAGGAACAAAACAAAAATAGAATACCTTGTTTGCTGGAAAGACTATAGACTAACTAAAGATTCATAGGAACCAGAAAACAATCTTAAAAATGCTGAAGAAACATTGAAAACATACAAAAGATGATACAAACTCTCTTAACTCTCTCTAGCTTCATAACTACTCACAAGCCAGCTACACAATCTCCTTTCAAACATGAAATCACACTCTCACTGGATTCTCATTCTTCCTCACCAGAAGCACAAGAAGCTGTTGCTTCATCTACATCTCCTTTACACAGAATTTCTTCTACTGAAGAAATGACATGTATAGCTAAGACTACTCCAATTTGATCCACTTTTTGATCTGAAAGAGCAGCCACCAACTTTCTGTCCACTCATGGCAGGAATTCCTAATGCAATGCACATGTGCACAAAATAGGAACTCTTATTGCTGAGCTCAATGCTCAGAGACATTCATACATTCAAGAACTTAAGACTTTGGACTACCATCTTTTGGAACTGGTGGATGATTTCATGAGAGGTCCCTATACTCTCAACATCTTCCAAAGGGCTGATCAGATTGACAGTATAACAAATTTCATCAATAAGGTTAAGCATCAAAGAGATACAAACCAACTTACATTGACTACTTGCAGTACTGGTAATGGTCAAGTTACTATTGTCATTTGCACTTTCTGAGCTGCATTCCATGTGACTAGCTTTTCAGTATATTATTCACCTAATATTTGTCATCAAGGCTGTGCCCTTTGACTCACATTATGCACCTCTTACTCATGTATTTCATGAGCTGACTGATCACTGTCACTCCAATTATGCTATTGGACACTACTGATGGTATTACAGTGTTTCAAAGGACTTTGTAGTCATTACTGACTCATTATGTATAGTTATTACTCTTAGGTCGTAGGGTTTTGCATCCCAGACATTAGTATATAAGCAGCATATATTCCCTTATTATTTTTCAGACAATCCACTTGATTTCTATCCTTGCTCTACTTAACTTACAGCAACTCTACTTAGTTCACTTCACTGTCTACTAACCACATTATCAGTAAGTTAGATCATCTGCCTACTACTGCATAATACTGTGATGTTCAACAGGTTATGAGCCCCAGATTGCTTGCTTCCCATGCACTATGACTGGCTGCCAGTGGGTTGTAGATAGGCTGATCTGACCAGTCCTGTAGAGTATGGTCTTTCTAGCCTATCCCTCTAACATAACTTGATTGTTTCATGCTCTATTAAAGACTTTCTTATATGGGTTTATAGCTTGAACAGTGCAGTGGTGCAGATCTGATTGCTAACTCTATCCACTCAATGGACAGAGTACACACTATCTTACCTAAGTACTATGCTTCCAACCACCTTTGTGACAATGATGGAAATGTCACTGGCCTGAACCCTGCTTACAATGTTAATGAGCATGCCACCTGCATGTGTCTGGCCAAAATAGTCTACATACTCATGAAGTCTAAACTGCCAGCTGATATGATCAACTGGCCCTTCACTGATGCTGCAAAGATCTGGGCTACAATATACTCCACCTATGGTACCATCTCTATGTCAGGGCTTTACAGCTCTTATGTTGAGATGATTCATTTCCATCTCCATCCTGACCAGAACCTGTCCAGTCCTATTGCCCAATTGGAATTGCTGTACCAGCAGCTGAATTCAACTGGTGACTATAATATTCCAGAAGTTATCCAGACAATGTCCCTTCTTGCTAGTATCTCTAACCAATGGAACATCACTGTTCCTTTCCTCATGGTCAATACAACCATCCAAAATATTACCTTTAACAAAGTAAGAAACACTATCATAAACCACTGGTCTATGATAAAAATAAACCAGAAAATTAACAAGTTCTTTGGCATAAAATTCCAAGGCATACCCCTACATTATTAGAGGCAGCAGCAGCAGCAGTGCAGTCCCCTGCAAAAGCAGCAGCAGCAAGGGCAGCAGCAGTAACAGCAGCAGCCTCAGAGAGAGGAAGAGAAGAAGAAGTGACAATGCAGCAAGCATAGCAGTAGTAAAGGCCAAATGAATAAGGTCAATGGTGGGCAACCAGCTCTCTCTAGGAATGATGCTGAACAAGCATTCCAGCTCCAACTGCCATCAAAATGGACAAGGATGCAGTGTCCCTGGGATCTGAGGACAAGGACTACTCTGATGAAGCAATGGCAGGTAAGCCAAGACTTGCTAGCTTTTTACACAAATCTGAAGATTACTGCAGGTGTCTCATATACATTGCTGATGTTTAAGGAGACTCTCAACTGGGTGTATGGAGTGCAGCCTCAGCCAATGTAGAATCTTGGATAAATAGCTGGACTACTTATATACACAATAATGTGCAATTATGTATTTCAGAATTAAAACTTTCTTCTTTTTTCACAAGAGTAAAGAACATGTGTGAAATAACATATAGCTGCAGTAGTGCATGTGGATGCACAATGAATAGACAATCTCATAAATTGAGTGATGAATGGCTCCTGGACTCCAGTGCCTCCCTCAATGTTATTCCAAACAAGAGGGATCTTGTCAATATTGGTGAAGGTTCTTTCAGATCAGTACAGATTGCAGATGGATCCACACTTTCTATTGGATCCTACAGCACTATCTATTTAGAGACAGAAGTAAGACTTGAGTCTTTTTTTTTTTTTTTTTTAAATCATCAATTTATATAGCGGTACTTGATCACAGTCTGTATGTACATACATACAAAAGCAGAACATACAGAATGTTCGGAGCAAGGAAAGTAAACTACAAGTAAACTAACCCCATAAGACTGGGTGTTGTCTAGCATATACACTAGAGAGATGTTTGGTACTTAAGTTGATCAGCAGGAAAAGGAGAGAGAAAAGGAGATTGGAAGAGAGAGAGTGAGAGAGAGAAATTGATAGAGGAGAAACTATCAACTCACAAACACGGGGGGGAACAACAAACAGTACTAGTGTGTAGAGGGGCATTGTCCAGATACCACAGGAATGATGGACTTTGAATGAAAACTATCATAAAATAGTAGATGAGTGGGAATGGGAGAGATAGAGAAATGAATTATGAAGTCCATAACCAGGAGAGTATAAGAAAAATTTAGAGAAAGGGAAGGACTCATCCAGGTACAGACCCAAACCTCTGATGGACTTGACAATGATGCAACGGGGGTATTGCACCAGCGCAGATATGAGGGCAATTGGGTTCCAGAGGGAAGCTGAATGTAGTGGGATTGCAACATAAGAAGTTGACAAACTTCTTGATGGTGTTGATACCGTAGTGGTGATCAAAGTTTTGACACTGGTAGAGGATGTGTATCCTGGTATGGATCAGTTGGTTATCACAGTGGTGGCATGATAAATCCTCATTAGGGAAGAACCTAAGGCAGTACTCTCCAATCGGGGCATGACATAATATGGCGTGACAAGCTCATGCAAAGAGTTGGGGCTGGTATCCGCATTCTCATATCCAAGGGCCAGAGTTGATGTGCAATGGTAAGGTGGAGGCCCTATTCACTCACACCAAGAGGTGGAGGAAGAAACTACTGCTGTATTCTTGAACCCAAACATGGCTTGCCATGTTTGGATGGCACATTCAGCAGACTTTTTGCATAGGAAGTCTAGTGAGTTGGGTACTCAGTGGTTTCAACTTTGGTTAGGCCAGGCAACTGTTTGTATCCAGTCATGAGTGGCTTGTTGAATCCCATATTTACATTTGGACAGAGTATAATAGAATGAGAGATGGTGTTAGTCTAATTTACTAAACCAAGTCAAGAGCACCTTCGAGATGAGGATGGACTGCTGCTGACAAGAGTGTGGTGAGCAATCAAGAAGGAGCCAGGAGGCCATGAGGGAGTTGGTGAACACATGGATATGTTCAACCTCTTCATAGTTGTCTGTGGCGAGAACCTTGGTAATGCCTAGATACTGTGCAACTAGTTTGGTGTTGGAGGATGTGGTTCCTCCAAGTCTCTTCATAGCTGAACTTCCTCCATCCAGGTGTTGAATGGTGGCTGCAGCCGTGTACTGGCTGGCAAGCAGGTTGGGGTTGGGATAGACTGAGCTGTCCATGCCTATGATAATAGACTTGGGATCCATTGTCGCATTCGTCATTACATCATCCCAAATAGTCTTTGAGAGGTGGGGGTTGTCCTGGTTGAATCCTAAGAAAGATACATTAGTAGAGAAGTGGTCAAGTAATCTACGTTCAGGCCAGAGAGTCTTAGAAACAGAGTTGAAAGATTCTACATAACAAGTCTTGGGGGTGGGGCAGGAAACATCCATCACAAGTGTCTTCTTCTTCTGAATCTCCATGAAATTCTTGATGTGAAGTTGGTGGGGGGAAGAATGATACTCTTTTGTCAATCTTGCCAGTGTATGTTCATTATCCAAAGTGTGAATCCTTGACGTTTGTCATTCAGCCAACTTGCAGAGATGTAGTTTGATAGGCATGAGCCCCGCAAGGGACTCAATGCCACCAGTGGGAGAGGTACAGAATGCCCCAGTGATCCCAAGGGCAGCTCTATGTTGCATTTTATTGAGGATTTTGCAAGTTCCCTTAGTGCGGGATCAATCATGAAACCATAGTTGGTAGCTGTATGTTGCTACTGGAACAACACACAATCTATATAGAAGTCTCTTGTTGTGGGGGAATAGGCTGCATACAGAGTTGCTGAGCATCTTCATTGCCTTGATAGACAATATAGCTTTGACAGAATAGTACTGGATGTATTCTTTGAAAGATAGTGTCCTGTTGAAGTAAAAGCCAAGGTACTGCCAATGGGCCTTCAGCTTGAGAGAGGTATAACCTGTGAATGGAGGGGAACCTAAGTTGATGGAGGGATTGGAGTCCTGCTTTCCATGGGTGAAGTGGAAAACTTTGGACTTGTTGTGTTTGATAACTAGACCAAATTTGTTCATAAGATGCTCCATTTCATGGTACATATGTTGGAGGATCTCGACATTGTTTTTGAGGGTGGGGGATTGGGTGATGAGGGTACTGTCATCTACATAGGATAAGATGTCAAAATCCCACTTGTTGCAGTGTTCTTCCATATAAATGTCGAAGATTTGGAGGAGAGGAGCAAGATAGAGGGTGGAGAGAATAGGGCTAAGGGCCGAGCCTTGACCCACCCTGACTGCTGCATCAAACTTGGGGGAAGTTTTGTTGTTCCATGAGTAGGTAATACATCGTTTCTTCAGATAGTTGTTGAAGAAGGCCGTGATTTGAGAGGAAAAACCTTGTCATGTAAGGATGTCAGTGAGGAGATTGTGATTGAGGGAGGGGAGGAATTGGGTGACATCAAATGCTAAGACCGACATCTTTTTTGTCTAAGCTTCCTAGATGATGTGGGTGAGGAAAAGGCCCACATTCTCTGTAGACCTTTGTCTGATTGCCTTCAGTTGATATGGATGAAGGACCTTGAACTTTACTGCTTTGAATTGTAGTCTCTTGGCCAACATCTTTTCCACCAGTTTTGAGAAGTATGATAGGCTGGAATGCCTTTGGGATGGAGTAGTCAGGTTTATTGGGCTTGGGGATAATCACTGACATCAATTGTTTGAAGTGCAATAGCCAGTACCTGAGTGACAGGCATGCACAACTAATATGCAAGAAAAGGTCAGCACAGGTATTGATAGCGACAATCTGTTTAAGATGGGACCAGGAAAGATGATCTGGGCCAGGGGCAGAAGAATTTGAAGTATTCTTGAGCAACTCCATCATCTCTAAGAGAGAGAAATCTACCCAAGTCCTATTCTCTGTTCCAATTGGCAGAGGCAGTTCTTCTAGAATGTTTGCATTGAATGGTCAGTCCTGCGCAGAGTTGTAGTGGTGGTCGAGAGCAGTCCACAAACTGTCCGTCATGAGGCAGGGCTGTCCATTGTGATGAATGGCCTCAGTGGCTGGGAGAGCCCTGCCCTTGGTCCAAGGCATGAGGTCCCAAGGGCAGCGGTTATCAACCAAGATTTCTTGTATCTTCTTGTCAAAATAGTTTTGTTTTGTAATCTGTGTTGTCTTGCAAAAGACATTCCACTTTCATTTGTTCCTCCAGTCCGCATGGTGATCCGCCAGAGCCTTGGAGCAGTCTTTGTTCTACCAGGACTTGGACCTGGAGGTGATCTTGACCTTCTTTGCATTGCAATTCCAGGACCTATCAAATAAAACTCCCAATTCCACTACAGCTCTCTCCAGCTTATCCACAGTATTCATCAGCCAGTTCTTGTTGTTTATCCCTTCCGTAATATCTGTCAGGAATTTAGTTTCTTCCTCAGAGCCCTTAGGAACCATCCTCTCTTTGACTCGTACCACCACTATCGATTTCCAAAAGTCGATTCATGGTACCAGTCTATAGTTCTAGGGTACACAATCATGCCTGAGTTATGTTCAAATCTCTCTCCAAGAGAGCCCACGCCCGACGGCGACAGGGAAATCTTCGTGAACACAACACATGTTCCACCCCCTTCCATCTTCGAGGCCTCTCCGACTCTTCCACCTCCCGGCGTCCTGTTCTTTAGGACGCCAACTGCGACTAGGCCATTCATATTTACGGACCAAACCTACAGTGGAACCATTCCCCCGTTGGTCAACAGTAGGCCGACTACACCCATTTTGATCTCCTCCAACCCCCTCCACGGCAAAGGAGACCAAACCATCTACCACGTCTCCAAACGGTCAAGAATCAGCAGGGACCACTATCACTCGAAAGACTGGGCTGAGCAAGTGGAGGAAGAACTTACGCCCAAAAGAAAAGTTAAAGTCGAAGTCGAAGAAGACAGAGACGAGAATGGCGAGGACCAAGGAGAAGGTCCTGAAGAATTCTATGAAGATGCTGTGAGAGAGGTCGGCAAGATCTCAGAATGGGTTAAGGCCTGCAGCACCTACAACATGAGTGGCGATGAAGGCCTGGCGTTCGGGCAAGCCTTTGCAGAATTAACAACGACCTTGATGAAAGCGGGATGGCTCAAGGTAAAGGTTGATGAAGACAGAAATGACCTCCATGGGTGGATGGGGGTAAATTTTGGTAAGATTATTGTCCGCGCTGAGGAAACCCCTCAGCCAGACGTTTCTCCCCTCCGACGCGTGGCCTCCGCAGCCACCACGAGCAAACCTGATGACATCCGCATGGAGGTTGTCGAACACATTGTCACGCCGGGTATCACCGCTGGCAATGATGTCACTCATTCGGGTATCTCCGATGATGACATTCAGATGATCTCCGAAGTGGAGTTCAAGACCGTCTCTCATGGTAAGAAGAAGTGGACTAGGAAACCGGCTCCAGGTACCATGAAGGCCGTGCCTGCCAAGGCCGCCCCCCCGAAGGCGACTACGGAGACCGCCAAAACTCCGGTCACAAAAACTCCGACTCCTCCAGCTCCTGTGCCCAATGACAAGGGAGCTAAATCCTCCTATGCTGCTATGGCAGCAAAAAAGGGTAAGGGGACTGCCGCCCCCTCTACCACTGCCCGGGACCCTCTCAAGCTCTTAGAGTTTGCAAGTAAGTTCCCGGAACTATCCAATGAGAAGATAGTGGCCATGTACGATGCCGCCTACTCGCCCTCCTCCGCCTCCCCTGTGAACAAGAAACCGACCAGGAGGACTGGTATTATTCGCTCCACCTTAAATGGTCCCTCGTGTAAGCAAGTGATCATTCCCCTTCTCACCGGCCCCACCGTCACCAACTTCGGGGCCATCATCGACTCTCTCAACGCATGCCTTATCGCGGAGAAGTCCAAAACGAGGGTTATTGCCACCTCGCAGGGTAAGCTGGGCCTTATGGTCCATACCTCGGAGGTTTTGACCCCCACGGAGCTAGACATAGTCAAAGCGTGGCTCAAGGAGAAGTTTGGAGGGATCACCACAGGTGAAGCTGCCCTCCCCAAGTCCAAGTCGTTCGTGAAAGTCATGGACATTTGTTACATCACCCCCCGAGGACAAATCCTCACCGAGGCCGATGTGGTCTCCAGCGTCCGGAGCTCGATCCACTCCAATGCCATCCAATTCGCGTCGCAACCACGGGTGTGGCGCAACTCAAAACACTCGGACACCTGTACGGTGTGGTTCGAAATCTGGGACTCGAAGGCGGGAACCAACATTGCGAATATCGAGGACAAATTCCTCAACATCTATGGAGGGCTTTTCTGCATTAGGAGGGCCTCTGCCAAACCGGGAGTCCCGCTCTGCTCCAAGTGTTGTAGATGGGGCCACCCTCTTAACTGATGCCGAGCAAGGCTATTCACATGCGTGCACTGTAAGGGGCCACATGCCACTGCCAACCACCGATCGTTTGCCCACTGTTGCAAGGGCAACGATAAGGCCACTCCACCCATTGTGGCTACCCCCTCCAGAGAACCATGCCCCCACAAGGTGACGTGCTCCAACTGTGGCAAGGACCACCTCGCTACTGACCGTAAATGTCAATTTTGGAAGAAGTGATTCAACCATGACTGGCATGCAAACAAGGTGCTCGAACTACGAGTGAACAAAGGAGTTCCGCCACCCACCTCCTCTCCATCCCGGGCTAGTCGAAGCCAGACTACCCCCCCTCAATGAATAATGTCCCCGACGAGCAAGACAGGCCTCCTCGTTCACTCCTGAATGAGTTGAAGGTCTGCTCTCACAACGTAGGAAGATCGTATGGAGTGATGGAGACAGTCCTCGCACGTAGAGGTGACGTCGACCTCCTCCTCATACAAGAACCCCCTTGGAGATTCCTCCAAGATATCCCCTCCTCTGTCTCCAACAACAGTACACCCCTGGTAGGAGGCCCAGTTCACCCGGACTGGACACTCCTCTCATATCCAATCATCGCTGAAGAAGTCCTGCAAGTAGGACGCCGAAGATATCCTCAACGTATGGTCAACATGGAACACTGTAACACACCGTGTGTTCTTGCCTTCGCTCATAAAAGGCTGAAACGACTCCGACCATCCATCCAAAGAGATGTAATCGACCATCGAGACCTCCTGTGTATATCTCTATATGCAGGAGGAGAAGAACTACTGCTGCTGAACATGTATAACGATAGCCGCAACACCACGCTCCACTTCCTCGAGGAGCAGCTCTTCGACCTCCTGCCCTTTCTTCTCGCGGGAGGAGACATCAATATCAGATCGGAGTTCTGGGACCCTTCAACAGATCAACACCTGGCAAGTGCGGACCGACTCCTTATGGTCACTGAAGCCCTCAATCTTGTGAGATCAACTCCGTTCAAGGCCAAGCCGACCCATTATGCCTCGGACCCCAATTTACCGGACACGGTCATCGACCTATTCTTTGTTTCGGGATTGCTACCACACATTCCCTCCCATGCTATCCAGGATGGTGATCGGTACAACTCAGACCACACCCCCCTGCTAATCAGGCTACCTATTCCGCAGATGGACATTGTCGTTGAAAGACTGACTATCCCCAAGAACTCGGAAGAGGAGACTAAGTTCCTGACCGATATTGTTGAAGGAATAAGGAACCAAGACTGGCCGATGAACGGCGTGGATGAGCTGGAGAGAGCTGTTGCCGAATTGGGAGTTTTGTTTGATAGATCCTGGACCCGCAATGCGAAGAAGACCAAGATCACCACTAGATCCAAGACCTGGTGGAACGAGGAGTGCTCGACTGCACTCGCTGCGCACCGCGCAGACCGCAAGAATAAGCGCAAATGGAACGCTTTTCGCAAGACTACAAGGAAGACGAAAAGAACATACTTCGACAAGAAGATACAAGAAATCTCTGTCGACTGAAAACGTCCATGGGATCTCACACCATGGATCAAAGATCGCGCACTCCCGGCCACGGAAGCCATGCGTCACAACGGCCGGCCTTGTCTCACGCTAGACAATCTGTGGACAGCTCTTAACTAACACTACAATTCTGCCTGGGATAGACCAATGAACGTGGCAGTTCTGGATGAGCTCCCTCCTCCGAACGGAACGGAGAATAGGACTTGGGTAGACTTCTCTCTCCTTGAGATGATGGAGTCGCTCAAGGATACCTCGAATTCTTCCTCCCCTGGTCCCGACCATATTTCCTGGTCCCATCTCAAGCAGATTGTCGCTGATGAAACATGCGCAGATCTACTCCTCAAAATCAATAGTAAGTGTCTGAATATTGGACACTGGCCTACCCACTTCAAAAAGTCTACGTCGGTGATCATACCAAAACCCAACAAACCCAACTATTCCACTCCAAAGGCATTCCGACTGATCGTCCTCCTCAACATGTTTGGCAAGCTAATAGAAAAAATGCTTGCTAAACGACTCCAATTCGAGGCCGTTAAATTCAAGGTCCTCCACCTGCACCAATTGGGAGTGATCCGCCAAAGGTCTACTGAAGACGCGGGCCTCTTCCTGATGCACATCATCCGGGGAGCTTGGACGAAGAAGAAGAAAACGTCGGTGCTTGCATTCGACGTAGCCCAATTCTTCCCCTCCCTCAACCACGATCTCCTTGTCAAAATTCTATGACGGCAAGGATTCCCCCCTCAGGTTGCCGCGTTCTTCAATAACTACCTCAAAGAATGCCGCACCACCTACCAGTGTAACAATGAGACTTCCCCGGAATTTGATGCAGCGGTAGGAGTAGGCCAGGGTTCGGCCCTTAGCCCTATTCTCTCCGCTCTATTCCTCGCCCCCCTTTTACATGTCTTCGACATCCGTATGGAGGAATACTGTGACAAGTGGGACTTTGATGTCCTCTCGTTCGTAGATGATGGCACTTTAGTGGCACAATCCCCGTCCCTTGAGAAGAACGTGGAAATCCTACAACACATATACCGTGAAATGGAGCGGCTCATGAACGAATTCGGACTGGAAATTGAACACAGCAAGTCGGAGATCTTTCACTTCACACGTGCAAGACAAGACTTGAATCCCTCCATCGACTTGGGATCCCTGCTGTTCACCAGTCGCAACCTACTCAAACTGGAAACCCACTGGCGGTACCTCGGCTTTTACTTCGACCGGACGTTAACCTTCAAGGAACATGTTCGATTCTACTCCGCCAAGGTGATATCCACAATCAACTGGGAAACTCCGTTAGAGGACTGTCTCCCACCAACAAGAGGTTACTCTATCGTTCGTGTGTCATGCCAGTTGTGACATATGGATACTGACTATGGTTTCACGATCAATCCCGGTCCAAGGGAACTTGTGAAATCCTCAACAAAATGCAATGAAGGGCGGCGCTCTGGATTACCGGGGCCTTCCGGACTTCTCCCACTGGCGGTGTTGAGTCCCTCGCGGGACTCATGCCTATCAAACTTCATCTCTGAAAGTTGGCCGAACGACAATCGTCGAGGCTTCATACATTGGACGATGAACACACATTGGCAAGACTGACGAAGGAATTCCACTCTTCCCCTCACCGACTTCACATCAAGAACTTCACAGAGGTTCAGAAGAAGAAGACGTTAGGAGCTGTGATGGACTTTTCATACCCTAACCCCAAGACTTGGTATATAGAACATTTCAATTCCGTTTCTAAATCTCTCTGGCCCAGACATAGGTTACTTGATTGTTTCTCTACTTATGTAAATTTTATAGGATTCAACCGGGACAACCCTCACCTCTCAAAGACGCTTTGGGACGATGTAACGACGAAAGCAACGACGGACGCAAAATCCATCATGATCGGTATGGACGGCTTGGTCCACCCCAATCCCAATCCACTTGCCAGCCAGTTCACGGCAGCAGCCACCATTCAACATCTTGACGGCGGGAGCTCTACCATGAAAAGGCTCGGAGGAACCACGTCGACGGACACCGAACTAGTAGCGCAGTACCTAGGCATCACCAAAGTACTCGCCACTGACGAATATGATCAGGTTGAGCACATCCATGTGTTCACCAACTCCATCGTAGCTTCCCGGCTCCTACTCGACTGTTCGCCGCACTTCTGCCAACGACAGTCCATTATCACATTGAAGGCACTCCTGGCTTGGTTCAATAAATCAGGCCAACACCACCTTTCCTTTTACCACACGCTGTCGAAATGCAAGTACGGGATACAAAGAGCCACTCACGACTGGATTCAAACGGTCGCCTGGCCTAACCGGGGTTGAAACCACCGAGTACCAAACTCAATCGACTACCTATGCAAGAAGTCCGCCGAACGCGCCATTCACACATGGCAGGCCATGTTCGGGTTCAAAACTTACAGCGGTAGCTCTTTCCTCCACCTCCTGGTGCGAGTGAATGGAGCCTCCGCCCTACCATCGCACATCAAGTCCGGACCATGGATATGAGAATGTGGATACCAGCCCCAGCTCTTCGCAAGAGCTTGTCGCGCCATCTTATGCCACGCCCCGATTGGAGAATATCGACTACGATTCTTCCCTAACGAGGACCTTTCGTGCCACCACTGCAACAGTCAAATGGTGCAAACGTGGTCACACATCCTGTATTGTTGTAACAACTTCGATCATCACTTTGGTGTCGACACGATCAAGACATTCGTCAACTTCTTGCGTTGTAACCCCTCCGCGTTCAGCTTCCCCCCGGAACCTGATCGTCCTCATATCCATGCCAGTTCAATCCCACCGTTACATCGTCACCAAGTCCGAAGAAGGTTTGGGTCTGCGCCTGTGTAGGGTCCTTTTCTTTTATCTTTCTTCTTTTGCTTTCCAGGTTATGAATTTCCAATTCATTTCTCTATCTCCCCTTTCCTCGCTTGTCTACTTTTTATATAGTTTTCGTTCAACTTCCATTTCTCCCATGGTGCCTGGGTAAATACCTGCCCACACGCTATGTACCGTTTGATGTTCCCCCTTGTGATTGCAGGTAGATAGTTTCTTTTCTATCGATCTCTCTCTCTCACTCTCTCTTTTTCCGATTCCCTCTCTCCTCTCTCTTCGCTGAACATCGTAGGTACCAAACATCTCTCTAGTGTACGTGCTAGATGTTGTCGAGTCTCGTGGGGTTAGTTTACTTGTAGTTTACTTGCCCTTCTCTGAACATTCTGTACATTCTATCTTTGTATGTATGTACATGCAGACTGCATTCGAGCACTGCTATATAAATTGTTGATAAAAAAAAAAAAAAAAAAAAAAAGAGCCCTTAGGAACCATCATTCTCTCTATGACAATATTCATTTGGGAAATAGGGATTTGAATAAGAAGGGGGGCATGGTCAGAATTGTACCAATCACCATCCTGGATATTATGAGTGGGGATATGCAAAAGTGTTCCTGAGGTGAAGAGAAGATTGATGACCATGTTTGGGAGATTGGGGTCTGAAGCGTATTGTGTAGGTTTGGCAATGGATAGAATTGACCTTTCCAAGTTAAGAGCCTCAGTGACCATAAGTAGATGGTCTGCACTTGTAGGATGTTGATCCATTGAAGGGTCCCATCTCTCAGATCAGATGTTGATGTCACCACCCATTAGAAGAAAGGGCGGGAGGTCAAAGAGGTGCTCCTCAAGGAAGTGGAGTGCAGTGTTATAGCTGTTGTTGTAGACATTTAATAGTAGAAGTTCTTCTCCTCTGGTAAATAACAAAATGCACATGAGGTCTCAATGATTGATAATGTCCCTTCTGATGGAGGGTTGGAGTCACTTGAGTCGTTTGTGTGCAAAAGCAAGGACATGAGGGAGGGTTTGATGGTTCTCATTGACTGTCCTGCCAGACCCTTCAGGCCAAGGTTGAAGTTGATGAGGAATCTGCCAGCATCCAACCTGGAGGACTTCTTTGGCTATAATAGGGTAGGAAAGGAGGGTCCAGTCCAGATGGATTGGACTCCCTACAAAAGGTAAACCATCATTGGAGATAGGAGAAGGTATATTGCAGAGGTATCTCCACAGGAGTTCTTGAATAAGGAGGAGGTTGACATTACCTCTGTGCACAAGGACTGTCTCCATCACTCCATATGATCTTCCAACATTGTGAGAACAGACTTTTAATTCATTCAATAAAGAGCAAGGGAGCCTGTCTTGATTGTTGGGTGTGTTATTCATTGAGAGGGGGTCATTTGGCTTTGACCAGCTGGGGATGAAGAGGAGGGGGGGTGGGGAACTCCTTTATTGGCTCTAAGCTTGAGCACCTTGTTGGCATGCCAGTCATGGTCAAATCGATGTTTCCAAAACTGGCATTTTCTGTCTGTGGCAAGATGGTCTTTACCACAATTGAAGCACAACACCTTGTGGGGGCACGGTTCTCCAGCAGGGGTGGCAGTGACAGGAGGGGTTGCTTTCTCATTATCCTTGTAACAAAATGCAAAGGTGCAGTGGTTGGCAGTAGAGTGTGGTCCTTTGTAGTGAGCATAGCTGAACAACCTTGCACAGCATCAGACTAAGGGATGGCCCCATCTGCAGCACTTGGCACAGAATGGGACACCGGGGTTGGTGCTGGCCCTCCTAATGTGAAATAGGACTCCATAGATGTTAAGGAACTTGTCCTCAATCTTGGTGATGTTGGAGCCTACTTTAGAGTCCCAGATCTCAAACCACACTGTACAGGTGTCAGAATGCTTGGAGTTGCGACACACTTGTGGTTGTGTAGTAAATTGGATGGCGTCTGAGTGGATTGAACTCCAGACACTGGAGACCACATTGGCCTTGGTGAGGACAATGCCTTGGGGGGGTGATGTAATTTACGTCCATGATTTTTACGAATGATTTGGACTGAGGGGGAGATGCTTCACCTGTGATGATCCCTCCAAACTTTTCTTTGAGCCATGCTTTAACAACGTTAAGCTTAGCAGGGGTCAGAACCTCCAAGGTGTGGACCATAAGGCCTAGCTTACCCTGCAAAGCAGCAATGACCCTTGTTTTGGACTTCTCAGTGATAAGACAAGTATTGAGAGAGTTGATAATGGATCCAAAGTTGGTGACATTGGGTCTGGTAAGGAGCAGTATGATGACCTGTTTACATGAGGGGCTATTGAGAGTAGAGCGAATTGCACCAGGCTTATTGGCAGGTTTTTTGGTCACAGTGGGAGGTGTAGAAAAAGCAGCATCATACATCACTATGACTTTCTCATGAGATAATTCTGGGAATTTGCTCACAAACTCTAAGAGTTTGAGTGGATCCTGTCTGGAGGAGGCAGAAGGACTGTTTTTAGGTTTAGTAGCTGCTGCTGCATAGGAACCTTTGGACTTGGATGCCAGAGTGGGGCCTTTAGAAGCCAGAGTGGGGCCTATAGAAGTCATTGTAGGCATGGGTTTTGGTACTGCAGCTGGCAAAGCCTTTGGTGTGGGTTTATTCACTCCCTTTGATCTGGCAGTGGAGTTTTTGCCTTTGGGGGAAGTCTTTTGGGGCTTACCTTTCTTGGTGTGGGAGACGGCCTTGAATTTTGCCTTAGAGATCATCTGAACATCATCATCAGAGACACCCAAATGAGTGACATCATTATTACCAGAGATACCTAGACTAATAATTTATTCAACAACCTCTATGCAGATGTTGTCTTCTTGCCTCAAGGTTGAGGGCTTGGGGTTAGGGGTGGGGCCCCTAGGGTTAGGAGCAAGGGATGAGGCCACACGGCCTTTGTCCTTTGTGCTGAGGAGAGGAGAGTTGTCTGGCTGAGGGGTTTCATCAGCTCTGACAGTAATTTTACCAAAATTTACCCCCATCCAACCATGGAGGTCATTCTTCTACTCATCAACAGTGACTTTGAGCCATCCCACCTTCATCAAAGTTCCTGTCAGTTCAGTGAATGCCCGACCAAAGGCCAGACCCTTGTTACCACTCATATTGTAAGTGCTGCAAGCTTTAACCCATTCAGAGATCTTACTGACCTCTCTTACAGCATCATCATAAAACTCCTCTGGTCTACTCTCACCCTCAGAGTTGTTTCCATCCTCAACTTTGGCCTTAATCTCCTCTTCAACCTGGTTGGCCCAGTCTTTGTTACCAGAGTAATATTGGTCACCTTCCAGGCAAACTCATTTTGACACTCTGTGGATGGTCTTGTCCATGTTGCTAGATAGAGGGACATTTGAGCTTGGGGGGGTTTTTGGACTACAGCTGAGTACCAAAGGGGGAACAGTTTGGCTGTATGCCTGATCAGTAGGGATTACAGGCATAGCAGAGGTGGGCATCCTGGGAAACAGGATGCCAGGAGGGGGTAGAGCCGGGGAGGCTGAGAAGATGGAGGAAGAGGGAACACATGGAATGTTCCCAAAGATATCCCCATCACCATCAGGCATAGGCTCTCTCAGAGAGAGATTCAAATGTAGCACAGGCATTATATCTCTTTGTAGTGTAGACTAGTACTGTAGAATCGAGTTTTTTGCAAATCAATGGTAGTGGTATGAGTCAAAGAAGAGATGGTAAGACTTGAGTCTGGTGAAGTTCAGTAGCATATATTACATACTGAAGTTAGTTTTGAGACTTCTCTCAACCAGATCTATCATGGATAAAACCAGTCTGACTGCAAAAACATCTAATGGGAAGACTGTTATTTGTGATGTTTGTGGTAAGCCATTCCTGAGCAGACAGTGTCACCAGGGTACTTCTTTGAACTAAGTTCACTTTGTTGACATATACATCTTGCGCAATGGAGATCTTTGATTCTCCTTGGTGTTGATCAACAAAAATACCACATCCTATGATATCTAGCATCAAAGATTTGCACACCCATCTGACCAAGCTCTGGGTTATGTGCCAAAACACACAGAATCTGTCCCAGTACTTCTACTGAGGGAACAGAAGGTTTGCCTTGGTTGTGTGCTTGGAAAGCTGCTGAACAAGGCCTACCATGAGAACATATCTCACATATCCAAGATCCTTGAATTGATCTATTCAGATCTTCAGAAACTCCCCATTGTGTCTTATTACAAGTTCAAATGGGTTATAACATTCCTTGATAACTATTCTTCCTCTGTGCACATTTCTTTCTTGGACAACAAATTAGATGCTTCAAGGCATATGCTGAGCTGGTCATGAACCAGACAGGCAAATGCATCAAGCATGTGTGCTCTGATAATGGAGGGGAATACATGTCTCAGGAACTTAAGTACTACTTTGCTAAGAAAGGAATTCTCCACAAAACAAGTGTGTTGTACATTCACCAACTGTTACAACCTTAGTCTAGGACTCAGGTTGCAAGTCTTCTGGATAAAGACTAGGAAGTAGAGAAAAGAGAAAGAAATGATATGATTGGTAAAGTGTAAGGAATACATCAAGTATTACTACACTTTATATACTAGTAGTGAGTGCTAAAATAAGGGAATGGAGTAATGGAGTCATAGGAATGAGTAGAATGAGTCATGAAGAGTATAGTTCTAAGGGGTGAAACAGGAGATGAAATGGATATAGTGAAATGATAAGTATGGGTGCATGATAGGAATGTAATGGCTAAGAATAGTTCATAACAATATTTTCCTTTCTATATTCATGATCCCATTAAATATGATGAACTACTTGGTGTTCTTCTCCTTGTAAAGGGCATTGATGAGTTGCTGTTTGGTAGGACCAATCATTGGAGTTCCTGAGCAGCATTGGCATCTGATCCAGAAAGGTGTATGATCTTGTCCACCTCTGAAGAGTACAATAGTATAGTCTTGGAAAGTAGTGGTATTATTTGTCTCTGCTGCGACTAGGTTATAAACTATTTCTTGCCAATAGTTGTTGTCAAGTTGTCCTCCTTCTTTCAGTGTGAGGTAGGATTGAGGTGGGTTGAATATGATTAGTTTGGTAGGTGGGTCAAAGTTAGGTATATGGATTAGGAGGTAGTCTACTTCATCTCTCATATCAGGTTCCATTAATTGTTCCATTACTGACTTCTTGATGCCTTCCATTCCCTCATTTAACCATTCTTGTTCATCTTCTTTGTGATATGGCAGTTTGTCAGATAATATGGTAGGGGTGTATGAATCAAGATCTATCAATCATCAAGTAAGTTTGTAGGTAGGGTTGTTACTAGAGTCAGTAAGATGATTGAACCTCTCACCTGTCTCAACTAGGGCACTTTGGATGTATTACTTTGTATCAGAGTGTACCAATACATTAAGATTAGTGGCTGCTTTATCCAATAATTCCTTCATAAGTTCATATTTTCCAGTTGACATAGCAGCTGGCAGGACTCTGATAGTGGTGACAAGTAGAATATGACTTAGGACTTTGGCTTGGACTTGGAGGTTGTTGATGGTATCGGCAATATAGGTGAGTCCTTTGGTTGTGGCAGTGTAATGTTTGATTTGGTCTTTAGTAGATTGGGCATTGAGGAGGTTGTTGAGTTCTTGCTCAAACTCTGTGTCATTGGCTGGGAAAGGAGTGGGTTTGCATTTGGCAATGCATACTGTGTTGTGGAGATAGTTGGTGAAGTCTAAAGTGCAGTGGATACAGTATGAGGTGTGTCAAGTATAGTAATCTTTTGCAATGCAAGGTCTACTGTTCATAATTGTCACTTTTTACCCCCCCTTGTTATAGGTTTCATTCTTGAAATCTTGTCTAAAATTTCATAAACTGCCTCCTTGGCATTTTCTAGTTCTGACTCATCTTCCCATGTGTCTTCTTTGGAGGTATAACCTTTCTAGTGTACTAGGTATTGATTTCTCTGTCCTCTTATATGGTGTCCTTGGATTTCTTCTACCTCATATTGTTCTTCATCATTGATGATCTTGGGCATTGGTGGTAGTGGAGTGTGCTGGTTGTCATGTAATAGGGGGAGAGGAGTTGACTGTTAAACACATCATATATTGCCCATGTTATTCCAGTTGGTAGCTTATTTCACCTATTTTTGCTTTTATTTGGAATAGTCCATAGTATTTGTGATCTAGCTTCTTGGTTGGTTTCATTGTCCTGATGTTGCTTGCTTCAAGCCATACATGTTCTCCTGGAATATACTTGTGCTCTGGTTTGATACTATTGCATTTTTCCATTTGAGTCTAGCTATATTGTAGTATTTTGATCATTTCCTGTGGTATGTTTTGTAACTTCTGTATTTGTTCCATAATTGCAGGTGCTCTGGCCATGTTTGTTATATCTCCTTTCCAAGGATGTTGTCCATAAACTATCTGAAATAGCAAGTATCTAGTGGCAGTGTGAATTTTGTCATTATACTGGAATTCTGCCATGGTTAGCCATTCCTTCCAGTTGTCCTGCACATGGTTTATTGTTTCAACCTCTTGGTTGATGTGCTCCATTTGACCATCAGTTTGAGGGTGATATGTCATGGATAAGTTTCTTTAAGTACTGGTTGCTCAGCATAGCTCTGCCATAAATTTTGACACAAGTTGTGGGCCTCTGTCACTGATGATTCTGCAAGCTATTCCATGTGTTCTCCATATATCATCTTGATATATATCTCCTAACTCCTCAGATGATAATGTGGTGTTTATCATGTGCAGTCTGATCATTTTGCTAAAATGATCAACTATGACAAGTATTGCATCATATCTGTCTGACTCTGGTAATGATCCTATCATGTTAATTCCCAAGGTTCTGCTGGTATTAGTAGTGGATGGAAATGTATCATAGGTTTTGTTCAGAGTATTGGCAGGTATCACATCCTTTGATGTATTATTTGACATCATTGTGCATCTGGGGCCACCAATAACTCTGTTTAAGGAGTTCAATCATTCAATGTTGTCCTGGGTGTCCTATGTCTGTTTTGTCATGGTGTTGTTAGAGTATTTCTTGTCATATCTGGTTGTTAGGTAGAACATATATTCTTCCTTCAAACATTGGTAATCCATCTATCTCCCATATCTCCTCTGGTCATTTCTCCTTTTCTTTTATCCACTGTGTTTCCCTCTTTGTTTCTTTTCATATTTGGTATTTCAGCTCTTCTTCTCCTGAGATTTCCCAGATTTATCAGATTTTGGTGATTGTGTTGTTGAATAGATGATTAGGTAATAGAGTAATGTTGGTGTTGTCTCAAGTGGTGTCTGTTTTTGTTAATCTCAATTGTATATCTGCTTTTGTGTTGGTCTTTCTGGGAATGTGTTTCAGTATATAATAGTATTTTTGTAGTTTCATCTGCCATCTTGCTTGTCATTAAAGAGGATTAATAGTTTGTATGTATGATTTATTTAATGACAATCAACTCAATATAGCCAAATAGCTACTCTGATGAATTTGTGGGAAATAATAACCAAAGAAATAGGGGAGTGGAAACCAAAAGTTATAACTACAGATTTATGCTAAGACAAAACCAAGACTTATATCAGAAAATAGGTCTCTATAACAGCTGTAACTTATTTCACATTACTATCAGAGTTCTTGACTAAACTACTGAAAATCTTGACTAACTAACTCTTTGGATCTTTAGACAATTGTTCCAAGTCAAACTGCTCTCTCAAAATATCCTCTTAACACTAGTGCAGTCAGTTTCTAAACTTACTTGACTGTATAGCCAAGATCACCTGAAAGTCAATTCTTTAAGTCTTATATAATTCTTTTTATTCTTAGATCTTTGGTCTATGACCAAAGTATGCTTTAAATCATGCAAAAAAACTTGGAAATTTGCAATTAAATTTCTAGTGAACTGCTGGGAGCAGGATACTTGTTTTTCCCAGTCCAACCAAGGGTTTTTTATACATTTCTTGGGTCTACAGGAAAGGAAACTGGGTCTAGGGCACAAGTAACATATGATTTTTACAAGGGCTTTAGGGTCTTTTTGTAATGGTCCAAGCTACAGTCTAGAAGAGTCTATAGGGATTATTATATTCATGTTTTAATTTAGCATGGTCAAAGCCATGCCTTTTAGGAGTATTCTTATTCATTAGCTTCAATTAACCTGGCCTAGGTATGCTCTTTTTTTTTTTTTTTTTTTTTCCATTATCAATATTTAAAGCAGGGCTCGAATGCAGTCTGCCCCCTATACCTACTACAAGTATGATACAGGGCTCTCCAACCTACACCTAAAGAACTTTATTGACAGAGTAGTACATTAAACTATAAGCACATGTGGACTAGAGAGTCTGAATGATAATACAGTAGAGAATAGATGGAGGAACTACTCAATGCAATTGATCAGTGCCCTCACCTCCCTCCTCTGAACTCTTGTCTCCTCATAGCGACCCCAGATCCAGCCAGCTTTGAAGCAGTGGGCTCAGAATGAGCATTTTAGCTCATTTGCTGTGTGATCTTCACCATAGTTTAAGCAGTAGGCAGTGTAGGGGCACGGCATGCCCTCAGGAGTGGCAGGGATGGGGGGTTCAGCTTTGGCATTACCCTTACAGCATCCAGAAAGGAGACAGTGGTACTCTACTTGGTGGGGACCTCTGCAACGGGGGCACTTGAGGCCTTTGGACCTATAGACAGAAGTCAGATGACCCTATTTCCAGCAATGACTACACTGGGGGGTCACAGGATTTGCATGCACAAGTTTGATGAGGCATTCATAGCCAGCAATATAGACATGTTTGCCAGCAAGTTTCTTGGTGGCAGCTCCAGACTGGGAGTCCCAGACATCAAACCAAATAGTGGCTAAGTCTGAGTGGCAGGAGTTCTTCATAACATACAGGGTATCTGTGAGTTCGAGTGAAGGGAGGTGAGAGGCCTTGAGTGCCTCAGTAATTTTGGCAACTGAAATATGGTGAGTAACACCAGGACTTTGAAGGGAACATCCAGGACCTTCAGATAGGACTTGGACCTAGGGAGGGCAGCTGCAACTGGGGTCTTGAGACCCAGGAGCCGCTTGGCAGTATTAGCAATGAGGGTAATCTCATCAGTGGAGGGGACAGCAGAGGTGGTGACAGTAATACCACCATAAGCAGAGCATGCCCCATCTGCCTGGAGGGCAGACTTGGCATAGAGGAGGGTATCATTAGCACTTTTGATAAGTACTGGGAAGTTGACATTAGTAGTCCTAACATCAAGTGCTAGGAGGATTTGGTGGCGGTTGGGACCAGCAGTGGTAGAGTGCATCTTGGGGGTACATTTAGGAGGTAATGTGGCAGCCCAGTGTACTACCATGATGCAGTCCAGGGGGAGGTGAGGAAATGCCTTGGTCACATGAACCAAGGTAGCAGGATTAGTAGTGGCAGCAGCAGCATAGGACTTCTTGGTTGGTACTAGTGCGGGAGAAATAGGGGTAGTGGGCACTGATGTGCATGCTGGCCTTGAGCAATGGGGGTCTTGTGAGGGCCTAGGGGAGGGACCATGGGAGGAGGAAATGTGTGATGTTCTTTTATCATGCACAGGAACAGGGGGGACTGGTAGGGTCACAGAGGGCTATGAAATACCAGACATAGTCACATCACCGCTTACTTTAGCAGATCCATGGGATGGAAAGAGGGGCTGTGGGGGGACAGAGGCAATTGGGGGGGAAAACTGGGTTGCCACTTCCTGGCACAGGGTAGCAATAGAGGTGTCCTTCCCAAGGTGGGAAGAGTGGAATGACCTTTCGAGGATTCCAAAGTGAATGCAGTAGGAAAGAAAACCACTGCAGGCATCGAGGGTGGAGGAGATGTCTGTTGATGAGACATCATCCACATTGTGGATCTGAGCAAGTGAAGCAAAAGCCTGACTAACATGTGGGGTTATATTGGATCAGGGAGAGGTCCAGTTGAATGTCCCAAGCTGACCACTGAACCAGACAGCACGTGGGGTAGAAGTGGTGGGGGTTGAGGGAGGGATGAGAGGCTCAGTCAATGATGTGGTAGAGGGAAGGGATGGTGCTTCAGAGGCACTGGACTCCATTCCAGCTTCAATATCTGCCTCCAATCCTGATGGTCTGGCAGTAGATCCTATGGAGGAGGCCGCTCTGGCTCTCTTCCACTCACACTTCAGTTGCAATCTGGACTTGTCACTGGGGCCAGTGGCAGTCCTATAGAAGGACTCAGAGGTAATCTCCTCATCCCAGGGTGAGTTGGGGGTACTGATGTTTCTAGACATAGTGTAGTTAATCTCTTGTCCATGTCAAGCACCTATCCAAAAGAGGAAGGTGGTGGTAAGAGATCAAGAAGTTGTGGTCAGCCTAGGTATGCTCAGGGATAACCAAGCATGGTCCAAGTTATATTCTTTATTCATTAGAGGAAGGTTCATGGAAGGGAAGTTTTCATAATCTTATTCAGAAGCTTTTCACATGTACATCTGTATTCTTTGATTCTCCTATTTTTTTTGCTTGAGACTTCCTTATGAAGCTCTCAACTCTTTTACATTCTAGGTAGCTATCTGCCTTTGGATTTTATAATGGCAGACTTCTACATCTTATTTCATTATGGGGTCCTTCTATTCTTAACCCTTATTATTTTTAGACATCCTAAGAATGTGTTCTAGGTGGTGTAGTACAGTTTTCTTACACAGGAAGTTTTTCCTTGTGGTACACGGAGGTGGACTTGGAGTACTAGACCACTAGTCTTACCAGTCTCTCTGGTTGACCTTGGAATAGTTTTCTGGGTTTAATGATTCATAGTTTATCCCTTCAGATGTCAAGTTCATTGTCATACAAGTCAGGAGTGACAGCCATAGGTGCATAGCTATATAGTTGATAGCTACAATCATGTAAAATTCTTAATAAAATAGAACCATTTATTTTTACAGCATATCATTATCCTGTGAGTTGTTGTAGTTTCTGGAAATATTCCAGGTTCTTGTGGTCAGTCCAGATTTCAAACAGTTCATCAGCATTGAGTAGGTATTGTCTCCATGTCTTGATTGCTTCTTGGATGGCTAGTAGTTCTTTATCATAGATTTGGTAGTTATGTTCTGCAGGTGCCATTGTTCTTGAGTGGAAGGCAATTTGATACCAGTGTTATTTCTGTTTTTGTGATAGTACCACTTTTACTCCATAGCCTGATATGTTTACCTCTACCCTGTATTGTCCCTTATCCTGTGGCATTGCTAGTACTGGTTCATTTGTGATTTTTTCCTTGATTCTCTTGAAGACCTGTTGTTGTTGTTCTGTCCACATCCATTGAGTGTCTTTCTTCTTCAACTCATGTAGAGGGGCTGCTATATTGCTGAAGTTGTGTATGAATTATTGGTAGAAGTTTACGAAGCCTAGGACTTTTTCAATGTCCTTTAGGGATTTGGGTATTGGCTATTCCTTTACTGCTTTTACCTTTTCCTCCTCCATTTTAACGCTGCCCTGTCCAACCACAAATCCCAGTATTGGTATTTCTTTTGCATTGAATAAACACTTTGACCTCTTGAAGTATAAATAGTGTTTAGCTGTAATATTGAGGAATTGTTTTGTTTTGTCTTCCAGTTCTTTCTGTGTAGTTCCTAGGATAACAAAGTCATTCATATAGTTGACAACTGCTCCTTCATGTAACATTTCTCAGAATACTGTGTTCATCATTCTCTGGAACATTGCTGGCAAGTTACTCATTTTGAAAAACATGACCATTAGTTTGAATAATCTATTGTTTGTCACAAATGCTGCTTTTCATTTATTGCCTTCTCTTATCCTGATATTATTGTATCCCCATATAATGTCAAGTTTGTTGAACACCTTCACATTATTGAGTTGATTGATGACTTTGCTTATGAGTGGTAGTGGTGTTTTGTCCTTGATCATGTGTTTATTCAGCTTTTTGTAGTCTTGGACCAATTGCTTGGTTCCATCCTTTTTGGGTATAAAGAAGCATGGCATAGGGCAATTATGATAATCAAATTTGTCCTGAGGCAATGTTTTCATTGAGGAATTTCTGTAATTCTTGCTTTTCCATTATTGTCATGAAGTAAACTTTGGATTGTAGTACCAGTGGTATGTCTTCTGACAAGTTTATCTTATGGTCCCATATCATGTGTTTGGGTAGTTTGTCAAAGTTCTTCTTGTTAAATAGGTACATGTATTGTTGTAGGTATATTGGTAGGTCCTCTAGGTTTGTCTGGTCAGTTTTTTTCTCTTCCATGTGCTTCTTTACCATGCATATTCTCTTTTTGAACTGTATGGTATATGCTGCAATCTTTTGGACATCTTGTGAAACATATTATATTGTTAGTCCAATCAATTTTGGGGTTGTGCTTGACAAGCCAGTCATGTCCAAGATATAGGTCTGTGCTCTCCAGTTGCATTACCATTGCTTCAATGTCTTCCATGTGTTTTCTATTGTTTAGTACCAGGTGTACCATATCTGTTATCTCTCCTTTCTTGTTTTTGGTTCCATCAGTGTTGATTACCTTTATTGGGGTCTTGAGGGGTCTGGTTGGGATTTCTTCTTCCTCTACTACTCTCTGGGCTATGCATATGTGGGTGCATCTGGAGTCTACTAGTGTGGTAATTTGTTTGGGTCCTTTCATTGTTTTGATAGTTGAGTCAAGGAAAAGTTCGTGTATCAAGTTTCATTTTTGTGGAATTATTTATGATCTATTATGAAGTAAAACAGGAACTCTAGGTTTATTGGCTTGCAGGTTTGTGCCTACTCAGAGCCTTCAGCAAAATCCTCCTTTGCCTCTTCTCCTTACTCAGTCTCCTTGGTCATCTCTCTGATATGCCTTTTTTTTGGTGCTTTGCAGCTCCTCAAAATATGGTCTTGCTTGCCACAATTATAGCACGTTAATTTGGTGTACATGATCTTTGTTTTCTTGTGGCAGTGTTTGGCAATATGCCTATATAGGTTGCAGTTGAAACACCTTGGTTTCCCATTCTGATCAGAGTCTGTCCTCTGTCTTCTAATCTCCATTGGTTGTTCTTCACCTCTATATGTGACTCCTGTACTTGTTCTGATATCTCCTTTAGTGATGTCCATGGATTTGTATCCCTGTCCTACTATGAGAATCATGTTCCTCCTTTTGTCATATGTGTTCAGGATTGAGGCTGCTGGATATCCTACAATGGTTCTGATGATATCTGCTCTGGTGTGTCATTTGAGCAGAAATATGGCATGTACATCATTGGTTTCTGCTTGGGTTTTCAATGCTTTAAACTCTATTAAGAAATCCATAGTATTCCTCTTTCTCTGTTTGAACAACTCAATTTCTCCTTCTGCTATCACTTTTCTGTTCCCCAAAGAGAAGGTTGCTACTATTTCCATTGCAAAATCATCAAATGCTAGTATTTTCTTGTCTTGGATTGCCTGTAATTTGGCATTGGTGTAAAGACCTGCTAGTTCTCCTTTTATCTATGCTAATACTTCAATTATTTTCTGTTTGTTATCATTGATCTTGTTGAAGAGCATCCATAAGGACATTACTCTCCACCAATTATCAAACTTGGTTCTATCTCCATTGAAGTATTCTGGTTCCAGGGCTAAGTTTTTTGGGAAATTGATCTCATCAGTCATCTCTGATTCTGTTTCTGATTCACTGTGTTTGTTCTTGTGGGTCTTGGCAATTTCTATATTGAATGGGGTCTCAGCAACTTCTGTGTTGAATAGGGTCTCAAAGAGAGCTATGTCTTTGTCTATACTATGGTCTAATTTCTGTTGCTTGAGTTCTTTGGAAACTTCTGGTTCTATTTGTTATTTGGATCTGGTAGTTACTGGTGATCTCTGGATATCTGTTGATCTCAGAGCTCTGGGTCTTCTTGGTGTTCTTGATGAGCTATTGCTGCTCATATACTGTTGTCCTGGTTGGAGGCTATTATTCCAAGCCTAGCTACAAATAATGGCACCTCTCTTACAAGGTGAGTTGAATGATACTTTACCAAATGTTACAACCTTAGTCTAGGACTCAGATTACAAGTCTTTTGGATAAAGACTAGGAAGTAGAGAAAAAAGAAAGGGATGATATGATTGGTAGAGTATAAGAAATACATCAAGTATTACTACACTTTATATACTAGTGGTGAGTGCTAAGAATAAGAGAATGGAGTAATAGAGTCATAGAAACAAGTAAAATGAGTTATGAAGAGTATAGCTCTAAGAGGTAAAACAGGAAATAAAACAAATATGGTGAAATGATAAGTACAGGTACATGATAGGAATGTAATGGCTAAGAATAGTTCATAACACCAACAGAATGGACGTGCCAAATATCTTAATTGAATACTTCTAGAAAAAGTACAGTTTATGCAACTTGAAGCATGCCTTCTGGTTAGCTACTGGGAGTTTGCATTCAATATGGCCACTCATGTCTATAACAGAACACCTATGAAGTATCTGAAATGGGTTACCCCCTATGAGATGTGGTTTGGAAGGAAACCTAATATTTCTCATCTCTGAGTGTTCAGTTGTGGGGCCTACATATACCTTCCTGATGAAGTGTGGCAAGATAAACTTGTGTCTAAATCAGAATTGATGATCTTCATTGGTTATACAGGTGATGGCAGCAACTTCAAATTTATGTGCCATCAGTAGAACAATTCTATCTTTGTCTCCCCCTATGCTATCTTCAATGAACTTTATTTCCCCAAATGTCCATCACAGTCTGAACAACAGGGTGTATTGCCACCCAAATAAAGCAATTCAAACAAAAGATTAAATCCTCCCCTTTCTGGAGATGGATTTGTTCCAGGACCATCCAGTCTGAGTATACTGTATACTGGACCACTGTCACTACCTTCTCATTCACAAACTCCTACTCCTAGTCCCAGAGAGTGGACTCTGTCACCTCTACCTTCTTCTTCTTTTAGAGGATCTTCTCTAGAATTATCCTACAAGAATCCTACTCTACCTCCCTCTCCACCTATACTGTCTCAGCCTCCAGGAAGAGTTAAGGTTGAGGATGATGTTGAGGAGGCTATACCTGTGCCTAATCCATATGTTGATGACTGGACTCCCATACCCATTCTGGAAGAGATCTTTATTTCCCATCCAGACATTGAAGCACCAAGAAAACTTTGTGATCAAACTACCCTTCAGGTTCCATAAAAAGAAGGAAATATCTATAGCAACTGCCAACACCCAAAGGATATCCTTAGGGACTATGAAAGGTACAAGCCTTTTGGTCAGCCTAGACTAGGACAATGGAATCCTTGCTGACCTAATGCCCTCCCAGGTCTTGGTGATCATATTCCAGAAGAAAATGAGTATGTGCCTAATAGGCTGTAATTTCCTCTGCCAGCACATGAGCAGAATATTAACATTGATTCACCCATGCTTGAGCCAAGTGAGGAAGAGCTTCACTAGTTGATTCATGAAGGCAATATGGAGTTAATCTATTATTGCCTCTCTAAGGCCAGTACAACTTCTCTATTGCCTTAACTAGTTCAGTTTAGGGACCTTGCCAAGTTGCTATCTGCTGAGTGCAACCAATGGCTTAAGGCATGTCTTGAGGGACTTGATGCACTCAGACAATGCAATATGTATGAGTTAGTTGACTATCCTACCAAGGGTGTTAATGTTGTCAAAAACAGATAGGTCTTCAATACTAAGTTGGACAGTTGTCTCTGTGCTCAACTAGTAGCAAAAGGTTTCTCACAGAATGAAGGCCTTGATTACAATGAGCTTTTTTCTCCAGTTGTCTGCTATGAAACTTCTTGTCTCCTGTTCTTCTTAGCAGCAGTTAAAGATTGGGAGATTGAAAGCATTGATGTAAAAACCACCTATTTATATGGTGATCTGGATGAAGAAATCTTTATGGAACAACCAGAAGGATTCACACTTGGACATAAGAAAGTGTGGAGGTTGCAAAAAGCATTGTATGGCCTTAAGCAAGCCGGCTTGGCTTAGTGGTGCATGATGACAAAGTCACTGCTTGCCATAGGTTTCAAATAATGTCTATCTGATGCTGGAGTATACTATAATCACTGTTTGAAGACTGGCTTGATTATGATTGCCCTTGTCTATGTTGACAATGTTGTCTTCATGGGTAAGAAGTACCCCTTCTATAACCAAATGAAGAAAAACTTCATGGAATGATGGGAATGTTGTGATCTTAGAGAAACAACTGAGTTTCTTGGCATGACTATCTCATGGGACTGGAAGAACAAACAGATCTATGTTGATCAGATTTTATATCTCAATAAGGTCCTTGATAAATTTGGTGTCACCACAAAGGCTAACTCAGATGCCTTTTCTGGCAGAATGTGCCTTCCTGCCCTACAAGAGTACCATTGACCCTGAGTTCTGCCAGAAGTACCAATAACTAGTTGGATCCCTAATGTATCTCATGATTGGCTTACAACCTGATATTGCTTATACTATTGTGAAATTAAGTCAGCAGATGGCCAGTCCATCAGAGGAGCATTATAAGTATAGTTTATACTTGTGCCCCTATCTTCTGAGCATGCAATGCTATTGCCTAGTCTTTAATAGGCAATCAAAGAAGTCTATACAAGGCTTCTCTGATTCTGACTTTGCAGGATGTCTTGCTATATATGAGTCTACTTCCAGTAATTTAGTCTTGTTTGCCAATGGACCTGTTTCCTGGTTGAGTTGCAGACAAGCTACCATAGTGCTGTCTACCACAGAAGCCAAGTATGTTGCCATGTGCAAGACATCTTCTGGATTCATCAGCTGCTAGATGAGATTGGTTTTGTACAACCCACTCCACATCTTATATGTGACAATTTGGGCTTGACCTTCTAGGCTTCCAACCTGGTCATTGAACATTAATCCAAATATATTGCAATTCACTGGCATTTCATCTGTGAACTTATTGAGATAGGTAGTATCAAATTATTTTATGTTGAGTCTGAAAAGAATCCTGCCAACATCTGTACAAAAAGTTTGGATACTGTTAAATTTCAATGATGTTACAATTATTTACCTATTCAGTACAGTGCTTGATTTAATCATACTTTGAGCTAGGAGGAGTGTTGTTATTTGCACTTTCTAAGCTGCATTCCATATGACTAGCTCTTCAGTATATTATTCATCTAATATTTGTCATCAAGGCTGTGCCCTCTGACTCACATTATGCACCTCTTACTCATGTATTTCATGAGCTGACTGATCACTGTCACTCCAATTATGCTATTGGATACTACTGATGGTATCACAGTGTTTCAAAGGACTTTGTAGTCATTACTGACTCATTATGTATAGTTATTACTCTTAGGTCGTAGGGTTTTGCATCCCAGACATTAGTATATAAGCAGCATATATTCCCTTATTATTCTTCAGACAATCCACTTGATTTCTATCCTTGCTCTACTCAACTTACAGCAACTCTACTTAGTTCACTTCACTGTCTACTAACCACATTATCAGTAAGTTAGATCATCCATCTGCTACTGCGTAATACTGTGCTATTCAACAAGCTAGTTCCTCACACAGGTATATATACACAATATCTGGGCATAGCATTTTGCCAGATATTCTTGGAGATATTGTGCTGGTGGCCTAACTCTCTAACAAAACTGGCCAACATTCTTCTGAGCTTATCCCATGCACCTGGGAAGTGCAAAAGAAGTTTAATGGCAATCTCTTCTTTGACTCGTACCACCACCATCAATTTGCAAATTCGAGTATATGGTGCCAGTCTACAGTACAAAGGATACAATTCATGCCTGCGTTACATTCTAACCTCTCTCTGAGAGAGACCATGCCTGACAGTGATGGGGACATCTTCGGGGACACACCACGTGTTCCAGCCCCCTCCATCTTTGTGGCCTCTACAGCTCCGCCCCCTCCTGGTGTACTGTTTCCTAGGATGCCATCCATAACCAGGCCTTTTGTCCCCACAGACCAGACCTATAGCAATACCATCCCTCCGTTGGTTCTCAGCAGAAAGCCGTCAACACCCCCACAGTCTTTGGTACTACTTGTTAGTGATGTAGAAAAGACTGCCCACCGATCATCCAAATGAGTAAGGCCAGAGGGTGACTACTACTACTCAGGAAAAGACAATGGAAAAGACTGGGCCGATCAAGTGGAGGAAGAATTGGAGCTCAAAATAGAAGACGTTGAAGAAGACACTGTGGAACACAAAGGTAGACCGGAGGAATTTTATGACGATGCTGTTAGGGAGGTTGGTAAGATCTCTGAGTGGGTTAAAGCCTGCAGCATGTTTAATATGAGTGGTGACGAGGGACTCGCTTTTGGGCAGGCCTTTACTGAACTAATGGAGACCCTAATGAAGGTGGGATGGCTCAAGGTTGCCGTTGACAAGCAGAAGAATGATCTCCTGGGTTGGATGGGGATCAATTTTGGTAAGATTACTGTCCGTGCTGAGGAAACACCTCAACCAGACACTTTCCCCCTTCAACGCATGGCCTCCAAAGCCCCCATGCATAAACCTGACGACGTCCACATGGAGGTTGTCGAGTACATTGTCACTCTGGGTGTTGTCACTCATTCGGGTATCTCCGATGATGACGCATGAACCGGTGGCAATAAGGCCACTCATTCAGGTATCTCTGATGATGATGTGCAGATGATCACTGAGGTGGAGTTCAAGACCATTGTACACAACAAGAAACATAGGGGTCGGAAACCCAAAGGAGTGGCCACAAAGACCGCCACCACTGGGCCAAAAACATCAAACCCCGCTCCCACTCCTGTGCCTGACAAGGCTGCCAAAACTCCAGTTTCCCCTCCCAAAGATACCAAAAAACCTCAGGTTGGCACAAAAACCTCCTATGCTGCAGCAGCGGCCAAGTGTGGTAGTGGTAAGAACTCCGCCTCCATCCCCGCTTCCACTGGGCATGATCCTCTCAAACTCCTAGAGTTTGCAAGCAAGTTCCCAGAATTGTCCCACGAGAATGTAGTGGCAATGTATGACACTGTCTTTTCCTCTCCCTCCCCTGCAACCAAAAAGCTGGCTAAGAAAGCTGGCATCATCCACTCCACACTGAATGGTCCCTCGCGCAAGCAGGTCATCATTCCTCTTCTTACCGGGCCCAATATTTCCAACTTCGGGGCTATTATTGACTCTCTCAATGCTTGCCTCATAGCAGAGAAGTCCAAAACTAGGGTCATTGCCACCTCGCAGGGTAAGCTGGGCCTCATGGTCCACACCTCGGAGGTGCTGACCCCTACGGAGCTCGACATTGTCAAGGCATGGCTCAAGGAGAAGTTTGGTGGGATCACTATGGGTGAAGTATCCCTCCCCAAATCCAAATTGTTCGTTAAAGTCACAGATGTCAGTTACATCACACCCCGAGGACAGGTCCTCACTGAAGCCGATATCATCACCAGCATCTGGAATTCCATCCACTCGGATGCTATCCAATTTGCGACACAACCAAGAGTGTGACACAACTCCAAACACTCAGACACCTGCATGGTGTGGTTTGAAATCTGGGATTCCAAGATGGGGTCCAACATCACGAAGATTGAGGACAAGTTCCTCAACATCTATGGAGGTCTCTTCCACATCAGGAGGGCCAACGCCAACCTGGGAGTTCCATTCTGTGCCAAGTGTTGCAGATGGGGCCACCCTCTAATCCGATGCCATGCAAGGCTGTTCACCTGTGCTCACTGCAAGGGTCCCCACTCCACTGCCAACCACCGCACCTTTGCCTACTGTTGCAAGGGCAATAACAAAGTGGACCTGCCCATCGTGGCCACTCCCTCTGGAGAACCATGCCCCCATAAGGCTATGTGCTCCAACTGTGGCAAGATCACCTTGCCACTGACCATAAATGTCAGTTTTGGAAGAAGTGATTTGACCACAACTGGCATGCCAACAGAGTGCTCAAATTAAGAGCCAACAGAGGAGTTCCACTGCCCCCCTCCTCATTATCCCAGGCTAGTCAAAGCCAGACTAACCCCCCCCAATGAATAATACACCCAACAACCAAGACAGGTCTCCTCGCTTGTTTCTGAGTGAGTTGAAGGTCTGTTCTCACAATGTTGGAAGATTGTATGGAGTGATGGAGACAGTCCTTGTGTGTAGAGGTGATGTCGACCTCCTCCTCATACAAGAACCTCCCTGGAGATACCTCCGCAATATCCCTTCCCCCATCTCCAACAACGGCTCCCCCCTCGTGGGAGGCCTAGTTCACCCAGACTGGACACTCCTCTCATATCCAATCATCACCGAAGAAGTCCTCCAAGTTGGATGCCGGTGTTACCCTCAACAAATGGTGAACATGGAATACCATACCACTCCCCGAGTCCTTGCCTTTGCTCACAAGAGACTCAAGCATCTCCGACCTTCCATTAGAAGAGACATTATAAATCATTGAGACCTCCTGTGCATCTCTCTTTGTGCAGGAGGAGAAGAACTACTGCTGCTGAACATATACAATGACAGCCGTAACACTGTGCTCCACTTCCTCGAGGAGCACCTCTTCGACCTTTCGCCCTTTCTCTTACTAGGCAGAGATATTAACATTCGATCTGAGCGATGGGACCCTTCAACGGACCAACATCCGGCGAGTGCAGACTATCTCCTCATGATCACCGAAGCCCTCAACTTAGAGAGGTCAATCCCATTTGCGGCCATACTAACTTGCTATGCCTCAGACCCCAATCTACCAGACACAGTCATAGATCTGTTGTTTGTTTTGGGAGCATTACCATATGTCCCCATCCATGCTATCCAGGAAGGCGATTGATACAATTTGGACCATGCCCCCCTTCTAATCAGGATTCCTATTCCACAGATAGAAGTCATCATCGAAAGATTGATGATTCCCAAAGAATTGGAAGAGGAAACCAAATTCCTGATGGACACCACAGAAGGAATTAACACCAAGAACTGGCCGATGAATAGTGCGGATGAGCTGGAGAGAGCTGTTGCCGAATTGGGAGGCTTATTCAACAGGTCCTGGAATTGCAACACAAAGAAAACCAAGATCACCACTAGGTCCAAAACCTGGTGGAACAAGGAGTGCTCTACTGCTCTTGCAACACACTGCATGGACTGCAAGAACAAGCACAAATGGAACACCTTTTGCAAGACCACAAGGAAAATGAAAAGAGCTTACTTTGACAAGAAGATCCAAGAAATCTCAGTTGATAATCGACGACCATGGGATCTGATGCCCTGGGTCAAAGCACGAGTGCTCCTGGCTATAGAAGCAATTTGCCACAATGGCCGGCCTTATCTCACTATGGACAGCCTATGGACGGCCCTTGACCAGCACTATAATGCGGCTCACAACAGACCAGTTAATGCAGCTATCTTAGATGAACTTCCCCTGCCAATTGGGATGGAGAATAGGACTTGGGTGGATTTCTCTCTCCTTGAGATGATGGAATCACTCAAGGATACCTCGAATTCTTCTGCCCCCGGCCCCAACCACATTTCCTGGTCCCACCTTAAACAGATCACTGCCATTGACACCTGCGCTGATCTCTTCCTCAAAATCAGCTGTGCATGCCTATCCCTTGGACATTGGCCTGCACACTTCAAAAAGTCAATGTCGGTTATTATCCCCAAACCCAACAAACCCGACTACTCCACCCTGAAGGTGTTCAGACCGATTGTCCTACTCAACATGCTTGGCAAGTTAATAGAGAAAATGCTAGCCAAACAACTCCAATTTGAGATAGTGAAATTCAAGGTTCTCCACCCCCATCAACTGGGAGCCATCCAACAATGATCCACTGAGGACATGGGGCTTTTCCTCACTCACATCATACAGGGAGCTTGGACAAAGAAGAAGAAGACATCGGTGCTCGCATTCGATGTCGCCCAATTCTTCCCCTCTCTCAACCATGACCTCCTTATTGACATACTAGGTTGGCAGGGATTTCCTCCTCAAATCACGGAGTTCTTCAATAATTACCTCAAAGAACACTGCACTACCTACCAGTGGAACAACGAAAACTCCCCGGAATACGATGCAGCAGTGGGAGTGGGCCAAGGCTCAGCCCTGAGTCCCATCCTCTCTGCCCTATACCTTGCCCCCCTCCTTCAAATCTTCGACGCACATATGGAGGAACACTACAACAGATGGGACTTTGATGTCCTATCTTTTGTAGATAATGGCACCCTAGTTGCACAATCTCCATCCCTTGAACAGAACATCGAAATACTTCAACACATGTACCACGAAATGGAGCGGCTCATGAATGAATTTGGCCTATTTTGGCGTCGACACCATCAAGGCAGTAGTCAACTTCTTGTGTCATAACCCCACCATGTTCAGCTTTCCCCTGAAGCCTGATTGCCCTCATTTCCATGCCAGTTCAATACTTCCGCTACATCGTCATCAAGTCCATCAGAGGTTTGGGTCTGTGCCTGCGTGAATCTTTTTCTTTTTCTTTTTTCTTTTGCTCTCCCAGTTATGGATTTCATTCCTATTTCTCTATCTCTCCTTTCTTGCTTGTCTACTATTTTATATAGTCTTCATTCAATGTTCATTATTCCCGTGGTGTCTGGGCAAAAGCCCTCCCACACACTAGTACCATTCATTGTTCCCCCCTTGTGTTTGCGAGTCGATAGTTCCTTTCTATCAATTTCTCTCTTTCACTCTCTTTCTCTCCAAATTCCTCTCATTCTACTTCCCACCGTTCAACTTAGGTACCAAACATCTCTCTAGTATATGCACTAGATGGCGTCGAGTCTTGTGGGGTTAGTGTATGTTTAGTCTACTTTTCTTGCTCTGAACATTCTGTACGTTCTACCTTTGTATGTATGTACATGCAGACTGCGTTCGAGCACCGCTATATAAATTGTTGATTTAAAAAAAAAAAAAAAAAAAAAAAAAGAAGTTTAATAGATTGAAGAGCTAGGCACTAGGTGTTACAACCTTAGTCTAGGACTCAGGTTGCAAGTCTTTGGATAAAGACAAGAAAGTAGAGAGAAAGGGATGATACAATTGGTAAAGTGTAAGGAATACATCAAGTATTACTACACTTTATATACTAGTGGTGAGTGCTAATAACAAAGGAACAGAGTAAAGGAGTCATAGGGGATGAGTAGAACAAGTCAGTAAGAGTACAGCCATAAGGGATGAAACAGATACATAGGAATGAGGAGTACAATGGGTGCATGATAATGTACTGTCTATCTATAGTTCATAATAATACCTCTCTTTTTACATTTATGACCCCATGAAGTGTTGCTTGTCTACTTGTCATCTTGTTCTTTGTGCAAGGCATTGATGAGTTGACATTTAGTGGGGCTGATCATTGGAGTTCCTGACTTGTGTCGACATCCAATCCAGAAGGGGGCATAGTTTTGTCCTCCCCTAAAGAGAGCTACAGTGCATCCTCGGAATGTAGTGGTGTCATTGGTTTCTGCAGTGACAAGATTGTGTACTATCTCTTTCCAGTAGTTTTCTTTGAATTGTCCTCCATCTTTAAGTGTGAGATAGGATGGTGGTGGGTTAAATATTGTTGGTTTAGGTGGTGGGTCCATGTCAGGTAGTTGTATGAGAAGGTTATTGAGTTCTTGTTTGAATTCTGTATCATTGGCTGGGAAGGGGGTGGGTCTGCATTTGGCATGCATGGTGTGTTGTGGAGATAGTTGGTGAAGTCTAGAGTGCAGTGAATACAGCATGAAGTGTGTCAGGTATAGTGATCTTTTGTAATGTAAGGTTTGTTGTTCATAATTATCGCCTTTTACCCCCCCCCCCCCCTTTTATAGGTTTTGTCCTTGAAATCTTGTCTAAAAATTCTTGAACTGCCTCTTTAGTGTTTTCCAGTTCTGACTCATCCTCCCATGTGTCTTTCTCGGAGGTATAACCTTTCCAATGTACTAGGAATTGATTTTGCTGTCCTTTTGTGCAGTGTCCTCGGATTTCCTCTACTTCATATTGTTCTTCATCATTGATGATCTTGGGCATTGGTGGTGGTGGGGTGTGCTGGTTGTCAAACTCAGGTTTTTGATAGGAGGAGAGAAGTCTGCTGTTAAACACATCATGTATTGCCCATGTTTCCGGTAGCTCCAGTTGGTAACTTGTTTCACCTATTTTTGCTTTTATTCTGAACAGTCCATATCATTTGTGATCCAGCTTCTTGGTTGGTCTCATTGTCCTAATGTTACTTGCTTCGAGCCAAACTTGTTCTCCTGGAATATACTCATGTTCTGGTTTGGTGCTGTTGTATTTCTCCATTTGCATCTGTCCATGTTGTAGTATCTTCATCGCCTCTTGTTGCATGTTTTGTAACTCCTGTATTCATTCCGTGATTGCAGGTGCTTTGGTAATATTCGTTATATCTCCTTTCCAGGGGTGTCATCCATAAACTATTTCGAATGGCAAATATCCAGTGGCTGTGTGGATTTTGTCATTGTATTGGAATTCTGCTGTGGCTAGCCATTTTTTCCAGTTGTTCTGTGCATGGTTTATTACATTTCTGAGGTATGTCTTGACCTCCTAGTTGATATACTCTGTTTGACTGTTAGTTTGTGGGTGGTATGCTGTGGATAAGTTTCACTGGGTTCCTGTTGCATGGCATAGTTCTGCCATGAATTTGGATGCAAATTGTGGTCCTCTGTTACTGATGATTCTGCAGGGTATTCTATGTGTTCTCTATATGTCATCTCGGTAGATATCTCCTAGCTCCTCGGATGTTAAGGTGGTGTTAACTGCATGCAATCTGATCATTTTGCTGAAACAATTGACTATGACAAGTATTGTGTCATATCCTTCTGATTCTGGTAGTGGTCCTATTATGTCGATTGATATTTCCTCCCAAGGTTCCGCTAGTGTTGGTAGTGGATGGAGATGTATTGTCGGTCTTGTTCAGGGTATTTTGTTTCATTGGCATGCTTCACACCCTCTGATGTATCATTTGATGTCATTGTGCATCTGAGACCACCAATAACTCCATTTAAGGAGTTTGATCATTTGGTGTTGTCCTGGGTGTCCTATGTCTGTCTTGTCATGGTGTTGTTGGAGTATTTCTTGTCGTATTTGGCTGTTGGGTGGAACATATATTCTTCCTTCAAACATCAGTACTCCATCTACTTCCCATATCTCCTCTGGTTGTTTCCCCTTTTCCTTCAGCCACTGTGTTTTCCTTTTTGTTTCTTTTCATAGTCAGTGTTTCAGATCTTTTTCTCCTGAGATCTCCCAGATTTGTTGGATTGTGGTAATTGTGTTGTCATCAAACAAGTGGTCGGGTAGTAAGGTGATGTCAGTGTTGTCTCGGGTGGTATCAGTTTTTGTTAGTCTTAATAAGATGTTGGCTTTCATGTTGGTCTTTCCAGGGATGTGTTTCAGCATGTAATGGTATTCCTGTAGCTCCATCTGCCATCTTGCTTGTCGTCCTGTGAGTTGTTGTGGTTTTTGGAAATATTCTAGGTTTTTGTGATCAGTCCATATTTCAAATGGTTCATCTGCATCGAGTAAGTATTGTCTCCAGGTCTTGATTGCTTCTTAGATGGTTAGTAATTCTTTGTCATAGATCTGATAGTTTCATTCTGCAGGTGTCATTGTTCTTGGGTGGAATGCAATTGGGTGCCAGTGTTCCTCCTGTTTCTGCGATAGTACTGCTCCTACTCCATATCCTGACATGTCCACTTCTACTCTGTATTGTCCTTTGTCTTGTGGTATTGCTAGTATTGGTTCGCTTGTGACCTTTTCCTTGATTCTCTTAAAGGCTTGTTGCTGTCATTCTGTCCATTCCCATTGTGTGTCCTTTTTCTTCAACTTGTGTAGTGGAGCTGCTATATTGCTAAAGTCATGTATGAATCGTTGGTAGAAGTTTGCAAATCCTAGGAATTTCTCAATATCTTTTAGGGATTTGGGTGTTGGCCACTCTTTTACTGCTTTCACCTTCTCTTTCTCCATTTTAACACTGCCTTGTCCAACCACAAATCCTAATATAGGTATTTCTTTCATGTCAAATAAGCACTTTGATCTTTTGAAGTACAATTGATGTTTTGTTGTGATATCAAGGAATCGTTTCGTCCTGTCTTCAAGTTCTTGTTGTGTGGTCCCAGGTATGATGAAGTCATCCATGTAGTTGACAACTGCTCCTTCATGTAGCATCTCTTGAAAAACTGTGTTCATCATCCTTTGGAATGTTGCTGGTGAGTTACTCATTCCAAAAAACAATGCTGTTGGTTCGAATAGTCCATTGTTTGTTATGAATACTACTTTCCATTCATCACCTTCCCTTATCCTGATGTTGTTATATCCCCAGATGATGTCAAGTTTGTTAAAGACTTTTGCATTCTTGAGTCAATCGATAACTTTGCTTATGAGCAGAAGTGGCATCTTGTCTTTAATTGTATGTTTGTTTAGCTTCTTATAGTCTTGTACCAGTTGTTTAGTTCCATCTTTCTTGGGTATAAAGAAGCATGGGGTGGCATAGGGGGGCTGTGATGGTCGAATTCATCCTGAAGCAATATTCTTGTTGAGGAATTTCTGTAGTTCTTGTTTCTCCATTAATATCATTGGGTAGACTTTGGACTGTAGTACTGGTGGTGCATCTTTTGTCAGATTTATTTCATGGTCCCGTATTGTGTGTTCTGGCAGTTTGTTGAAGTTCTTCTTGTTGAACAGGTGTGTATATTGCTGTAGATATGTCAGCAGGTCTTCTGGGTTTGTTTGATCGGTTTTCTTCTCTTCTATGTATTCCTTTACCGTGTGTATCCTCTCATTGAACCATATGTTGTTGTGGTGTGTGGTGCAATCCTTTGGGCATCTATTGAAGTGTATTATATTGTTTGTCCAGTCAATTTCTGGGTTGTGTTTGACTAGCCAGTCATGTCCGAGATATAGGTCTGTGCTCTCCAGTTGTGTTACCATTGCCTCAATTTTTTCTGTGTGTTTACTGTTGCTTAATACCAGTTGTGCTATGTCTGTTATTTCTCCTTTCTTGTTCTCAGTTCCGTTGGTGTTGATTACTCGCATTGGGGTTTTAAGGGGTTTGATCATGATTTGTTCTTCTTCTACTATTCTCTGTGCTATGTATGTGTGGGTGCATCCAGAGTCTACCAGTGTGGTAATTTGTTTAGGTCCCTTCTTTGTTCTGATTGTTGAGTTGAGGAGAAGTTTGCGCATCGAGTTCTGTTTCTGTGGAATCACATATCATCTATTGTAAAGTAAAACAGGAACTCTAGGTTTATTGGCTCGCAGGTTTGCGCCTACTCAGAGCCTTTGGCAAAATCCTCCTTTGCCTCTTCTTCTTGCTCCATCTCCTCAGTGACCTCTCTGATGTGCACTTTCTTCAGTGCTTTACAATTCTTCGAGATGTGGCCCTGTTTGCCACAATTATAGCACATTATCTTGGTGTATATGACCTTCGTCTTTTTGCAGTAATATTTGGCAATATGCCCATATAGGTTGCAGTTGAAACATTTAGGTTTGCTGTTCTGATTAGTGTCTGTCTTCTGTCTACCAATCTCCATTAGTTGTCCTCTACCTCCATATGTGACTCCTGTGCTTGTTCTGACATTTCCTTGGATAATGTCTGCCATTTCATATCCTTGTCCTACTGCAAGGATTGTGTTCCTCCATTTGCTGTATGTGTTTGGGATTGAGGCTGACAGATAGCCTACTATTGTTACAGATTCGGCTACTAAGGGCAATCAAAGAGGATGCAACCTCTAGGGTATGGCCTTAATACCTATCTCAGCCAAGTAACCGGATAAGCAAATGTTATCAAACTGTCATTACTCAACCAAGAAATGGGAATCCTGTTTATCTTGTAGCTCTGAGTGATGAGGGCAAGTAGAGAATAAGTAGTTAAGCAATCTTCTATTGATTGACAGCAACTGTCAACAGAAACTCTTCTTGGGTGATCAAGAAGGCTATCCCTGTAGAAGATCAAAGCTTAAGCTTTGACTTCCTAATATAGTCGGCTATTTATACTAATTACTTCTTTTCTATAAATACTATGGAGTATAGATAATGAGACTGAAACATGTTTCACATTGTGAAACTGATAGATATGAAACTCAGGGTGAAATACTACTAAAGATAAACATGAAACTGATAAAGATAAAACAGCTAAACATAGAGCAAAGTGAAACTGATGACAGTGAAACAGATGAGTGCTTACTCATCCTCAGAGATCTCAGATAATGATGATGATAATTCATCAGAACAGCTACAGTCACAAGACACATAGGACAAGGTGGTAGAAGGTGATGACGATGACAGTGGTGATGGAAGAACTGCATCCATAGGATGATCAGAGTCGGATGATAGGGATGATGTAGATACAATTGGTTCTTCGAAGAGATAGGACTTGGGTGACTTGACAAAGGCTCGAGTAGATCACAATAGTGGATGGGGAGAATTGTCACTGTTACTACTGGGTACAGTGGGTTTGTCATCTGGTGATAAGTCTTTAGGTTGCATTTCTATGCAATATATTCCATTGGCAATTTGTTGGTGAATGAGTGCTTCGAGCGCTGGACCACAAGTGTACATGTAGGGGTGGATGTACTGCATAGTTTCTTTGGTGGTTGGTTGTGCTTTCCAACCATTGTTCCAGGCACCATAGAGGTTGTTCTCGATGGTGCATAAGTAGAGTCCATTAATATTGCATATATGTAAGTATGGTGTGTATTTCCAAGCTAGTCGAAGTAGAGAATCAATAATGACATCGTTGGATTGTGGTGGTGGGACAAGTGGTATTGCTTCTGGAAACTTGTCGTAACCTCTGACATAGGTTCAAGGTTCAGACATAACAACTATGGTTTGGATGATGTCTACTCTGGTGTGTCATTTGAGAAGGAATATGGTATGTACATCATCTGTTCCTGCTTAGGTCTTTAATGCTTTGAACTCTATTAAGAAGTCCACAGTGTTCCTCTTTCCCTGCTTGAACAACTTGATTTCCCCTTCTGCTATTGCTTTCCTATTTTCCAAGAAGAAGGTGGCTACCATTTCCTTTGCAAAGTCATCAAATGCTGGTGTTTCCTTGTCTTGAATTGTCTGTAATTTGGCATTGGCATAAGGACCTGCTAGTTCTCCTTTTATTCATGCCAGTACTCCAATTATTTTTTGTTCATTGTCATCAATCTTGTTGAAGAGTGTCCATAAGGACATTACTCTCCACCAATCATTAAAGTTGGTTCTGTCTCCATTGAAGTATCCTGGTTCTAGGGCTAGGTTCTTTGGGAAGTTGATCTCATTGGCCATCTCTGATTCTGTTTCTGGTTCACTGTGTTCACTTTCGTGGGTTTTGGTGAGTTTTATGTTGGATGTTTTGGATTCTCTGTTTTCATAGGTCTTGGTGATTTCTATATTGGATGTGGCTTCGGCAATTTCTGTATCAAATGGGGTCTTGGCAACTTCTATGTCAGATGTGGTCTTGGCAACGTCTGTGTTGAATAGGGTCTCGAAAAGAGCTATGTTCTTGTCTATGCTATGATCAGATTTCTGCCACTTAAGGCCTTCAGGGATATCTGGTTCTGTTTGTCATTTGGATCTGGTGGTTACTGGTGATCCCTGGATGTCTGTTGGTCTCGGAGCTCTTGGTCTTCTCAGTGTTCTCGATGAGCTACTGCTGCTCATATACTATCATCCTGGTTGGAGGCTATTATTCCAAGCCTAGCTACAAATAGTGGTACCTCTCTTGCAAGTTGAGTCAAATGACACTTTACCAAATGTTACGACCTTAGTCTAGGACTCAGGTTGCAAGTCTTTGGATAAAGACAAGGAAGTAGAGAGAAGAGAAAGAGATGATATGATTGGTAAAGTGTAAGGAATACATCAAGTATTACTACACTTTATATACTAGTGGTGAGTGCTAATAATAAAGGAACAGAGTAAAGGAGTCATAGGGGATGAGTAGAACAAGTCAGTAAGAGTATAGCCATAAGGGATGAAACAGATACATAGGAATGAGAAGTACGATGGGCATATGATAGGAATGTACTGTCTATCTATAGTTCATAACACTAGGTTTTTGCACACCATTGAATTTGATTATTGTCTTGTCAGTCCATGGCTAGCATGGAAGACTTCAAACTCTCTGCAGTTCTCTATATTCTAGGCTACATAATTTTATCTACCTGACTCATTCAACTTCAAACTTGAATACCCAGAAACTGATGAGTATCCTCCCAATTGATACATCTGGAGATCCATATCTGTGAGATTGAAATTAAGTGATATTCTTACTGTAATAATGATACATATCCTTAATACTGATATTCTTTTAGAAGCCTGATGGTTTAAACCATTCTTTGAGCACTTTCTACAGTCCGCAATTTCTTTCCAGCCTTTATAAATACCTGTTTAGGAACCACTAAGAATCCTCTACTGTTGTACTTCCCCTTGACTTCATTAGCATGTTCTTGATAGAAACAACTGAAGAAACACAAAAATTCTCATCCATTATCTTTAAAGGTTCTTCTTCTACCATGAAACAGTGGTCCAGGATCAAATGATGTGGCAGAAAATTTGAGTTGGAAGAGGTTCTTAATTCCAAGATGGAATCACACAAAGTGTCAGATGATGAAGACAACAGAAAGCTACAGAGAAACCACCTAGAATGTGACATGAGAGATGAAGCAAAGGGGACAGAAGAAGACTTTCCTGATAGTGGACTAAGAGTATGGCTGGTTGTCTTTGGTATGAGTTTTTCCTTCTCCACTGATTCTCATTTCATGTTAAACCCTGAGGAGATTAGGAAATATGCAATTCTTTTTGTACATGAGTCTGTCCCTTTCTTGAATTTCCTTCCTTTGTGTCACTAAGGCTATTCGAGTCCCACTTTTAATGAAATTCACCATGCTAACAATTTACTCTCACTATTATAACTTTTCTAGTTTTTCCGAGACTCATATTCACATATAGGGCACTTTCACAACCCACTATACCTGCCCTCGGCAAAACACCATGCAACACCACTTCTTATCAGATCCCAAGGTGGGAATGGAAAACCTTGATCCTCTCCACTGCTGCAGCTGGAATATTCTGGACACCAAGTGCTTGGAGAGCAGCAGTAGCTTGAGCTCCTAATGGGACAGCTTTTATCACAGTAGACCACATAAAAGAATCAAGTGTTTTACCGTTTACCTGCAGGGCCTCTATCTTTGTTGCAGGAAGAGGCCCTCCAGCAATATGGCCGGGCGGGTAGGACAATGGTGCATTATTACTGGACAAGGCATTGGTAATGCAGATTGGGATGAGAGCCAACCTGGGAAAGTAATAAGAGAGTGAGAGCAGATGGGCAATTGAAGGACAAACTCAGCCTGGATTGTGAGACAGGCTTGTTTTGTGGCTGCGATTTGGGGGACAACTTGCTGTGTGACCATCGCATGTAATTCAGTTAACCCATTCTGGTTGTTATGAGCCATCGCACGTAATTCAGTTAACCCATTCTGGTTGTTATGAGCCATTGCACGCAATTCATTGACCCCATGTGTGAGGCCTTGGAGTGCTTGAACAAGGTTAATTGGTGCGAATTCTGCGGTAGTATCTGTAAAAGAAGCCATCATAATGATAAATTGCAAGAATTTAAGGGCGAGATGAACACATGCATGAGCCGCTTCCACTGCCCATGCACGCAGCTCTGCACTATGTACAACAGCATCTGTGACTAAAGGTTCATCGCCAATTTCTGCCGGGGTTTAAGCAAGGGATGAGGTAGAAGGAGGTGAGGTGAAATCCACCTTTGAAGCCCTTCATGATTTTTGCAACTACTTGAGCATGGGCCAACGCTGCTGGATCGATAGGAGTGTTGGCCTTGATTCAGCGACTGAGGTTTACATTGCAAAGAACAGCAGGGAGATTTGGATGCACATCCTGACCTCGTTGGTCCTCCATTGGCCATGCAAAAGGGGACCACTTTTTTCCCATCCCCCAAAGATTGTTTCCACGGTCACACAGGACCAACAGGACCACCTCAGAACCGCTCATAGTTGGTCGTCTCTTTGATTTAGGCCATTTCAGGGATGTTTTTTTCTCCTCAAGCATACTTCTTGTGGTTGTGACGATTCTGGTCGGACAATGCACACAATTCTGGCATTTTTTACTTTGCCAAGGATTTGCCGTTGGGGTATGTCCAGGTTTTGCATAACTCCTCAATGCATACAGTTAAAGAAAGGACTCATGGTGCTGTAGTTTGCATCTTGTGGCGTGTTTGGATGTTGTTATCCCATTGCAGCCCACTGGTTCAAAAAAAGACGAGGGTAGGCAGTGGGGTTTATTGCTATTGGCTCTGCTGTAGGTGGAACGACTATTCCTATCGCCGTTAGAAACCTGATTCCACAGGTTGGGTAGGTGTTTCTGTTCTCTCTTCTTGTAAGACAATCCTTATATATGTTTCAGGTTTCTGTGGACTATGAGGATCGTTGGGTTCATATTACTCGGGATCGTTGGAATCTGTAACTTAGTGCATGTGCAGTTACTTCATGAAAATCTACAAGCAAGTGTTAATAGTTGGCACTATTATTGATCAGACGATGAAAAGGTGCCTTCCACCTATGAAAGTCAAGGGTGGAATATTTAACTTTGCTGCGCTCAAGAACCCACCATACACCCTCTACTGCATCTCATCGTTTTTCATCTTTCTCGGCCTTTACATGTGTAAGTCAGCCCACCAACACTACAACATTCACCACTAACTTATGGTGAAGTGTTAACTTATATTACTGTGAGTGCAGAGCAGCTCGGGAGTCCATCAGATATCGCTTTCTACTTTGTCGCATTTTCCAATGCAAGCTCGCTCTTCGGTCGATGGACTGCGGGTCTCATTGCAGATATAATAGGGGTGTTTTCCTGTAGCCAGCCATTCTAACCTGCTCTAACATGATCATGACCATTTAGGCCCAATCAATGTGATAATCCCTGCGACTCTTGCAGTAGGCGTCCTAACATACGCCTGGCCCTTTGCCAATTCTATTGCATCTCTCATCATTATAACAGTCCTATATGGGTACTGTTCCGGAGCTTATATTGCCCTCTTGTCCCATCCTATCATGAATTTTGGAGGAGAGGGTGATGTTGGAAGGAGGGTCGGGATGTTCTTGATGATCATGGCTCTGGGCGCAGTTGCGGGCCACCCTATCTCTGGGGCTATCAATGCGAGAACAGGTGGGTTCGACGCTGTAGGCTTGTATGCAGGTTGGTCCTAGATTATTCAGAAATTACGCCTGTGGATTTATTGACATGATTTTCAGGGAGTGTGGTGGTCATGGGCATTGTGGGTATGGTTGGTGTGAGGTATGTTGCGCTGGGACGGTAGGCTGGCAGAATATGACATGACTCCAGACGATGTAAAGGCAGTAATGATTTCAAGGCATGTGTGAAAATGATCATAGCATGTTTCCCTGTCTCCAAAATGATTATACGTTCTTGGCCAAATCTATATCAATAAGACCTTGAAGGCTAAACCGGGGCTTGTGTAGGATCTTTCAGTCCAACTGAATGTATAAAGCGCCATATATTGTTTACATCGGAAGTCACACAAGTCCGTGGCAACATGGGGAGTTAACTACAAACTCTCTGGATATGGCCCGAGATAATAGAAGTTACCTTGGTGCAGTATTAAGAGGGCCTTGTTGCTCCCTCTTCCGATAGTGTAGGTCTTCGCAGCCCCAAAAACCTTCCCTTGCTTGAAAAGTAGTCATATCATATCGAGAAGACCATTCCGGGCTGGACGGATAATCTTAAATCTCCAAGGTATCTAGTAGTTACAATTCGTTATCCATCTCACAGTGTAGCTTCATAACATACCTTGACAGTCAAGTTCTCAATCTCATTGCTGGAGGTAATGGCACAATTCAATTTCCACTTGCTCCAATTGAATTGCAAAAGCTTCTGCAAAATATACTCCCCTAGTTGTACATCATCCCATGCTGCAAGGGTGAACAAGGATCACAATGCAGTGCTGTAGACACTTTCCTCAAGAGCTTGAGGATCAGGCCAGGCAAGCATCTTGACTGGATAAACAAACAAGAGTAAGCAATGATCCAAAGCCGTGGATGTTCGCTCACCATCACTAACCGAGGAGCAGTATAAGGTATTCACAGCTGCCGCGAGGTACTGTTGATGAATATCTAGCATATTGGCACAAAACCTTTGGCCTGATCTGGTTGGGTTGAATAGGAAGTCGGTGAATGATGCATGATAGAATGAGAATTTGGTAGGCATTCCCCCTTGAGATTTACGTATATTGAGGATGGAGTGAAGGCTACTGGTGGCCGCATGGAAGGCTGTTAATGAGAGCCCAAGCACAGAACATTGGTACAGAATTCCAGGTGAGTGGATAACGTTCAGGAAGAGAAGTGACAGAGTATCCAGAAGAACTGCCTCCAGTATCTGCTTCATAATCAACATATAGAACTGTTTCAACTTTGAGAGTGGACTACAAACTGATCCACCAGGCTTCCGACTTAACCCAACACCGAGCGTAGCTGTTCCTCAAGCCTGACACCACCAGTGCCCTGACTAATGTACCAGACAATAGTGACTGCATAGACAAACAAGCCCGATGACTGGTCAACAAGGCTGCAAAAATCCTCATCGGATGGCCACGCTATCGTACAAGGAAGACCGTACTTGGCACGAATGATCCTGAACCCATCACAAAGGTATGCTTCAATGTCGCTGTTGGCATTACAAGATACTGGGAGGGTCAGTTGCCACAACACCTTTGCAGTCAACTCTGATTCAAAGGCTGAGGAAATGTGGGGCTCTGGTCTGCTGAAGAATGCCCACAGGAAAGGTGTTGTTTGCTCATGAATGGATGTGACAATGAGCTTGATGATGGCACTTTGTGTTGTAACGAGTGGTAGGGATCTAGAGTTGAAGTAATACACTCAGTATTGCAAAACAAGACTTATTATTGAGTAGTAAATATACCTAGAGTTGAAGTAATACACTAGGTAGGTATATAAGTAAGATTTGAGCAAAGGAGTGTTAGGTATACTCACCTCAGTATTGCAAAACAAGACTGAGGTGGACAGAACAGAAATACACAAGTGTCACATGACACATTATGTAACAAAAGTGAAGTGGAGAGTTGTCAAGAAAAGGGTATATACACAACATGCCCACTCACTGTATTATGTCTGAACCTCGAACCTACATCAGAGGTTATGACAAATTCCCAGAAGCAATACCACTCATCCCACCACCACAATCCAATAACACTGTTATCGACTCTCTACTTTGACTAGCCTGGAAATACATACCATACCTACATATATGTGACACCAATGGACTCTACTTATGCACCATCGAGAACAACCTCTATGGTGCCTGGAATAATGGTTGGAAAGCATGACTGACTACCGAAGAAACTATGCAGTACATCCACCCCTACATATACACTCGTAGTCCAGTGCTTGAAGCGCTCATTCACCAACAAGTCGCCAATGGAATCTATTGCATAGAGATGCAACCTAGGGACTTATCACCAGATGATGAACCTGCTGTACCCAGTAGTGACAGCAACAACTCTCCCCATCTGCTATTGCAATCTACTTGAGCCTTTGTCGAGTTACCCAAGTCTTATCTCTCTAAAGAACCAATTGCATCCACGTCATCCCTATTATCTGACTCCAATCATCCCATGGATGCAGTTCTTCCATTGCTGCTGTCATCATTATTGCCCTCTACCACTTCATTCTACATGTCTTGTGACTGCAGCTGTTCCAATGAATCTCTATCATCATTATCTGAGATTTCTGAGGATGAGTAAGCACTCATCCATTTCATCTTCATCAGTTTCACTTTGCTCTATATTTAGTTGTTTCACCCTTATCAGTTTCATGTCTATCTTTAGTAGCATTTCGTCTTTTTTTTATTTTTATTTTTATTCAACAATTTATATAGCAGTACTTGATCACAGTCCATGCATACATACATACAGAGGTAGAATGTACAAAAGTTTTGGAGCAAGGAAAGTAAGCTATTTGTAAACTAATCCCATGAGACTTGACACCATCTAGCGCATACACTAGAGAGATGTTTGGTACCTAAGTTGAGTGGCAGGTAAAAGAATAAAAGGGGGATTCGGAGAGAGAGTGAGTGAAAGAGAGAAATTGATAGAGAGAAACTATCAACTTGCAAACACAAGGGAGAACAATGAATAGTACTAGCATGTGGAAGGGCGGTTTGCCCAGACACCACAGAAATGATGGATGTTGAATGAAAATTATATAGAATAGTAGACAAGTGAGGAAAGGAGAAATAGAGAAATGAGATTGAAATCCATAACCGGGAAAGCATAAGAAAAATGAAAAGAAGAAAGGATTCATGTGGACATGGACCCGAACCTCTGATGGACTTGACAATGATGCAACGGGGGTATTGAACCGGCACAGATATGAGGGCGATCAGGATCCGGAGGGAAGCTGAACATGGTGGGGTTGCGATGCAAGAAATTGACAAATGTCTTGATGGTGTCTATGCCAAAGTGATGATCGAAGGTGTTACAATGATAGAGGATGTGTGACCTAGTCTGGACCATTTGATTGTCCCAGTGGTAGCAAGATAAATCCTTGTTGGGGAAGAACCAAAGTCAGTATTCACCAATCAGGGTGTGGCATAGAATGGCGCGACACGCTCTTGTGAAGAGCTGTGGCTGGTATCCACATTCTCGTATCCAGGGACCGGACTTGATGTGTGATGGTAAAGTGGAGGCCCCATTCACTTGTACCAGGAGGTAGAGGAAGGAACTACTGCTATATTTCTTGAACCTGAACATGGCCTACCATGTGTGAATGGTGCATTCAGTGGACTTCTTGCATAGGTAGGCAATGGAGTTAGGGATGCAGTGATTTTGACCCCGATTGGGCCAAGTGACCATTTGGATCCAGTCGTGCGTGGCTTTTTGGATACCATACTTGCATTTTGACAGAGTGTGGTAGAACAAGAGGCAGTGCTGGTCAGACCTGTTGAACCAAGCCAGGAGTGCTTTTGAGGTAAGAATGGACTGCCGCTGGCAGGAGTGCAGTGAGCAGTCAAGTAGGAGCTGGGAGGCTGTGAGGGAGTTGGTGAACACATGAATGTGTTCAACCTGGTCGTAGTCATCGGTGGTGAGCACTTTGGTAATTCCTAGGTACTGCGTGACCAGTTCAGTATCGGTCGATGTCGTTCCTCCAAGCCTCTTCATGATAGAGCTCCCTCCACCTAAGTGTCAAATAGTGGCTGCCACCGTGAACTGGCTAGCAAGCAGATTGGGGTTGGGGTGGACCAAGCCGTCCATGCCAATAATGATGGACTTGAAGTCCATCGTTGCATTTGTCGTTACATTGTCCCAAAGTGTCTTCAAGAAGTGGGGGTTGTCCCGGTTGAATCCTATAAAAGATACATTAGCAGGGAAACGGTCAAGTAACCTACGTCCAGGCCAGACATATTTTGAAACAGAGTTGAAATGTTCTATATACCGAGTCTCGGGGGTGGGGCATGAAAAATCCATCACAGCTCCAAGTGTCTTCTTCTTCTGAGTGTTCATTGTCCAACATGTGGAGCCTCGACATTTGTTATTTGGCTAGCTTTTGGAGGTGGAGTTTGATGGGCATGAGTCCTGCAAGGGACTCAATACTGCTGGTGGGAGATATGCGGAAGACCCCAGTAATCCAGAGGGCCGCGTGTCACTGCATTTTGTTGAGAATTTCACAGGTCCCCTTTGTATGTGACCTATCATGAAACCATAGTTGGTATCCATATGTTGCCACCATTACGACACACAATCAGTACAGTAGTCTTTTGTTGCTAGGGGACAGACCATGTACGGAGTTTCCTAGCATTTTCATCACCTTGATCAAAGATATTGCCTTGGTGAAATAGTAGCAGACATGCTCCTTGAAGGTTAATGTCCAGTCGAAGTAGAAGCTGAGGTATCACCAGTGGGCTTTTGGCTTAAGGGGGGTATGGCCAGTGAATGGTGGGAATCCCAAATCAATGGAGGGATTGGAGTCCTGCCTTGCATGCATAAAGTGGAAGACTTCAGACTTGCTATGTTTGATCACTAGGCCAAATTCGTTCATGAGCCGCTCCATTTTGCAGTACATGTGTTGGAGTATTTCGACGTTTTGTTCGAAGGACAGGGATTGCGCAACAAGGGTGCCATCATCCACAAAAGATAGGATGTCAAAGTCCTATTTGTTGCAGTGTTCCTCCATATGGACATTGAAGACTCGAAGGAGGGGGGCAAGGTAAAGAGCAGAAAGAATGGGGCTAAGGGCTGAGCCTTGGCCTACTCCAACTGCCGCATCATATTCCAGGGAGTTTTTGTTGTTCTACCAGTAGGTAGTGTGGCGTTCTTTGAGATAATTGTTGAAGAACCCCACGATTTGAGGAGGAAATCCCTGCTGATTGACTATGTCAGTAAGGAGGTCGTGGTTGAGGGAGGGGAAGAATTGGGCGACATTGAATGCAAGCACCAATGTTTTCTTTTTCTTCATTCATGCTCCCCGGATGATGTGGGTTAGAAAAAGTCCTACGTTCTCAGTGGATTGTTGTCGGATGGCTCCCAGTTGATGAGGGTGGAGAACCTTGAATTTTACTGCCTCGAATTGGAGTCGTTTGGCTAGCATCTTTTCTATTAGCTTGCCAAACATATTGAGTAAGACAATCGGCCTGAACGCCTTCAGAGTGGAGTAGTCAGGTTTGTTGGGTTTGGGGATAATTACCGACATTGACTTTTTGAAGTGCAAGGGCCAGTGTCCAAGGAATAGGCATGTGCAACTGATTCTGAGGAAGAGATCAGCGCAAGTGTCGATGGTGGCGATCTGTTTGAGATGGGACCAGGAGATGTGGTCGGGGCCAGGGACAGAAGAATTTGAGGTATCCTCAAGTGATTCTCTCATTTCCAATAGAGAGAAATTGACCCAAGTCCTATTCTCCATGCCGATTGGCAGTGGTAGTTCTTCTAGGACAGCTGCGTTGACAGGTCTGTCCTGAGCCAAGTTGTGATATTGGTCAAGGGCTGTCCATAGGTTGTCTATGGTGAGGCAAGGCTGACCATTGTGGTGAATGGCTTTGGTAGCCAGGAGAGTGCGTGCTTTGACCTATGGCATTAGATCCCATGGGCATCAGTTGTCGACCAAGATTTCTTGGATCTTCTTGTCAAAATATGCCCTTTTTGTTTTCCTTGTGGTTTTGCAAAAGGTGTTCTATTTGCGCTTGTTTTTATGGTCTGCATGATGTGTTGCGAGTGCATTAGAGCATTCTTTGTTCTACCAGGTTTTGGACCTAGTGGTAATCTTGGTTTTATTTGTGTTGCAATTCCAGGACCTGTCAAATAAACCTCCCAATTGGGCAACAGCTCTTTCCAGCTCATCTGCGTCATTCATCAGCCAGTTCATGTTGTTAATTCCTGCTGTGATATCTGTCAGGAATTTGGTTTCCTCCTCCAATCCTTTAGGCATTGTTAATCTCTCGATAACAATGTCCATCTGCAGAATAGGAATTCTGATCAGAAGGGGGGTGTAATCTGAATTGTATTGATCACCTTCCTGGATAGCATGGGTGGGGATGTACAGTAACATTCCTGATACAAATAACAGGTTAATGACCATGTCTGGTAGGTTGGGGTCTGAGGCATAGCATGTTGGTTTGGCTGCATATGGAGTCGATTTCACTAAATTGAGGACTTCGGTGATTATGAGGAGATGGTCTGCACTCACCGGATGTTGGTCCGTTGATGGATCCCATAACTCAGATTGAATATTGATATCCCCACCCAATAAGAGAAAGGGCAGGAGGTCGAAGAGGCGCTCCTTGAGGAAGTAGAGCGTGATGTTACGGCTGTCATTGTATACATTTAGCAACAGCAGTTCTTCTCCTTCTGCACAAAGGGAGATGCATAGGAGATCCTGATGTTCAATAATGTCTCTTCTGACAGAGGGTCAGAGGCACTTGAGTCTCTTGTGAGCAAAGGCAAGGACTTGGGGAGTGGTATGGTGTTCAATGTTCACCGTCCATTGAGGGTGACACCGGCATCCAACTTGGAGGACTTCTTTGGTGATAATTGGATATGAGAGGAGCATCCAGTCCAGGTGGACCAGGCCTCCCATGAGGGGGGAACTGTCATTGGAGATGGCAGAAGGGATATCACAGAGGTATCTCCATGGGGGTTCTTGTATGAGGAGGAGGTTGACATCACCTCTACGCATGAGGATTGTCTCCATCACTCCATATGATCTTCCAATGTTGTGAGAGCAGACCTTCAACTCACTCAGAAATGAGCGAGGAGGCCTGTCTTGATCATTGGGTGTGTTATTCATTGAGGGGGGTTAGTCTGGCTTTGACTAGCTGGGGATGATGAGGAGGGGGGCAGTGGGACTCCTTTGTTGGCTCTTAGTTCGAGCGCTTTGTTGGCATGCCAGTTGTGGTCGAATCGCTTCTTCCAAAATTGATATTTACAGTCAGTGGCAAGGTGGTTCTTGCCGCAGTTGGAGCACATAGCCTTGTGGGGGCATGGTTCTCCAGTGGGGGTAGCCGTGATGGGTGGGTCTGCTTTGTCATTACCCTTGCAACAGAAGGCAAAGGCATGGTGGTTGGTGGTGGAGTGGGGGCCCTTGTAGTGAGTGCAGGTAAACAGTCTAGCACAGCAACAGATAAGGGGGTGGCCCCATCTGCAGCATTTGGCACAGAATGGTACTCCTGGGTTAGCATTGGCCCTCCTGATGCAGAAGAGTCCTCCATAAATGTTGAGGAATTTGTCCTCAATTTTCACAATATTGGACCCCGCCTTGGAGTCCCAGATTTCAAACCACACTGTACAGGTGTCGGAGTACTTGGAGTTGCATTGCGAATTGGATGGCGTCTGAGTGGATGGAATTCCAGACACTGGAGACTACATCAGCTTCAGTGAGGACCTGTCCTCAGGGCATGATGTAACTGATGTCTGTGACTTTCACAAATGATTTGGACTTGGGGAGGGATGCTTTGCCCATAGTGATTCCTCCAAATTTCTCTTTGAGCCATGCCTTGATAACATCTAGCTCCATAGGGGTCAACACCTCCAAGGTGTGGACCATGAGACCCAGCTTACCCTGCAAGGCAGCAATGACCCTGGTCTTTGACTTCTCGGCTATGAGGCAAGCATTGAGAGAATTGATGATGGCCCCAAAATTGGAAACATTGGGTCCAGTGAGAAGGGGAATGATGACCTGCTTGCACAAGGGACCATTCAGCGTGGAGCAAACTACACCAGCTTTCTTAGTCGGCTTCTTGTTTGCAGTGGAGGGAGTGGAGAAAGCAGCATCATACATTGCTACTATCTTCTCATGTATCAATTCTGGGAATTTGCTTGCAAACTTCAGGAGTTTAAGAGGGTCACACCCAGTGGAGGAGGGGGCAGGGCATTTGTCACTTTTAGCTGCAGCTGCTGCATAGGAGGGTTTGGTGCCTTTCTTTGAGGGGGAAGGCAGAGTTGTGGTGGCCTTAGCAGGGGCAGTGGCCTGTGCAGGCTTGGCCTTCTGATCCATGGTAGCTGGTTTTTTGGTGATGGCAGGTTTATTGGTGGCAAGAGCGGTCTTCTGGCCTTTACTCTTCTTTTTCCCTGTGATGGTTTTGAACTCTGCCTTGGTGATCATTTGCATGTCATCATCAGAGATACCCAAATGAGTGACTTCATTGCCATCGGTGATACCCAAAGTGACAATGTGCTCAACAACCTCCATGTGGACATCGTCAGGTTTTTGTGTGGGGCCTCTGGAGGCTGCGCGTCACAGGGGGGAGAGGTCCTGTTGAGGCGTTTCTTTAGCACAGACAGTGATTTTGCCAAAGTTGACCTCCATCCAACCATGGAGGTCATTCTTCTGTTCATTGACGGCAACCTTGAGCCATTCCGCCTTCATCAAGGTTCCCATTAATTCCATGAAATCCCGCCCAAACGCAAGCCCATCATCACCACTCATGTTGTATGTGCTGCAGGCCTCCACCCACTTGGAAAGCCTTTCAACTTCTCTCACAGCATCGTCATAGAACTCCTCCGGACCACTTTTGTGTTCTGTAGTGTCTTCCTTTATCACTTCGACCTTGGACTCCAACTCCTTTTCAACTTGGTTGGCCCAGTCTTTATCGTCATTTTTGCCCAAGTGGTAGTGATCGCCTTCCGGCCTTACTTGTTTGGATGATCAGTGGATGGTCTTTTCCATGTCACTGTTGAGAGGGACCGAGGACCATGAGAGGGTTGTTGGCTTTCTGCTGAGTACTGACGGGGGAATGGTGTTGCTGTAGGCCTGATCGGTAGGGATCACAGGCCTGGACATGGATGGTGTCCTAGGGAACAAGATACCAGGAGGGGGCAGAGCCGGAGAGGCCATGAAGATAGAGGGAGCTGGAACATGTGTTGTGTTCCCAAAGATGTCCCTATTGCCGTCAGGTGTAGGCTCTCTCGGGAAGAGATCAGAACATAATGCAGGCATAGTGTGTATCCTTTGTACTGTAGACTAGCACTGTATAATTGACTTTTGAAAATCGATGGTGGTGGTATGAGTCAAAGAAGGGATTGTAGCATTTTGTCTTGAGTTTCATATCTATCAGTTTCACATTGTGAAACTTATTTCAGTCTCATTATCTATACTCCATAGTATTTATAGAAAAGAAGTAGTTAGTATAAATAGCCAACTATATTAGGAAGTCAAAGCTTAAGCTTTGATCTTCTACAGGAATAGCCTTCTTGATCACCCAAGAAGAGTTTCTGTTGATAGTTACTGTCAATCAATAGAAGATTGCTTAACTGCTTATTCTCTACTTGCTCTCATCACTCAGAGCTATGAGATAAATGGGATTCCCATTTCTTGGTTGAGTAATGACAGTTTGATAATGTTTGCTTATCTGGTTACTTGGCTGAGATAGGTATTAAGGCCATACCTGTTACAACCTTAGTCTAGGACTCAGGTTGCAAGTCTTTGGATAAAGACTAAGAAGTAGAGAGAAGAGTAAGGGATGATATGATTGGTAAAGTATAAGGAATACATCAAGTATTACTATACTTTATTGTTGAGGAAACGACCGTAACGAGTTGTTTGCTGGGGGCAGCAGTAAACGCAGTGGGAGAGAACGTAGGGTCTACTCACCGAGATAATAAGCTTCTATCTGATACCTGTAGAAAGGTAATTCGGATAGACAGATATTATTGATGAAGCGGTTAACGTCAGTTAAGTAGAGGTCAAAGTCGATTAAATCGATTGAGGTGTTGTACTCAAAGAGATAGGCAATGATGAAGAAGTTGTTCGATTGAACAAGATGCAGAACTTAGGTCTGCTACATGGGGTTTATATACATATTGTAACATAGACGAGTTATACTACATAAAATACTAGTGTTGCATGGATTGTTCCTTATGACTCCCTTTAACTGCGGCGTAGTGCCTGCAGAGTACTGCAGAACATAGTATCTAGTCATTGGTACTATGTAGAATAATCTATCAAGTACTTATGACTCTCATCGTATGTAGAGCAACTCATAGGAAGTTACTACGGAATGAAGTTACTGGAAAGTAACGGATCAGTCTATTATTATCATAATGACTTCATAGTCTATTTCTAGAATATGTCCGAAACTTCAACATTTATATACTAGTGGTAAGAGCTAAGAATAAAGGAACAGAGTAAAGGAGTCATAGAGATGAATAGAATGAGTCAGAAAGAGTATAGCCATAAGGGATGAAACAGGGGGATGAAACAGATTCATAGGAATGATGAGTATGATGGGCACATGATAGGAATGTACTGTTTATCTATAGTTTATAACAATACCCTAGAGGTTGCATCCTCTTTGATTGTCCTTAGTAGCTGAATCCATAACAACGGGGCCATCTGACTTCCACCTGTAGGTCCAAAGGCTTCAAGTGCCCCCATTGCAGAGGTCCCCACCAAGTAGAGCACCATTGTCTCCTTTCTGGATGCTGTAAGGGTAATACCAAAGCTAAACCCCCCCATCCCTGCCACTCCCAAGGGCATACTGTGCCCCCACACTACCCACTGCTTAAACTGTGGTGGAGATCACACAGCAAATAAGCTGAAATGCTTGTTCTGGGCCTACCACTTCAAAGCTGGCTGGATCTGGGGTCACTATGAGGAGACAAAAGTTCAGAGGAGAGGGGTGAGGGCACTGATCAATTGTGTTGAGTAGTTCCTCCATCTATTCTCTACTGTATTATCATTCAGACTCTCTAGTCCATATGCACTTGTAGTTTAATGTACTACTCCATCGATAAAGCTCTTTAGGTGTAGGTTGGAGAGCCTTGTATCATACTTGTAGTAGGTATAGGGGGTAGACTGTGTTTAAGCCCTATTTTAAATATTGATGATGCAAAAAATAAATAAATAAATAAATAACTAATGTCAGTAGGACAGTTATGCCAAGACAGCAAAACTGTTAGAACAGATGCCAATGAATCAGTAGTAGTTGATAGCAAAGGAAATGTTATTCTTTAAGCATATCCTTTAGCAAATCACAATACTACTTTACATTTTGTTAATACCAAAATTGTACACTCAGAACATGCAGCTATAGCTGCAGATCCAATTGTTGGCTACAAAGTTGTATATGTGAGATTAGAACACCCCTCTAATTGTATCCTCAATCATTTTGAGAAAAATACAATTGGGTTTACTTCAATACAAATTCCTGAGTAAAAACCAGTCTGTGATAGTTGTGCCAAGAGAAAGATGCACCAGAAACCCTTTAGAGAGAACCTTATATGTACAAAGCATCCATTCAAAAGAATTTATTTGGATTTAGTTGAACTTCCAATTCTTTCCTACCATAAATTTAAATGGATCATGATTATAATGGATGACTTTTCCTCTCATGGATGAATTCACTTTCTCCATAAAAAGTCAAAAGCAGCAAAAGAAATGAAAATTTTCATTACCTTAATTCAAACTCAATACAAAACTAAATTAAAACATCTCTGCACTGATAGAGGAGGAGAGTATACAACTGACAAGTTATAATCTCATTTGTGCTTATTAGGGATCATATGTAAGACTAGTGCACCTCATATACACCAACAAAATGGTTGAGCTGAATGCTTGAACTGAACCTTAATGGATAAAGCAGAAGTTATGAGGCATCATACTTGTATTCCTGATGGTTGGTAGAAGTTTTCTATAGATTATATGATACATATCTATAATAAAACACCAGTATTATGTCTTATGTAGAAAACATCATATGAAGTACTGAATCAAAAGATTCCAAACATTTCCAAAGAGAAAGTCTTTGGCTGTGGTGCTTATGTCTTCCTTCCAAAAAGTATCTTAATGCTACTCGCAAATATAGAATTACCTATAATGGAAGTTCTATGCAAGGCCTTAATGCTTTTTCTGACTCTGATTGGGCTGGTGATCCAATTAGTTGTAAATCTGTAACTGGATATTTCTGTTTATTAGCCAGTGAAACTATTGCTTGGTTAAGCAGAAAGCAAAAAACCGTTGCATTATCTTCCACCAAAGCCAAGTATATGGCTTTGTCAGATTACAGTTAACAACTTGTTTGGACTGTCAATTTGTTGGAAGAAATTGGCATCCAATCATTGGCTCCTTATCTCTTTGGTGATAATAAGAGTTCAATATTTTGGGCAAAAAATCCAGTAACAGAAAAACAATCAAAATATGTTGACATCAAATACTATTACATTCATGATTTGGTAGAAGAAGGAAAGATTGAAATATTCTCTGTGAAAGGCACAGAAAATCCTGCTGACATTCTCACAAAGAATTTAGACAAAATTAAATTCAATCTATTCCAACCTCACCTTGGCTTGATATTTGAGTGATTAAAAACTCTACATCAATACAGAGCAAGGAGGAGTGTTGAAGTTTTGGACATATTCTAGAAATAGACTATGAAGTCATTATGATAATAATAGACTGATCTGTTACTTTCCAGTAACTTCAATCCATAGTAACTTCCTATGAGTTGCTCTGTATACAATAAGAGTCATAAAGTCAATTAGTACTTGATAGATTATTCTACACAGTCCTAATGACTAGTATAATATGTTCCACAGTACTCTGTAGGCACTATACCACAGTTAATGGGAGTCATAAGGAATGTTCTATGTATTCCTAGTATTTTATGTAGTATGACTTGCCTATGTTCTAACATGTATATAAACCCCATATAGCAGACCTAGTTCTGTATCTTGTTCAATTGAACAACTTCTTCATCATTGCTTATCTTCTTGAGTACAACACAAGTCTCAATCTCCTTGACTTTAACTCTGACTGTTGAGGAAATGACCGTAATGAGTTGTTTGCTGGGGGCAGCAGTAAATGCAGTGGGAGAGAATGTAAGGTCTACTCACCAAGATAATAAGCTTCTATTTGATACCTGTAGAAGGGCAACTTGGATAGACAGATATTAGTTATGAAATGGTCAGTATCAGAGGTAGACAAGTTAAAGTTAAGGAGATCGAGACTGGTATTGTACTCAAGAAAATAAGCGATGATGAAGAAGTTGTTCAATTGAACAAGATACAGAACTAGGTCTGCTACATGGGGTTTATATACATGTTAGAGCATAGACGAGTCATACTACATAAAATACTAAGAATACATAGAATGTTCCTTATGACTCCTTTTAACTGTGGTGTAGTGCCTGCAGAATACTGCAGAACGTAGTATACTAGTCATTGGTACTATGTAGAATAATCTATCAAGTACTTATGACTCTTATCATATGCAGAGCAACTCATAGGAAGTTACTACGGATTGAAGTTACTAGAATGTGGAGAGCGATGTTTGGCTACTGCTGAACTCTCACGTTGTCTCCAAGGGAGTCTTTTCGGATCAAAAATCTCGGAGCGCCCATCACTGGGTCGGGGCATCATCATAAACATCCCAAAGTCAAGTCTTCTGTCCCTCTTCCCCATTTCTATGCCTCCTCCATTTCTATTTCATAACTGTAAGCTATCCCCTTTAAGTCCAATTGTAGGTCTACACCATAGATGATCATCTGGAGAAAGTCCCAAATAAATAATGTATTCTGCCTAACCTCTTCCTATCTTCTCTCTTCTCCGTCCTACCTTTATAGTATAAAAACATTATCAATCCATTTGTACCTGGTCCCCTATTGTTCTACACCTTGTCCATAGATGATTACCTTCATTTTTCTTCCCATTTTTCGGTCTAATTACTTCATTAAAATGTACCTTGGCATATTTCTTTCACACTTCTAAAACTGGGCCATATTCATGTATGTATATAAGTAGTATGTCTTCGATAGGGGAAGGCAGTGAAATACAAATGAGTATCTAAATCCCCTCAGATTTCCCAAAGCCACTTCGTCTCTTATCTATCTCAACTTCATTAATTACCCAAACTTGATCACCGTTTTTCTCGACCATTTCCTGGTCAATTCCTCTCAAATCTTCGACGCTCTGTACCGCTAATCGACCCCTTTTGGTTGGAAGCAAAGCGGTTGTTGGATTCGGCCGCGCTTGTTAAATCGTTCGCTCTCCAGCCCATACCCTCGTTCTACAACTGGAGCCCACCGCGAGGGGCTTCAAAAAACCGAAATTGTCGTCTGGTACTCTCTCAAGCATCACCCAACAGGCAACCCTACTCCTATACAACATTTCTAACACCCCCTCTGACCTCCAACAAAAACATTTCCACCTACCCATATATCACCTCCCAATCCAACATCCTCTCCTATATCAATCACTACATGGCTGACCAGAATGAGCCAGGTCCAAACGTACCTCAGAACAATGACCCCCAACCAGCTGGAGATAACCCAGGAGCCGTCTTTGGTCTTCCCCCCTACCAAGCCCAACATTTCCCACCTGGAGAAGGAAACCATCCACCAGGCTTTATCCCAGCTCAATTCCCTGGTCCGAATCCACTCGGACAGCCACCTCACCCCCCTAATCCACCTCAGAACCCTCCATATATCATCAATCAATACAACCAGCCTCGTCATATGCCTTCACGTTATGATAGGAATGCCCCAAAGTTTGATGGAAACCCTCGTTCACTTAGGAGGTTCTTCGAGGATATTGAGGTAATAGCTCGAGATTGTGGCATCGGACCTCATGAACAAATTGCTCAGACACTTCGTTATCTTGATCAGTCTGACTATGAAGCCTGGAGAAGCTGTCCAGGAGCCACAGGAGGTGATTGGGACCGATTTAAGAGAGAAATTATGGGAATATATCCAGGAGCAGAGGACAACTCACTTTATACTGTAACCGACCTCGAAATCTTTGTCGAGCACAATGCAGCTATCCCTATGCGAGACCGATTCCAGTTTGGGACCTATTATCGAAAATTCTTGGCCCGAGCTGGCTGGTTATTGCACCGTCTGTTGAAGTTTCGGACATATTCTAGAAATAGACTATGAAGTCATTATGATAATAATAGACTGATCCGTTACTTTCCAGTAACTTCATTCCGTAGTAACTTCCTATGAGTTGCTCTGCATACGATGAGAGTCATAAGTACTTGATAGATTATTCTACATAGTACCAATGACTAGATACTACGTTCTGCAGTACTCTGCAGGCACTACGCCGCAGTTAAAGGGAGTCATAAGGAACAATCCATGCAACACTAGTATTTTATGTAGTATAACTCGTCTATGTTACAATATGTATATAAACCCCATGTAGCAGACCTAAGTTCTGCATCTTGTTCAATCGAACAACTTCTTCATCATTGCCTATCTCTTTGAGTACAACACCTCAATCGATTTAATCGACTTTGACCTCTACTTAACTGACGTTAACCGCTTCATCAATAATATCTGTCTATCCGAATTACCTTTCTACAGGTATCAGATAGAAGCTTATTATCTCGGTGAGTAGACCCTACGTTCTCTCCCACTGCGTTTACTGCTGCCCCCAGCAAACAACTCGTTACGGTTGTTTCCTCAACAGGTTATGGGCCCCGGTAGCCTTACCAATGGTTAAACCATTATCATCCCCTCTAACCAAGATAGGATGATAGGGCTTTACCTGACAGAGTTATCCTTGTATTTGATCATTGCTGATTCGAGAATCTTCTTCTAGAAAGAAATACACTCGATGAAGATATTATGTCTACTAATAATATCGTCGCTGGTTTACCTAAGCTCAATGGGCCTAAGAACTATGCGTTCTGGTCTAGAAGGCTTCAGGATGCCCTAACCCTTATTTCTGTCACTGGTTCTGACCAGTCCGGATGGACTGTGACAGACCAGGATCTCTCTCCTGCCAATCCTACCACCTTAACGGAGGAGGATAGAAGGAGAGAACAATTGAGAGGTCAGGCATTGGCTGTTATTAATGGCACCTTACCTGATTCCCTGTTACTCCATGGGCATGATGCCCCTGGATTCCTCTGGACTGATTTGAAAACCCGCTTTGGGACACCTTCTCCTGCCACAGTGTATTCAATTCTCCAAAGAATGTTGCAAAAGTGCATTTCAGGGAATCAAGATCCAGCAATGGATCTAGCTGAATTGAGAACAATGGCTTCTCAATTAGAAACAGCTAAGGTAAAATTGCCAGAAGTTCTTGGCGCGATGATCACTTTGAATGCATTACCACCGGATTGGAATGCTGTGGCACAAACAACATTGGCGAATAATCACGATGTTGTAGATATGACCTGGGAGGTAGTTCAGCAGGCTATAAATGCTGAGTGGTCAAGACGTGAAGGGTCAAGACCTAACATGTCTAACCCCCAAGCATCTTTCGCCGCTACCACCAACTACCAAACTCGCCCTCAGGGCAATATCCCCAGGACTCGCCCTGGACCACCCTGGAACCGCTTCCACCCTGGAGGTGATACCAGGGCCCAGCCTGCGAGAGGTCCTCGTCACCCTGCCAATCCGAGTGGGCAGCCCCCTCAGTCTTCTCCCCCTTCTCCTACCTGGATTAACGTCCAGAAGAAAAAGAAGAAGCCCAAAAAGTGCCAGGGTAAACCCCAGGCCCACATGGCGGAAGCCATGGTGGGCTTTGCCGCTGCCACGGAACCGGTGGTCCATCGCTTTACTGGTCCGGGGATGACCCCCTTCGACCTGATGAGGCGCATGGACGCGCCTCGACCCGTTCCTGCTCCCGCTCCTCCGACCACTCGTGTACTTGTGAGTGAGAGACCAAAACCGCTTACTTGGGTTAATCCCAAGAAGGTCCAGCAGGCATGAGAGAATGCTCGTGCTGAGCTCGAGAAAAAGGTGCGTGCTGAAGCACGAAACTTATGTTTCACCGCCCTACTCAAAAACTCACTGCGGATCCAACAGGTGACCACCTGGCGCGACCGCGTCACTGGTCCTTCGCCCATGCAAATGGCGAAGAAACGTGCCCTCGATCATTACGATCGACGGATGCACGAGGTCTCTCACCCCCGCGCCCAACAAGGACGATCGGTGACACCGCCCGGTGCACCTTCGGTTCCTTCTGGTCACCCCCCAGGTTGTACCTGTGAGGGACACACGAGGGTAAGCAAATGGTTCACTAAAAATAGTAACCCCGATATTAATGCGACTCGCGTCCGATTTGCTTTTCTCTTACTGCATGGTTTGCCATACACCTTATTGATTTCTCCCAAATTTGGGAATAAACTCAATTTGGTTATGCATCATGTGGTAAAGATCCCAAGCATAGACTCCGTTGCCTGGGGCAACTCGCTTGAACCCGGAGAGGTTCGGCCGTACTACCTTCCTCCTCCGGAGGAAATAGTAGCTCCGGTTGTCAGGACCTACGAAGAGGAGTTTCCTCCTCTTCCAAGGGCCTCCCCTCCTACAGAGCGCTTCCAGAGTAAGAGATACTCTCTTACTCAGAAGAACAAGACCGCTGATAAGTGTCCTGCCACACTTTCAGTGTTGGTAGACGAAGCCTTCAAACGGCTTGAGAGCGAGAAGGAGGTCGACGACCTCATGGCACCGGCTCAGAATGTCGCCTACGACATCTGCGACCCCAGGAACCCTGCGAATGTCGCAGGACCCTCTTCTGGGCCTCTCCCAAAGTCTCCGAAGTCCGAACCCTTTGCTTCGGCACCTCAATCTGAGGTGTCACTCGGACTCTCGTCGACCGACTATGGGAGCGACTTCAAGAAGAAGGGAGGAGCTGGGTACGTGATCAACTCGATCTCAGATACTCTTACTAACCCTGATACACAGTCCTGTCACCAATTTGCCGACCGGCCGTCTTCGCAAGAAGAAGGGCAAGGGCAAGGGGAAAGGACGTCAGGGGCCGGACATGTAAAAATACAATCGGGATCTTTAGGATCCCATAATCATGTATTTTCTTTATGCGAATCGATGAATGAGAAGTGTTTTAACACTTCTCAATTTTCCTGTTTCTCCACGCGCATACCCGATCAGTATTTAAGAGTACCGGATCAATTTAGATCTCGATCGCGAAGCAATGATCAAAGCATAACGCCACTAGAAGAATATAGTGACGTATGGTTATTAGACTCAGGGGCATCATGTCATTACACCCCTTATGCGGAAGACTTCATTAACTTCGAAGAACTCGAAGTTTCGATCCCAATTAAGACTGTAGGAGCACAAGGCCCCTATCTTAATGCGGTTGGTCTTGGCGCAGTTATGCTTAAGCATAGAGTCTATAATGGGAAGACTGACAGCGTTCAACCAATGCAGATATTAATATATCCAGTCTTTCTTTTGAAAGGAACCTCTGAACGACTAATGTCAGTGGGACAGTTATGCCAGGATGGCAAAACTGTTAGAACAGATGCCAACGAATCAGTAGTAGTTGATAGCGAAGGAAATGCTATTCTTCAAGCATATCCTTCAGCAAGTCGCAACACTACTTTACATTTTGTTAATACAAAAATTGTACACTCGGAACAAGCAGCTATGACTGCGGATCCGATCGTTGGCTACCAAGTTGTACATGCGAGATTAGGACATCCCTCTAATCGTATCCTCAATCACTTTGAGAAAAATACGATTGGGTTTACTCCGGTGCGGATTCCCGAGCAAAAACCAGTCTGTGACGGTTGTGCCAAGGGAAAGATGCACCAGAAACCCTTTAGAGAGAACTCTATATGCGCAAAGCGTCCATTCGAAAGAATACACTCGGATTTAGTTGAACTTCTGATTCTTTCTTACCATAAATTTAAATGGGTCATGACCATAATGGACGACTTTTCCTCTCATGGATGGATTCGCTTCCTCCATAAGAAATCAGAAGCAGCAGAAGAAATGAAAAATTTCATTGCCTTAATTCAGACTCAATACGAGACTAAATTAAAATATCTCTGCACTGATAGAGGAGGAGAGTATGCAACTGACGAGTTGCAATCTCATTTGCGCTCATTAGGGATTATACATGAGACCAGTGCACTGCACATACACCAACAAAATGGTCGAGCAGAACGCTTGAACCGAACTCTAATGGATAAAGCAGAAGCCATGTGGCATCATGCTTGTATTCCTGATGGTTGGTGGGAGTTTTCTATAGATCATGCGATACATATCTATAATAAAACACTGGTATCACGGCTCATGTGGAAAACACCTTATGAAGTGTTGAATCAGAAGATTCCAGACATCTCTAAAGAGAGAGTCTTTGGCTGCGGTGCTTATGTCTTTCTCCCAAAAGAGATAAGAGACAATAAACTGACAGCGAAGTCAGAACTCATGATTTTCCTTGGTTGGACATCAGATAGGAAAAATTATTGTTTCATGAGGCACCTAAATGGAAATGTAATCTATACATCTCCAACAGCCGTATTCAGCGAAGAACACTTCCCTAAATGTGTTGGGAAGAAGCGAGAAGAACGGATGAACCAACCATCATCTTCTACTTCTCGAAGTACACCTTCGGAAGTTATTGTCTTCCATGCTCCAGATCCATCTACTAGTTTACCTATTGATAAACTACCAAGCCCTATTCCCCGAACTTCTACCGGAAGTTCTCCGGAAGAAAGGACTTATAGATCTGTACATGGACGAATTCCAACTCCTTTCCCTGAACCTAAAAAGAATAAAGGAAAGGGAAAAGCACCGAATATCGATACCGATGTTCAGGAGGAGTGGGATAGTATTGTGCAAAATATTCTCTTTCCACCAAGAGAAGCACAAACACCAGAAGACGATGACAGTGATGGATTATCATATGCTGATCCACCTAATCACCCTGAAGGTTTGAACGATCCACCTTCTCCCAGAGATGATCCGGATGTACAACCATTCATACCCTATACCCCTGTCGAAGATGATCGGGATACTGGTCCTTCTGTACCACGAGGTCACTCGGATCAAATACCGGTTCCTGAAATAACTCAGAGACCACAAAGAACCAGAAAAGTACCTGAACGTCCAGGAAACTTCTATGGTTCTACAAAGCATCCGACCAAAATACTCCAGGACTATGAGATGTTCCAACCTCCTAAGTCGAAATTAACAAGTTCTACAAGCAGACTTGTTAGACAAATTCGATCAGAGGCTTCCAAACCTGGGATAATCGATAGACATTCTCAGTATGAAGCTTCTACATTAGAAGACTTATGCAGAGAAGGAGGAGTAGGGATGATCGATTATCTGTGTGCTCAAAAAGTCGAATCACCATTAGTTCCTATTTCTTTCAAGGATCTAAATCAACTACCATCAGAAGAGAAATCTAAATGGTGGAAAGCGTGCTTAGAAGAGTTAAATTCACTCAAAGAAAGACATGTTTATGACTTAGCTAAACTTCCACCTGGAAGAAAAGCTGTCAAAAATAGATGGGTCTTTACACCCAAATCAGATGGTCGATACCGTGCTCGACTAGTAGCAAAAGGATTCTCTCAGATAGAGGGAATCGATTACGATGAATTATTTTCACCAGTAGTCCGTTATGAGACAGCACGACTCATATTTGCAGTCGCTGCCCTCAACGATTGGGAGATGCTCAGTTTAGATGTTAAAACTGCTTATCTCTACGGAAAACTGGATGAAGAACTCTATATGGAACTTCCAGAAGGTTTCAATACAGGTCGTGGTAATTTGGTTTGGAAATTAAACCGAGCCATTTATTGATTAAAGCAATCTGGACGACAATGGTGGAAGGAATTGACTAAGTCAATGACTGACCTAGGATTTGTCCGATCCAAACTAGATGCTGGAGTCTATTATTACTATGACCCTGAAACCAAAGAGCTTATTATAGCTCTGGTCTATGTAGATGACTCAATGTTTGTCGGAATTAGAGGCTCTAGACTTCTATATGAGAAGCGAGCACTCTTTATGAAGAAATGGGAATGCCAAGACCTTGGTCCAACCAAAGAGTTCCTTGGTATGAAGATTTCGCGAAATCCTATAAACCGATCAATCACCCTAGACCAAATGGATTATCTAGGAAAAGTTCTTGATCGATTTAATATAATTGGAAAGGAAGAAATACCATTACCAAATGGATTTATCTTCGAATCCAATACAGGAAAAGCGACACCTGACTTCATAAAGAGGTATCAACAATTAGTAGGATTGGTTATGTATCTGATGATAGGCAGTCGGCCCGACATAGCTTTCGCCACTGTCAAATTGTCACAACATATGACCAACCCAACTAAAGCGCATTACAATGCAGGCTTACATTTGCTAAAGTATCTTAATGCTACTTGCAAATATAGAATTACCTATAATGGAAGTTCTATGCAAGGCCTGAATGCCTTTTCCGACTCTGATTGGGCTGGTGATCCAATTAGTCGTAAATCTGTAACTGGATATTTCTGTTTGTTAGCCAGCGGAGCTATCGCTTGGTTAAGTAGGAAACAGAAAACTGTTGCATTATCTTCCACTGAAGCCGAATATATGGCTTTGTCGGATTGCAGTCGACAACTCGTTTGGACTGTCAATTCGTTGGAAGAAATTGGTATCCAATCATTGGCCCCTTATCTCTTCGGTGATAATGAGGGTTCAATATTTTGGGCCAAAAATCCAGTAACAGAAAAACGATCAAAACACGTCGACGTCAAATACCATTACATCCGTGATTTGGTAGAAGACGGAAAAATTGAAATATTCTCTGTGAAAGGCACTGAAAATCCTGCCAATATTCTCACAAAGAATTTAGACAAAATTAAATTCAATCTATTCCGACCTTGCCTTGGCTTGACGTTTGAGTGATTAAAACTCTATATCAATACAGAGCAAGGAGGAGTGTTGAAGTTTCGGACATATTCTAGAAATAGACTATGAAGTCATTATGATAATAATAGACTGATCCGTTACTTTCCAGTAACTTCATTCCATAGTAACTTCCTATGAGTTGCTCTGCATACGATGAGAGTCATAAGTACTTGATAGATTATTCTACATAGTACCAATGACTAGATACTACGTTCTGCAGTACTCCGCAGGCACTACGCCGCAGTTAAAGGGAGTCATAAGGAACAATCCATGCAATGCTAGTATTTTATGTAGTATGACTCGTCTATGTTACAATATGTATATAAACCCCATGTAGCAGACCTAAGTTCTGCATCTTGTTCAATCGAACAACTTCTTTATCATTGCCTATCTCCTTGAGTACAACACCTCCATCGATCTAATCGACTTTGACCTCTACTTAACTGACGTCAACCATTTCATTAATAATATCTGTCTATCCGAATTACCTTTCTACAGGTATCAGATAGAAGTTTATTATCTCGGTGAGTAGACCCTACGTTCTCTCCCACTGCGTTTACTGCTGCCCCCAGCAAACAACTTGTTATGGTCGTTTCCTCAACACCGTCTTTTGATATCACATCGGGAGCGCAATAAACTCTTCATCAATGGGTTCCACATTGATTTTTGCAACCAGCTTCGTACCCAGCTTCGTCTTCAGGACCCACTTCATCCCCTTGATGAACCTTGGGATATTTTGGTCATAGAGGAAGCAGCTCGATTTCTACTGGATAGACGAACAGGAGGAAATGTTCTTGCCTTATCTACACCCTCTCTCTATCCTCCTCCTCAAATCCCACCCGCTCCCATAGCTACATTCACTCCATCACCTCGGGAAACATTTGATATGTCTTCGATTGAACAAATCTTGACTTCAGATGCATTTCTCAATCGCTTGGCAGGAAAACCCACCAATCCACGTACCAATACATTCCAACCTTCATACCAACCACCTCCCCAGCAAAATACTCAACAACGATGCACTGGATGGCCCTGTGGGTTCTGCTCAGACCCAAATCATATGTTTAGGCACTGTCCGAAGTTGGATGAATATATTCGACGAGGTTTATGCATCCGGGACACTACAAACCGGATCTGTATGCCTAACAGTACCCCAGTATCTCCCCAGATCGCGCCTGGACGAAATATGATGGAACGAATTGATAACTGGCATAAATCGCACTCACCACCAATTACCCATGCCCAAGCCAACATCCTGGAGGTATCTCAATCGCACCAGCTCGCTCCAAGTAACAACAATGTTCCTAACACTTCAGCCATGCCATATTCCACCTTCCCCACCTCCCAGGATGAAGAGGAGATTGTCAGGCTCGAAGCGGTTGCTCTAGCAGCTCTCAAACGTCAAGAGGAGATTAGAAAACGTATTGGGAGTGGAGGAAAGCCAAAGAACTCACCAGGCACTGCAGGACGAGCCCCTAGGTCTCCAAACACCTCCCAGAATGATCCTGTTGGCCCTCCAGCTCACCCATCTACCCAAACAATACCAGTCTCCAAACCCGTCCCTTCTAACACCTCTCCTACCCACCCTGCTTCGCAGCAAACCCAGTATCGATTTTCTTCACCAATTGAAGACCCTAAAGCAGTCCAGCAGGTCATACAACAAAGCCTAGATGGAACAGTCACTCTCACCCAAAGGGAACTCTATGCCATCGCTCCGGATGTCAGAAAACATATCAAGGAGCAAGTAACTACTCACCGAGTGCCAACTGGAGCACTAGCAACATCCTCTATGCTCGAACAAGGCCAATCCGAGACCCAACATCCTTCTCTATCCTTGCTTCATCACCATCTCTCATCACCATCTAATCCAATCATTGTTGCAAATAATGTCGAAGAACTGCGCACCATACCTCTTGAGCTTGATGGAAAGATGATAGTAGATGCTATACTGGATGAAGGTTCGCAAATTATAGGGATTCGACGAGACATATGGGAGAAATTAGGCCTACCTCTGCTAAAAGAGCAGAACATGTTGATGGAATCTGCAAATTCGATGAAGGAAATGACTCTGGGACTCCTTCAAGACCTCCCTGTTCGTATTGGCAGCAATATCTTCTATCTCCAGGTCCAGGTGTTCGAAAATGCGCCATACGAAATGCTTCTTGGATGTCCATTTATGACTCTCACCCAGTCTAAAACACGCCACTACAGCAATGGGGATTCAGATATTACACTCTTAGACCCAAACACAAAGGAACTACTCACTATTCCAACCATGGTACGAGTCCGGTCTGTAGTCCAGCCAGGTGCAGGTTTTTGAATATCGATGATTCGGTCCTACACAACCGAGGAGACATCCTACCATTGTCATCACAGCCACCAATCCAATTATGTCAGCCACCTTCCTTTTCGGGTCCTCGCCTATCCTGTTCCATGATTTCGCCTCTTGTCTTCACCTCAGCACCATTCAATCCCATCCACCAGCCTCGAGAAATATATGAAGTTTCAATTCCTGATCTTGTACACTATGTCCGAACATCTGAAGTATCAAGCTATGCCTATAAGAAGGTTGCCAACCGAATCAAGCCTGTTGCCACTACACTCCCTGAAAACTTCCGAATTGTCCGCCGTATCCCTTGCAACCCCCTCGAAACAATACCAACCCTTCCTACACACCCACCTGACTTTGTTCCAGGCTCTCGCTACACTAGTGACTGCATGGAATCTATGAACATCAACCCCGATGGCTTCTTATGGCCTGAGGAAGAGAAATTGGTCCACCACCTCATCAAAATTCAAGAACTCGGTTTTGCCTGGACAGAAGATGAGAAGGGGAAGTTCTCAAGTGAATACTTCGACCCAATTACTATCCCAACAATAGAACATGTCCCCTGGGTCATCCGAAACATTCCTATTCCACCTGGTATCTTTCATCAAGTAGTCGATATAATCAAAGCCAAGATTATGGCTGGAGTTTACGAACCATCAAGCTCATCTTACTGGTCTCGATGGTTTTGTGTGCTCAAGAAAGATGGAAAATCACTCCGTCTCGTTCATGATCTCCAACCCCTGAATGCAGTCACTATTAAAGACTCTGGAGTTCCTCCTATCGTTGAGCAATATGCTGAGTCATTTGGTGGTTGGGGCTGCTACGGAATATTTGATTTATTTGTAGGCTTTGATCAGCATGCTCTTGCCTCAGAATCTCGCGACCTAACTACTTTCCAAACCCCTCTTGGAACGCTTCGACTCACATCCATTCCTATGGGCTACACCAACTCCATGCAAATCCAGCATGGAGATCTCACATTCCTCCTTCAAGACGAAATCCCTAACATTGCTGTACCCTTTGTTGACGATGTCCCAGTCAAAGGACCACAAACACGATATGAAACAGTAGATGGCTTCGAAACTATCCCCGAAAATCCGAAAATTTGTCGATTTGTTTGGGAACACCTCCAGAATGCGAACCGGATCATTCAGCGCATCAAGAATGCTGGTGGAACATTCTCAGGACCCAAGTCTCGCATCTGTATGCCCTCAGCAATGGTTGTTGGCCATCTTTGTACCTATGAAGGACGACTTCCAGACACTTCAAGAGTCCAGAAAATCGTTAATTGGCCTCTCTGTTCCAACCTTACTGAAGTACGAGGGTTCCTTGGCACCTTGGGGACTATCCGCATTTTTATCCGAAATTTTGCTGCTATTTCAAGACCACTGGTTATATTGACAAAGAAAGGGGTAGAATTTCACTTTGGGGAGGAAGAACAAGCAGCTATGAACGTCTTGAAGGACCTAGCAAGAAACTCACCATGTATTCGGGCCTTGGACTACTCCAGCAACAACGAGGTCATCCTAGGTGTTGATACCTCACAAATCGCAGTTGGCTACATCCTACAGCAATTAGGAGATGATAATCGACGATATCCCTCAAGATTTGGGTCAATAACACTCAATGAACGTGAATCTCGGTACTCACAAGCGAAATTGGAGTTATTTGGGCTGTTTAGAGCACTGAAGGATGTTAGGATTTGGATTATTGGGGTAGAGAACTTGGTGGTTGAGGTAGATGCGAAGTATATCAAGGGTATGATCAATAACCCTGATATCCAACCATCCACGGCCGTCAATCGCTGGATTTCAGCGATATTACTCTTTGACTTTTGTCTCAGGCATATCCCAGGCAAAGAACATGGTCCAGATGGCCTATCACGACGACCACGAGCTCCAGAAGACCCTGAAATCGATGACGATTATGAGGAGTGGATTGTTACGAATCATAGACCGTTCATTCCTATCATGCGCCCGTTACCTCGTGTACCCTCATACTCGTTTCATCTCCTGTATCACCCTAGAGGCTGTGCCTCCTACCTGACTCGTTCTACTCGTCTCCTATGACTCCGTTACTCGACTCCCTTATTATTAGCCTCTACCACTAGTATATAAAGTGTAGTAATACTTGATGTATTCCTTACACTTTACCAATCGTATCATCCCTTCTTCCTTTCTCTACTTCCTTCCTTTATCCAAAGGCTTGCAACCTGAGTCAGAGACTAAGGTCGTAACATTTGGTAAAGTGTCATTCGACTCACCTTGCAAGAGAGGTGCCACTATTCGTAGCTAGGCTTGGAATAATAGCCTCCGACCAGGACAACAGTATATGAGCAACAGTAGCTCATCGAGAACACCGAGAAGACAGAGAGCTCCGAGACCAACCAACATCCAGGGTTCACCCGTAGCAACAGGATCCAAACGATCAACAGAACCAGAAATCCCTGAAGGCCTTAAACGGCAGAAATCCGAACACAGCGTAGACGAGACCACAGCTCTATTTGAAACCGAATTTGACACAGAAGTTGCCGAGAACACATCCGATATAGATATCGCCGAAACCTACGAGGAAGAATCCGAACACAGCACAGACGAAGAACCAGCTCCGGCTGAAGAAGAAATCGACACAGCTCTACTCGAAACCGAATTCGACACAGAAGTCGCCGACGCCACAGCCGATATAGAAATCGCCGAAACCTACGAAAACGAACACAGCGAACCAGAGTCAGAACCAGAAATGACAGACGAAATCAACGTACCAAAGAACCTAGCCCCGGAACCAGGATATTTTAATGGGGATAGGACCAAATTTGACGATTGGTGGAGAGCCATATCCTTATGGCTGATGTTCAACAAGATAGACGAAGAAGAACAGAAAATAGTAGCCATTTTGGCAAGGATGAAAGGAGGACTAGCCGGTCCTTACGCCAACACGCAACTACAAGCCATCCAGAATAAGAAAACACCGGCTTGGGAGGATTTTACGAAAGAAGTAGAAGCCACATTCTCCTTGGGGAATAGGAAAGCCATAGCAGAAGGAGAAATAGAAACGTTCAAACAGGGAAAGAAGAACACAGCAGACTTCTTAATCGAATTCGAAGCATTAAGAGCCCAAGCAGGAACAGACGACACACATGCGATATTCCTTCTCAAGCGCCACACCAGAGCAGACATTATTCGAACCATAGTAGATTACCCAACAACCTCCGTCCCAACAACATACAGCAAATGGAAAACCACGATCCTCGCAGTAGGACAAGGTTACGAAGCAACGGACATCACTAGAGGAGATGTCAAAACCACCACCGGAGTTATCTATGGGGGAAGAGGACAACCCATGGAGATAGGACGACAAAGGGCAGACACCGATCAGACTGGAAAACCGAGGTGCTACAATTGTAACCTCTATGGGCATATTGCCAAATACTGCAGGAAGAAGACAAAAGTCACGTACACCAAAATAACATGTTACAATTGCGGTAAACAGGGCCACATCTCGAAGAACTGCCGAGCACCCAAGAAAGCCCATATCAGAGAAGTCAACGAGGATGATGAACAAGAAATAGAGGAAAAAGAGGATTTTGTCAAAGGCTCCGAGTAGGCGCAAACCCGCGAGCCAATAAAACTAGAGTTTCTGTTTTATCACACAATAGACGATATGTGATTCCCCAAAAACGAAACTCTACGCGCGAACTTCTCCTCGACTCAACAATCCAGACAAGAAAAGGACGCAGACAAATCACAACCCTCGTAGACTCCGGATGCACCCACACGTGCATAGCACAACGAACAATAGACGAAGAACAGATCCCGACTAAACCTCTGGAAACCCCAATCAGAGTGATCAATGCCGACGGCACAGAAAATAAAAAGGGAGAAATAACGGACAAGGCACAACTGGTACTAAACAACGGCAACCACACGGAACAAATCGACGCTCTAGTAACACAATTGGAAAGCGCGGACTTATACCTGGGGCACGATTGGCTGGTCAAACATAACCCGGAAATCGATTGGAACAATCATGTCATACGATTCACGAGATGTCCAGAAGATTGCAAAACAGCACATAGCAACATACGGTTCAACGAAAAAATACGGACAGTCAAGGAACACATTGAAGAGAAAAAGGCAGACCGGACGGACGATGAAGATCTACCACCATACCTCCGACAGTACACCCATCTATTCAACAAAAAGAACTTCGATAACCTACCCGCACATACGGTATGGGACCACGAGATAAATCTGTCAGAAGACGCACCCCCGGTACTGCAGTCCAAAGTTTACCCGATGACAATAACGGAAAAACAGGAACTACAAAAATTCCTCGACGAAAACCTCGCCTCAGGACGTATCAGACCATCACAATCCCCCTACGCCACCCCATGCTTCTTTATACCAAAGAAAGACGGAACAAAACGCCTGGTACAAGATTACAAGAAGCTGAATGAATACACCATCAAAGATAAAACGCCACTACCACTTATAAGCGAGGTGTTAGACCGACTAAAGGGCGCAAAAGTGTTTAATAAGCTCGACATCATTTGGGGATACAACAACGTCCGAATCAGGAAAGGAGACGAATGGAAGGCAGCGTTCGTAACAAACAATGGATTATTTGAACCTACAGTCATGTTCTTCGGAATGAGCAATTCACCGGCAACCTTCCAAAGAATGATGAACACGATATTCCGAGAACTATTACATGAAGGAACGCTTGTCAACTACATGGACGATTTCGTCATTCCAGGAACCACACAGGAGGAACTCGAGAAAAGAACGACACGGTTCTTAGACATTGCAGCCAAACACCAGCTATACTTCAAACGATCAAAATGTGTGTTCGACGCGAAAGAAATACCCATACTGGGCTTTGTGGTAGGACAGGGCAGCGTTAAAATGGAAGAAGAAAAGGTGAAAGCAGTAAGGGAATGGCCAACACCCAAATCCGTGAAGGATGTCGAAAAATTCCTCGGCTTTGCAAATTTCTACCGACGATTCATACAAGACTTCAGTAACATAGCAACACCACTACACGAACTCAAGAAGAAAGACGCACAATGGTCATGGTCAGAACGGCAACAACAAGCGTTCGAAGAAATCAAGAAGAAAATCACGAGCGAACCAGTACTAGCGATGCCCCGAGATAAAGGGCAATATAGAGTGGAGGTAGACGCATCAGGGTACGGAGTAGGAGCGGTATTATCACAAGACCAAGATAACCAGTGGCACCCAATCGCATTCCACTCGAGAACAATGACACCGGCAGAACGAAATTACCAGATCTATGACAAAGAACTATTGGCAATCCGAGAAGCGGTCAAAACTTGGAGACAATATCTACTCGACGCCGACAAACCATTCGAGATATGGACGGACCACAAGAACTTGGAATACTTTAGGAAACCGCAACAACTCACAGGACGACAGGCGAGATGGCAACTGGAACTACAGGAATATCACTACACGTTGAAACACATACCCGGAAAAACAAACACAAAAGCAGATGTATTATCAAGACTAACGAAAACGGACACAACCAGAGACAACACAGATATCACGCTATTACCCGATCACTTATTCGACAACACTACCACCGAAATCAGACAAATATGGGATATATCAGGAGAAGAAGACCTGAAACACCGACTGCGAAAGGAGCAGAGGAGAGAAACACAATGGTTAAGAGAAAAGGAGAAACGACCAGAGGAGATATGGGAAACTGATGGATTACCCATCTTCGAAGGAAGAATATACGTACCACCAAACACCGAATTACGCCAAGAAATACTCCAACAACACCACGACAAAACGGACGTAGGACACCCGGGACAACATAGAATGATCGAACTCCTCAAAAGGACATATTGGTGGCCACAAATGCGTAACGATGTTAAACGATACATCAAGGGATGTGACACATGTCAGAGAAATAAAATACTCCGAACACGACCTACCACACACCTCCATCCGTTACCAATACCCACTGGACCATGGGAAGAGATATCAATCGACATGATAGGACCACTGCCAGAATCGGAGGGATACGACGCGATACTTGTCATCGTTGATCGTTTCAGCAAAATGATCAGGCTACGAGCAGTTAACACCACCCTATCATCCGAAGAGCTAGGAGATATATATCGGGACGACATATGGAGACAACATGGGATACCACGCAGGATCATCAGTGACAGAGGCCCACAGTTCGCATCAAAATTCATGGCGGAACTTTGCAAAGCAACCGGCACCCAACGAAACCTATCCACGGCATACCATCCACAAACAGACGGTCAAACGGAGCGCATCAACCAAGAGGTTGAGGCCTACCTCAGAAATGTAATCAATCACGCACAGAACAACTGGAAGAAATGGCTCAGCACGGCAGAATTCCAGTATAACGACAAAACACATAGTGCCACAGGACATTCACCGTTCCAGATAGTATACGGACGACACCCATGGAAGGGTGACATCTCAAACGAGATCAAGGCTCCAGCAATCACGGAAAGAATACAAGAACTGCAGGACATACGCCAAGCAACGATCAAAATGCTCCAACAAAACCAGATACAGATGGAAAAGCGAAACAGCACAAAGCCAGAACACGAGTACCAAATAGGAGACCAAATTTGGCTGGAAGCAGACAATATTAGGACAACAAGACCAACGAAAAAATTAGATCACAAGAGATACGGACCGTTCCGAGTAAAAGAAAAAATAGGCGAAACAAGCTACCGCCTGGAGCTACCTGAAACATGGGCGATACACGACGTATTCAACAGCAGACTACTTTCCCCCTATCACAACCCCGAGTATGACAGCCAGCGCACTCCGCCACCACCGATCCCCGAGATAATTAACGATGAAGAACACTACGAAGTAGACGAAGTCCGAGGACACCGCATGAGAGGGAAACAAAAACAGTACCTAATACACTGGAAAGGATATACGTCCGAAGAAGATACATGGGAAGACGAAACAAACTTAGACAGCGCCAAGGAAGCAGTACAAGAATTCATAAGCAAGATTTCGAGGACGAAACCTATAAAAAGGGGAGGTAAAAAACAGCAATTATGAACAGCAAACCTCGCATCTCAAGTAACCACTACACTCATCGCATCACTCGTGGTATTCACTTCACCCTTGACTTTGCCAACTATCTCTACAATACACCATGCCCGCCGAACGCCAACTTACCCCGTACCCCTACCTCGCAGAATTCGAAGAACTCGTCCCAGAAAGGACCAACCAGGAAGAAATCGTAGAAGGAGAAACCCTAGTCGACACCATAATACTACTGGGAGCAGCAGTAAAAGCAACCCAAGAAGGAGCCTCGAAAATTATGGACACCTTATCTGACGCCACACCAAGACTCAATCAGTTCATCATCAACGAAGGAAGGAGAGACCAACTGGAGAGACACTTGTACGAGATTAACGACGACTTGCAACTCCTCGTTATCTCCAACATACGAGCTCGGATGCACAGTATCCTTGTAGCCCTAGCCGAACGACTCAATACGTATGAATCCAGAAGCACAGACAACCTCTCCCACCACATCGTTAATCGACTACTCGTTAGTAACGACCCATTCCCCATCCAACACCACATCTGCCACACATGCGAACAAAAGACGCAAGAAAGAACCGCCGCCGACCAGCTACTCCACCCCGACATCGAAGAGGAAGTCGCTCACCTCCAAACCATACTCACCACGGTAGTACCCCCCATCACACCCATGACTTTCCACCCGCCGACAGGATATAACACTTTGAAATCAGAAGGAGAAAAGGACAACGATTATTGGAAAGAGATCGTGTACAAACTTTTAAGCAATCACACCAACGACAACACTACGTACAACAACCACACCCACTTCCTGTTTAAAGAAGGACCACCACACGCACCCCTCTGGATTGGTTTACGACGTGTTGACAAGACACCTCTCATCGGAGGAAACAAGAAGGACTTGGCTAGAGCTCTGGGAGCGGCCGTACCTATGAACGAGTAAAACACTCGTCACCTTCTCTTAACTTCACCAAATTCCATATGCTCTATCTTACAAAGGACCTTTACAGTAATACGTATCATGAGGACATGAAGCTTGAAAGGGAGGTATTGTTACGAATCATAGACCGTTCATTCCTATCATGCGCCCGTTACCTCGTGTACCCTCATACTCGTTTCATCTCCTGTATCACCCTAGAGGCTGTGCCTCCTACCTGACTCGTTCTACTCGTCTCCTATGACTCCGTTACTCGACTCCCTTATTATTAGCCTCTACCACTAGTATATAAAGTGTAGTAATACTTGATGTATTCCTTACACTTTACCAATCGTATCATCCCTTCTTCCTTTCTCTACTTCCTTCCTTTATCCAAAGGCTTGCAACCTGAGTCAGAGACTAAGGTCGTAACATGGATAGACACATCCAATGGCTTCTCCCTCTCGCATTCCCAACCACATCTTTCCTATACATTCCCAAACGATTCACTGGAGGACTCCTGGTGGACCTGGACCTCCAACACATTTGCTATCAAAATCCTGAATGAAATCGCACCAGTCCAAGCAGCAGTACACTCCCTGGGACGTCTAATAACCACCTCCAACGTTTCCAGCATCGCTCCCATTGAAATCCTTGCAAACGCGCCCTCAGACTCATCTCTAACATCTCCTCCAACCATTCCTCGATCAAACAAAGCAAGACGATGCGATCTCGAGCTGGAACAAGTCCAAGCGTTCCTTATTGATCCTAGACAACCCCAAGACCTTTCTGACAATGCCTTCAAGCGATTTGTTCGATATGCAGCCGGTTTTTTTGTTAGAGATGGAAAACTTTGGAGGAAGGATCCCAAGATGAAGCACAAGCTTGTGGTGCCCGAAAACCGTCGATACGAGCTCATACGGCAGGCACATGATGAAATGGGTCATAAGGGTATATTCACAGTCCGTATTCGACTTCTTGAGCGATTTTGGTGGCCCCAACTTGAACAAGACGTTCGCTGGTTCATCAAGACTTGTCATGAATGCCAAACACGTCTCCTGCATAACTTCTACATTCCCCCAACTGTCCCCACACCTCTCACACTCTTCCGAAAAGTCTATATCGATACTATGTTCATGCCCAAGTCAAATGGCTACAGGTACATTGTACATGCTCGCTGTTCACTCTCCTCCTACCCAGAATGGAGAATGCTTCGCTTGGAGAATGCTCGAACGCTTGGGACATTTATTTTTGAAGAAATACTCTGTAGGTGGGGTGCAATCGAAGAAATAGTGACGGATAATGGTCCAGCCTTCATACAAGCTGCAGAATTCCTTTCAGCTCGATACAAGATCAATCACATTCGCATATCACCCTATAACTCTCGAGCAAATGGTCCAGTAGAGCGGAGACATTTTGACGTCAGAGAAGCACTAGTAAAGGCTGCAGGAGGGGAAGAACATCGCTGGACAATGGTCGCTCCATCTGTATTTTGGGCAGAACAAATTTCAATCCAAAAATCGACTGGATACTCCCCCTACTACCTTGCCCATGGACTCGAGCCCCTCCTTCCATTTGATCTGGCTGAAGCGACATATCTGGCACCAGCACTCACTAAACCACTTTCCACTACCGACCTCATTGCAATCCGAGCCACCCAGCTTCAGAAACGACCCCAGGACCTAGCAAAAGTCAAGGAACTTGTTCTCAAAGCTCGATATGATTCCATCCGCCATTTTAATGAGAAGTATTCAAATAAAATCAAGGATTTTAACTTCTCACCAGGTTCTCTTGTCCTAGTTCGAAATTCACGCTATGACAATGATGTAGGCAGCAAAACCAAGCCCAGATACTTCGGACCATTAGTGGTACTCAAAAGAACACCAGGAGGATCGTATATCCTTACAGAACTTGATGGATCAATTTCAAAACTTTGTTTTGCAGCCTTTCGACTCGTTCCCTACTATCCACGAGATCTACAAGCTATCCCAGTCACAAAATTGACCGACGCAACCCCAGAAGCCCTAGACGAGCTCACATATGACCCAATACCACTTTCCCCCCCCCTCGACATCGAAAATAGAGAGCTCAACCATATGGCTCGCTTTTTTTCAACCATCTATGATGCCCACTGACCAGGAGGTCAGTATTCAAAGTACCTAGGAGATGTGGAGAGTGACGTTTGGCTACTGCTGAACTCTCATGTCATCTCCAAGGGAGTCTTTTCGGATCAAAAATCTCGGAGCGCCCATCACTGGGTCGGGGCATCATCATAAACATCCCAAAGTCAAGTCTTCTGTCCCTCTTCCCCGTTTCTATGCCTCCTCCATTTCTATTTCATAACTGTAAGCTATCCCCTTTAAGTCCAATTGTAGGTCTACACCGTAGATGATCATCTGGAGAAAGTCCCAAATAAATAATGTATTCTGCCTAACCTCTTCCTATCTTCTCTCTTCTCCGTCCTATCTTTATAGTATAAAAACATTATCAATCCATTTGTACCTGGTCCCCTATTGTTCTACACCTTGTCCATAGATGATTACCTTCATTTTTCTTCCCATTTTTCGGTCTAATTACTTCATTAAAATGTACCTTGGCATATTTCTTTCACACTTCTAAAACTGGGCCATATTCATGTATGTATATAAGTAGTATGTCTTCGATAGGGGAAGGCAGTGAGATACAAATGAGTATCTAAATCCCCTCAGATTTCCCAAAGCCACTTTGTCTCTTATCTATCTCAACTTCATTAATTACCCAAACTTGATCACCGTTTTTCTCGACCATTTCCTGGTCAATTCCTCTCAAATCTTCGACGCTCTGTACCGCTAATCGACCCCTTTTGGTTGGAAGCAAAGCGGTTGTTGGATTCAGCCGCACTCGTTAAAGTGTTCGCTCTCCAGCCCATACCCTTGTTCTACAAGAAAGTAACAGATCAGTCTATTATTATTATAATGACCTCATAGTCTATTTCTAGAATATGTCTGAAACTTCAACACTGACACTGACCACCTCATTAATAATATCTGTCTATCCAAATTACCTTTCTATAGGTATCAGATAGAAGCTTATTATCTTGGTGAGTAGACCCTACGTTCTCTCCCACTGTGTTTATTGCTGCCCCAGCACAACAACTTGTTATGGTCATTTCCTCAACACTTAATTCCAAGATGGAATCACACAAAGTGTCAGATGATGAAGACAACAGAAAGCTACAGAGAAACCACCTAGAATGTGACATGAGATATGAAGCAAAGGGGACGGAAGAAGACTTTCCCGATGGTGGACTAAGAGTGTGGCTGGTTGTCTTTGGTGTGAGTTTTTCCTTCCCCACTGGCTCTTGTTTCATGTTAAACCCTGAAGAGATTAGGGAATGTGCAATTCTTTCTGTACGTAAGTCTGTCCCATCCTTGAATTTCCTTCCTTTGTGTCACTAAGGCTATTCGAGCCCCGCTTTTAACGAAATTCACCATGCTAACAATTTACTCTCACTATTACAGCTTTTCTAGTTTTTCCGAGACTCATATTCACATATAGGGCACTTTCACAACCCACTATACCCGCCCTCGGCAAAACACCATGCAACACCACTTCTTATCAGATCCCAAGGTGGGAACGAAAAACCTTGATCCTCTCCACTGCCGCAGCCGGAATATTCTGGACACCAAGTGCTTGGAGAGCAGCAGCAGCTTGAGCTCCTAATGGGACAGCTTTTATCATAGTAGACCACATAAAAGAATCAAGTGTTTTACCGTTTAGCTGCAGGGCCTCTATCTTTGTTGCAGGAAGAGGCCCCCCAGCACCGTGGCCGGGCGGGTAGGACAATGGTGCATTATTACTGGACGAGGCATTGGTAATGCGGATCGGGATGAGAGCCAACCTGGGAAAGCAATAAGAGAGTGAGAGCAGATGGGCAATTGAAGGACAAACTCAGCCTGGATTGTGAGACAGGCTTGATTTGTGGCCGCGATTTGGGGGACAACTTGCTGTGTAACCATCGCACGTAATTGAGTAAACTCATTACGTAATTGAGTAAACTCATTCTGGTTGTTATGAGCCATCGCACGCAATTCATGTGCGAGGCCTTGGAGTGCTTGAACGAGGTTAATTGGTGCGAATTCGGCGGTAGTATCTGTAGAAGAAGCCATCACAATGATAAATTGCAAGAATTTAAGGGCGAGATGAACACACGCACGAGCCGCTTCCACTGCCCGCGCACGCAGCTCTGCACTATGTACAACAGCGTCTGTGACTAAAGGTTCATCGCCGATTTCTGCCGGGGTTTAAGCAAGGGATGAGGTAGAAGGAGGTGAGGTGAAATCCACCTTTGAAGCCCTTCATGATTTTTGCGACTACTTGAGCATGGGCCAACGCTGCTGGATCGATAGGAGTGTTGGCCTCGATTCGGCGACTGAGATCTACATCGCGAAGAACAGCAGGGAGATTTGGATGCGCATCCTGAATGCTGCGGATTTCGTGCATGTAAGTGGGAACGGCAGCCATCAAGGTCAAGAACAAGGATCGATGCACGCGATAACTGCAGTTGAGCAACAACCACATGACCTTTCCCACGAAGCATCTCCTCAGTCTGGTGCCCGAAATTCTATTCTCCTCAGATGGTACCACCCTACAAGGATATATACACCATTGGAATAAGCACATTTCTGTGCATTTATTGAATATAAAATCATGTTATCAGGATCACATTCGAATATTCTACAGAATTTACAATATTAAAAAAATTACAGAACCACCTCGGAACAACACGGCAACTGCCGAAATATATTCCCATAGGCCAAGACCACAAGGAGTTGGCTCCCCGAGATGCCCGGGCTTGGGACCACACCCTTTTTTCCCATTCCCCAAAGATTGTTTCCACGGTCACACAGGACCAACAGGACCACCTCAGAACCGCTCATAGTCGGTCGTCTCTTTGATTCAGGCCATTTCAGGGATGTTTTCCTCTCCTCAAGCATACTTCTCGTGGTCGCGACATTTTTAGTCGGACAATGCACACAATTCTGGCATTTTTTGCTTTGCCAAGGATTTGCGGTTGGGGTACGTCCACCTTTCCCATCTCCTCTTCGGACGTACAATTAAAGAAGTGACCCGTAATGATGTAGATCGCGTGTGGTGGCGTGTTCGGATGCTGCTACCCCATCGCGGCCCACTGGTTCAAGAAAAGACGGGGGCGTGCGGTGGGGTTTATCGCTATTGGCTCTGCCGTAGGTGGAACGACTATTCCTATCGCCGTTAGAAACCTGATTCCACGGGTTGGGTAGGTGTTTCTGTTCTCTCTTCTTGTAAGACGATCCTTATATATGTTTCAGGTTTCCGTGGACTATGAGGATCGTCGGGTTCATATTACTCGGGATCGTTGGAATCTGTAACTTAGTGCGTGTGCAGTTACTTCATGAAAATCTACAAGCGAGTGTTAATAGTTGGCACTATTATTGATCAGACGATGAAAAGGCGCCTTCCACCTATGAAAGTCAAGGGCGGAATATTTAACTTCGCTGCGCTCAAGAACCCACCATACACCCTCTACTGCATCTCGTCGTTTTTCATCTTTCTCGGCCTTTACACGCGTAAGTCAGCCCACCAACACTACAACATTCACCACTAACCTATGGTGAAGTGTTAACTTATATTACTGTGAGCGCAGAGCAGCTCGGGAGTCCATCAGATATCGCTTTCTACTTTGTCGCATTTTCCAATGCAAGCTCGCTCTTCGGTCGATGGACTGCGGGTCTCATCGCGGATATAATAGGGGCGTTTTCCTGTAGCCAGCCATTCTAACCTGCTCTAACATGATCATGACCATTTAGGCCCGATCAATGTGATAATCCCTGCGACTCTCGCAGTAGGCGTCCTAACATACGCCTGGCCCTTTGCCAATTCTATTGCATCTCTCATCATTATAACAGTCCTATATGGGTACTGTTCCGGAGCTTATATTGCCCTCTTGTCCCATCCTATCATGAATTTTGGAGGAGAGGGTGATGTCGGAAGGAGGGTCGGGATGTTCTTGACGATCACGGCTCTGGGCGCAGTTGCGGGCCACCCTATCTCTGGGGCTATCAATGCGAGAACAGGTGGGTTCGACGCTGTAGGCTTGTACGCAGGTTGGTCCTAGATTATTCGGAAATTACGCCTGTGGATTTATTGACGTGATTTTCAGGGAGTGCGGTGGTCGTGGGCGTTGTGGGTATGGTTGGTGTGAGGTATGTTGCGCTGGGACGGTGGGCTGGCAGAATATGACATGACTTCAGACGATGTAAAGGCAGTAATGATTTCAAAACATGTGTGAAAATGATCATAGCATGTTTCCCTGTCTCCGAAATGATTACACGTTCTTGGCCAAATCTATATCAATAAGACCTTGAAGGCTAAACCGGGGCTTGTGTAGGATCCTTCAGTCCAACTGAATGCATAAAGCGCCATATATTGTTTACATCGGAAGTCACACAAGTCCGTGGCAACATGGGGAGTTAACTACAAACTCTCTGGATACGGCCCGAGATAATAGAAGTTACCTTGGCGCGGTATTAGGAGGGCCTTGTTGCTCCCTCTTCCGATAGCGTAGGTCTTCGCAGCCCCAAAAACCTTCCCTTGCTTGAAAAGTAGTCGTATCATATCGAGAAGACCATTCCGGGCTGGACGGATGATCTTAAATCTCCAAGGTATCTAGTAGTTACAATTCGTTATCCATCTCACAGTGTAGCTTCATAACATACCTTGACAGTCAAGTTCTCAATCTCATTGCTGGAGGTAATGGCACAATTCGATTTCCACTTGCTCCAATTGAATTGCAAGAGCTTCTGCAAAATATACTCCCCTAGTTGTACATCATCCCATGCTGCAAGGGTGAACAAGGATCACAATGCGGCGCTGTAGATACTTTCCTCAAGAGCTTGAGGATCAGGCCAGGCAAGCATCTTGACTGGATAAACAAACAAGAGTAAGCGATGATCCAAAGCCGCGGATGTTCGCTCACCGTCACTAACCGAGGAGCAGTATAAGGTATTCACAGCTGCCGCGAGGCACTGTTGATGAATATCTAGCGTATTGGCACAAAACCTTTGGCCTGATCTGGTTGGGTCGAATAGGAAGTCGGTGAATGACGCAAAGGCATTGGCATAATTACGTTGACAAGTAGCACCCACTATCTTATTTCAGAATGTAAGTAAACCGGATCCTAGGTTTCTTTCGTCCATGTCTAGTTCCTCACATACTGCAACTAGTAAGTTTCGTCATGTAATGTAATCATTTATCGATAACTCACAGAAACTGAATTTCGGAAATTGAAGAAGTTGAGGAAAGATCGTTATCAAAGAGCTTTATGTTTCGATAAACGCGACACGACATAGAGGCCATAAGCGGAGCCAAGAATATCATGAGCGTACTCTTGATTATCTGGGGGGTGGACGAAAGGCAGATAAGGATCCCGACTGGAATCAACACTACGACATTTAACCTAGAGGAAAACATAAATGAGGCATGAAAGCTTGGGGAGGTTACCACGTACAAATAGTACTGCTGTCCCCCATGCAGAACAGCGCGAGATAGGCGAGGAAGTGCTCTGCCAGATATAAGGGTGGCGCTCCACCCTACTTTTCTGTCTACAACCACGTGCCCAACGCGATTTTGTATGAGATGGCCAGGAAGACGGACGAGTCGTAGAGGATAGCCACGACGATTGTGAGAGCAGTCACGGGATGGATACCCGAATCCTTGAAGTACCGAGTTCCTGGGATGTATGTTGGTTTGATGCCAAGAAAGATTGCGATCTCGGATAGGACATATATGAGCCAGGAGATGAAGAAGAATTGTCGGACCCTAGGGCTATCTGCGTAAACTGCACGAACTCGCTGAAGAAAAAGATACGAGGAGCATCCGATTGACACTGCACAGAAAGCGCCGCTACTTAGAGTCACTGCGTAAATGTGGTTAATTGGCATTGCTACCAAGTGTTAGTTGTTTCATGATAGAACTTCTAGTCGCACACATACTCCTCCGAATAACGTTACTGAGAACATAAGCTACGGCAGAGAGCCTACAAACTTTCAGCCCTTCCAAGACGACTGCATAATACTTCGATGGATGCACATACCTAGAAAATATGAAGCAGAAAATAACGAAGCGAAATCGACTGCGTTTCACGACACGTATGTCCTCAGGGATGTAGACTATTGTATCCCATATTGTAGCCTAAAAAGAGTAGGAAAATAAATTAAGTAGAGATTTAGCAGGAGGAACACACCCCTAAGAGAACGAGGAGAACGTTTCTAGAGATCTCGTACTCGAGAGCCTCTTTGGGTGAAAGGTGATTGAGGTAGGTGGCCGGATTCAGGACTTCAACAGGGTTGTCAGAGGTCGACATGAGCCGCATGACGCTCACCGTGGGCAGTGCACTGTTAGAGTGACTCCCATCAGGCAATGATAGGCCAGTGATCCATGATCTCCGCAGAGTGTTAGATGCCGGTGATGGATGGACAATTCGTCGACAGATAAAAACAAACACGGCCTGGTACTATGAATAGTGTGAATGGACTGAATCATATGATGTAATCGGCCTGGAAACCGCCAGAGTCGACGGGGGTGAGTTCTGTGAGTATTTTTGGAGACACCAAGGACTGTGGTGCTTTCATCCAGGATAATGTGAACGTTTAATAAACAGTCGACAACACCATAATGGAAGTGGAGTAATGCTACATTTAAGATGTATTGGAGGCAAGTGTAGCGAAAGTTCTTTCGGAAGAAACAGTATATCAATACTCCCTCTTCGCTCTCTGATTCCCAACCTCAGTCTGATTTTTATCAGTTACGTCAGCCGAAGGCTTATCGCCTCTTTCTTCTTAGCCACATGGAAGGCTTGTCCTTGCGGACAAACATTCATGTCGAAACTCCTTCATTCTCGACGGTTTGCCCACTCTAGGCACAGTCTCACGGCAAGGACATTCGAAGGGGCAACCGTTGAAGAGGAGCCTTTGATCTTGAAAGTCCTTGATATCGGCAGTGGTAGCAACGCGGCGATTGCAGGCCAATCCCCGCGCCCCGCCAAGGCGCAAGGATCTGCTGGTCCAAATTTTCAAGCAAACGACGCTCGTATCAAATACGACATCGATGAAGACAACTACGACCCTCAGTTCACTGGCAGTCGGGACAATGTAATGCTGCATGAGCCAACGCCGTCTGACTTTCAGGAAGGTTGGCTCTCCCACCCATTTTTTTTGTAGACTGAAAATGGTCCTCACCGTCATTTGTTAGGCGCGGAGCATGACCCACCCAAGAGACTGCGTGTGGTTATGGATCAACTTGAAGCTTTGGGACTTGAGGGCCTTGGAAAACAAATGTTGTCTGCTAGCGCCTCCCATGTATTTCGCGGTGCTCACCACTTTGTGGTCAATAATCCTGTATTTATCAGCCATCCTAAGGAAGAGTCAACAGGTAAGCATCACGAGACTAGAATCGCGTTTGTCAAGCTGATGGGAAAAACCTGGTCAGCGATGAAGCTTTTGGCAGAGAATAAGCTTGTGGGAGCCGAACTCGACTCTTCTGCACGGGATCCCCCACCATATTGTTATCCCGGAACTCGCCACACGCTCATGACCTCGATCACCATGTGGCTCTTTGATGAAAATCGCCAATCAAACCTTTTATGGCTCTACGGAGCCGCTGGTGTAGGAAAATCGGCAGTCACCCAAACCGTTGCAGAATATTGCGAAATGAAAGGCTGGCTTGGTGCCGCATCATTTCTCTCACGGCCTGGTAAACGCGACAATCCCACTCGAATCATTCCTTCTCTTGTTTATCAACTCGCCACCCGATACCCAGTATATAAGCGTTTGGTCACAGACCTTATCACAGACGAACCTGCGATCTTTGAGAGGACATTGCACTCACAATTCTACAAGCTGATTGCGGAGCCATTGTCTCGACTAAATAGAGAGAGAGAAGATCCTGGCAGTGCTATCGTCATTATCCTGGATGGCTTGGACGAATGCCATGGGGATAACTCTCAGCAAAATTTGATCGAGTTGATCGGTAGCTTCGCTGCTATCGCACATGCGCTACGACTTCCTTTCCTTTGGATCATTTCCAGTCGTCCAGAGTGGCAAGTTCTCTCGGCATTCAACAAAATCAGTCGACTGGGAAAACTGTGGAAGGAAGAGCTTTGCATGCATACTTTTGAAGCTCGGAGAGACGTCTCCGCATTCCTTCGTGATGGCTTCAGAAGAATCCGTAATCGATACACCGATGCCTTCTCGAGGACAACTGTATGGCCAACTGAGGAGCAATTGCTTTTCATCACATCCGCTGCCTCTGGGCTCTTCATATATGCCTCTACCGTCTTAAAGTTTGTTGGCGATGATGAAGTCGGAAATCCTGTCACTCAGCTGAATATTTGTTTGGAAATCCTGAAAGGAAATCGTCTGCCGCGGCATGGGAATCCGCTCGAACCCCTCGATACACTCTATTCAGGGATCTTGTGCAACATTCACTCGAATGCTCTCCCGACGACTCTCCTAATTCTTTCTGTGTTCATGACACTCAAGGGAACATTTTCCGCACAGACGCTTGCCAATTTTCTATTTCTTGACCAAGCTACCTTCTATGGAAGTCTGCGAAGACTACAATCCGTTTTAATCATCCCCGCACCTGAACAGGCCGGAAGGTCTCCCCTGGAGATTCGTCACGCGTCTTTCGAAGGATTTTTAAGCAGAATGCTTGGGTCGGGTATCTTTGGTGTTACCCCGGACAACGCTTTGACTATCATTTGCAAATATTGCATTCGATGGCTCGAAATACGAGGAAAACTAGTCCGAGGTATTGAAAGGATTGGTTCCCGGACTCGTTACTTGACTGGTAAGGTTTTCTCCCATGAGCTAATTGTGTCCAATTGACGTTAGGACCAGATAATGTTCCCTGGTATAACAACAAATCGTTCCATACAATAGTGCCCTTTGCAGGAAAGGAACTATGGCTCCTCTTGTGCGAAGTATCAGAAGAAACTATGTTGCAATTGTACCCTGATCTCTGTTACTTTGACTTTGCGAGTTACGATCGAATGCATTCGCCTTATGATCCCATTTACACCCTCAAGGGTAACAGTCTGCATGTTGCTACGTTCGCGTGGAGACTAGACGAATGGGTACGTCCGCCATACTATACTTTCTTGAAGCTTCTAATCGCGATTAGGAGCAGCAAGTCTGCAGGGGACATGGTGAATATGATGTTCTCCGCTCAAAACCCAGGGACCTCACAGACCGACACCTCCTTCGTGAATACGCTTACTTAGTAAACCATATTGGAATGAAGGAGGCTGATTTCCGTCGAGTGAGCACCGAGCAAGTGAATGATTCCTGACATTGATATAACTCTTCAACAGATCAAGTCCACGCCCAAAGAATGGTCTTTCATGGGATTGTCACTAAACATGACGTCTTCACCCCTTTATCGTTTCAGAGAAGTGAGAAGGGCTCTCCTAGACCCTTGCGCCATGTATTTCCTGCTCGGTCACGGCGCCAACACCTGTCTCGTAGTCGCATACCGCCCCAATATCAGTTTGCAACAATTCCTCTTGGACGCTTTCCGACAAATATGTCTTACTTATTCGATCTCCGTACCACATGGAGAAACGTGGCCAAAATATCGGCACCTAGATCTCATTGCCTCTGCTTCCACACTACAGGCTGCCACCAATTTTGACCTGGGTCGACCAACCCTTGCACGATCAATTGTGGCATTTATAGCCGATCCGGAGTATGGAGACCCAGTTAGGAGATTGGAGTGGCTCGTCGACATTCTCTCAAATCATCACCGTGGGGATGCATTGGTTTCGGATCGTTTACGTGGGCAGTTGCTTCTCGATATTCCGGAGGATATACGGCCAACTGTGGATCGCGTTCTGTCATTCCTGATGTGCCATGTGATCACCCGCGACTACGATTGGTCTTGGGCAATCCTTGTTCACCATCTTTCCAGATTTTTGGCGATCGAGGACAGCTTCATTGAAAGGGCGTTACAAATAGTGAACTCTCTTGTGTCAAGCTGTCCTCTCTTGTTCCCCGCGAAACTGGTCTTGGATTTTAGCTTTTCCGACATGCCAGTGCATTCAATTTATACCAACACATACCAACCATGGCGATATATTATCACGTTGGACCCACAGGTGTGGGTTGAAATTTCGGCTCAGTATGTTCACTGGTTTAATAATTTACTCCGAGGTCGGTCCCCGATTAGTCTGGTGCTGCAAGCGCTCACGTCTGTTTTCACCGAAAAATATAGATAGCACTCATCTATCCACTTCGAGCCCTACTGAAATGGTAGGGGCTACGACTGGACAGGAAAAGAGTTTCAGGCGGCTCGTTCTCAGTGGTTGTCATTGGGCAGCATTTGACCGAGCGACGCCAAGGACAGCGGCAGAGATGTTCCTTAAATTACAGGAGTTTGAGACGTCTCACCTCCTTTGCACCAGGAACAGAGGAATATTTTTGGTAATATCGCCCTTTAGCCGCAGTGGGGAGATTCTTGTATCTTTCTTCAATAGGTATCATGGGGTAAGTTGTCGACATCGCAAACTAGAGCTCTGATCACTAAGACGAATGTTTCTCAGTATCAAGTGGAACTCAATCTCGACCGTATGATTAGGGTGGATAGTCATTGTGAACTCGATGACAAACTACTTGCGATGTGGCACAAAACTGGTCTTCCCTATCGCAAGACAAGGTTCCCGATTGTAAGAAAGCACGGTTATAATGGTTATCTGCTTGGTGTTGACCATCGCCTATCAGGACTTTCGTCGTGTTTCCTCTATCCGCTTCGTTGGACTCCGGGAGGAGCCCAATCTCCTCGGGGTGTACTCAGATTTTGATAATCTCGATTTGGAGATCTTTCTGTTTGGGTATGGCGGAAATTCTTGTCTCGTCGTACTACAAAAATGATATTCTTTGATACGTCCAGATACTTTATACCGTTCCCGTCTTCCCTAGCTGCCGCGTCTATCGTTCTGAGCTATAGTGTGCATTTCTTTCTGATTGTCAAGTTGTATATACGATTTCGCAGTCGAGATTTATTATCTTACGACCCTGTATTTGGGCGGAATTGTTGCCGACGAGGTGCAGAGATATCGAAATTCAATTCTATCCCATGTTTCCCCCTCGTGTGCGGGAAAGTGTATGAATGGATTCATTGGTAGCTCTGTTGCGGACTTTGGCGCGGTGTGTCACATCCCGTGATCTGTCACAGATGCATCGCATCTAATTATAGGGACCTTACTCTGATGCTATTTTCCCTTAGGAACTGACCTACTACCCTCCAGATATCATACCAGCGAAATGCAAACTGAAGCTGCCCTCGACGCCGAAAACGACATGGCACACCCACTCCCGACCAAGGCTTCATGAAAAGCTGAAACTTCTGATGAGGCTGGAGGGACATTACTCTTGAGGGTGAAAACGAGGAAGGGGTGAGCGCTACACTGGTATTTTCAGAATGTTTTGCTGACATGTCCTCATTAGGGCGTCCATGTTTAGGACGTGCCGCCCTATGTGTGCTAAAAAAAGCTCAGATCATCATGGTAGTATGACTGCAACGACATACGGTGCCAAATAACTGCTCTTCGCGCGACACTGGTTTCAAGGTTTGGCTCATCAACAAGGGTCTTCCTTACTCTGCTGAATAGGTATTCTAGGTTACACCGTGGCTCAAATATATCGGGAACGTCAACAGCAACTCACTAACACGTTTTAGTAAGTTTAAAATCACTGTGTTATTACTCCTTCTAACGTTGACGCGTCCTGATGGATAGTGAAAGCGCGTGGACCCACCGGTGGTGCAGAAAATGGAACAGAACTGGATAATCTATGGATGTTACCGCCATAGAGCTCGGCGAGTACACCGATCCCACCAAAGTCATTGATGATACTCCACGCAGCTCCGGAGTACTTTGTCCATATAGATCTCAATCAGCAACTGAAATAACTTGACGAAAAAGAGCAGAAAAACCCTCAGGTGATCAGGCTCCACAGACGTGAGTTTCCAGTTGATGGACGGAGAGAATATGTGGCGGAAATGGGTGGATGTAACTATACACAACCATCTGGTATATGTTGTTCAGCCTTCTCTTCATCCGAAATCTCTCCGTAGGCGGCGTCATCAATTGCACGAGTCAAAATCTACGGATATAATTTGAGTTGCCACTGCTGGTGTAGATCGTTCCTATGTATGCTCGGCCACCTGTTTGGGGCGTCACTATCAATATGGAATTGTTCGGTATTGTACCTGACAAATTGGCCAACCTTTTCTTCTCAAATTTAACCAACTGAGACTAGGATGTACCTCCAATTACTCGTGCACTATGTTTAGTTTAGTCATGTAATTTAATTATTTATTGTTAACTTATGAAAGGAGAATTTCAGACATTGGGAAGGATGGGGCAACATCATAATCGAATAGCTTTGTATTTCGATAGACGCGACACGACATGGAGGCCATGAGCGGAGCCAAGAATACCATGGACGTACTCTTGAATACCTGAGGGATGGAGGGAAGGCAGAGAAGGATCCCAACCGGGATCAACACCAAGACGTTTAGCCTAGATAAAATCATAAGCGACGCCTTTAAACATAGAAACCACATACAAGTAGTATTGTTGCCCTCCATGGAGAACAGTACGAGAGAGACGGGGAAGCCCTCTACCCGATAAGAAAGTGGCACGCCACCCCACCTTTCTGTCCACAATCACCGGGCCCAATGCGACTTTATATGAGATGGCCAGGAAAATGGACGAGTCGTAGAGGATAGTGATGAAGATAGCGAGCGAAATCACAGGACGCACACCCGAGTCCTTGAAGGACCGAGTTCCTGGGATGTATGTCGGCTCGACGCCGAAGAAGAGTAAAGTTTCGGAGAGGGTATAGTATATAAGCCAGAAGATGAAGAAGAACCGTCGAACCCTAGGGCTGTCTGCGTAGACTGCACGAACTCGCTGAAGGAAGAGATACGAGGAGCATCCGATTGACGTTGCGCAAAGTGCAATGCCAATTAAAGTCACTGCGTAAAGGTTGTTGACTGGCATTACTGCGGGGTTTATTGTGTGTTAGTTATTTCGTGAAAGGACCCTGAACGGAACACATACTCCTCCGGATAACGTTAGTAAGGACATAAGCTAGGGCGGACAACCTATGAGATCTCAGTCTTCCCAAGAAAATTCCATGGTACTTCAACGGACACACATACCTGGAAAATATGAAGCAGAAAATGACAGAGCGAAAGCGGCTTCGTTTCATGACTCGTATATCGTCAGGAATGTAGGTAATTGCATCACATATTGTAGCCTGTAAAGAGTCAGGAAAGAAACAAAGAAGATGTTAAGCAGGAAACGCACCCCTAAGAGCATGATGAGAACATTCCTAGAAATCTCGTACTCGAAAGCTTCTTTGGGTGAAAGGTGATTGAGGTATATGTCGGGATTCAGGAAATCAACAGAATTGGCACTGGAGGTCGACATCTGCTCTGCCACTATATCCGTTCCCGGCCCTCTTTATTCACCCAGCGCGCGCTGATTCTAAGAAAAGAAGCTTGACAGGGTATCATGGTGACGTTGATATACTCGGGGCGCCTGATATCCATAAGGCAATATCCAATCATCATCGCCGAGGAGTGATCCTCAGTACTAGTGGTGCTGGTGAAGCTCCATCAATCAATGGATGGAAATAGTCGCAGCCCGAAGTTACATTATCGGAGGCTGAAGAGTATCTGTGGCACATGCTTGTCAAACAGGAGAAAGCTGTAGTGATCACAACTTAGATGTGCAGCCTCTCCGATTTGTATGTCTAAGAATCCAACGTTTCAGCATTCAACTACGAAATGCTTTTGCGGGACCCTCAGGCTTGATATCATCAGGCTCCCATACAAACCAAAATGCTAGTCGGACACGAAAAAAAAATACGGAAAACACATGCTACCAAAATCCTCAACAAATTTTGGATGCTGAGCTGAAGAGGAAGGTCGGGAACCACGGAGACCAGGACTACATTAGATCCGAGCTAAGCTATGGCGGAACACTCTTACGAAGGCCATGAAGCAACAATTGAAGAAGGATCGGGATACAACAGAAGTCTGGCCAGAATGCCAGGTTCATTGCGTGTACTAGCCTTGATCATGCCATCTAAACAAAAGGCTAGTGATTGGCTGGTCCGTATCAGGCGGGATAAACGAGCTAGGATAGCGAGTGAGAAACACAGTACTCCATCAGAGATCCAAGCCCTAGTGATATCAAGCCCCAATCCGTTCAAAAGATGACCTATGCCAGATGTTTACATCCATCAAGTTCTACGAGTACATCAATCCCGTCAAAAGCTGTTGATGATATTCGACACACTTCCAGAGTATCCTGCATGTATAGATTTAGATCAGCGGATAAGTTAACTAACATCTAAAAAAGCCTTCTGATAATTTAGTTGATGAGCGGAAGATATGACATAAATGGGTAGATGTTACTGAATAGCCATCTGTTTTATTGTGCTCTGTCCTTTTTTTGTCATCTCGTCATGAGTGCCTGCGTCAGCTCCATTGGTCATGAATACAGTGAATGCCATCGCCTTCGGGGGGATAGCTGAATGGACAATAGACCTATTGTTATTTCCTAACAAATGATCCATGTATTTAGACTGGGCTGATTGCTATGTCAAAAGAACACCTGCCATAGCTCTCAATGGAAAAGTGTCCGGGGCGTTCAGGCGCGGCGGGCGTGAACGCTCTCTTCTTCCATCTAGCAAAAAGCAAAATAAAGTCTTAATAACTCACAGAGATGGAATAAGTTACACGCATTTGGCGTTTAGACGCTTCTTCCCCAGGACCTCGCACCCTGTGAAATTGTTTTTCTGTGCATGTGTGATTACTTATATATCCCTTATAGAAATAAATACTACAGAAGAAAGAAGCTCCCTCCATCACACAAGATCGACCTCGAGAGATGAATATATATCAAATAAAAAAACTTCAGCGCAGAGCTATCTAGTCACGTCCTCTAAAATAACCAATCCATCCGTCCACTCAGAAATCCAAAAACAAAGTCCAATCTAATCTACATCCTCTTCCTCCTCACCTCCACTCCCATCCTTACTCCCACAACCAACTCTAGGCGAATCAGAAACCACACGTCTCTTTGACCCAACTGGATTCTTCCCTCCCAAACCCATACCAAGTAAATAACTCGCACCACTAACAGTTCTTCCCCTCATCACACCATTTCCAAATCCCCTCAACCCGATATTCAGTATACCAACATTCTCTTCTTCATCCTCCTCATCCTCGCCATTTGCTCGATCAAAAGAAGACGACGACGAGGAAAAAGCGAAATTCAAATCCGGCATTGGGATTCTTAATCCTCATATCAGGTTTAGGGGAAAATGTGGATAATCCGAATAGGGATGGTGTTCGATGTAGCCGAGTTCGATTCGTCATTATATTTCCGAATGTTTGTGCTGGAGCTACTGGCATTGTTGTAGATTTTGAAGTGGGTGTAGTTGGTCTTGATGTGGTACCACGAATCCATGATGTCCATCCCCCTCCTCCATTATTACCATTTCCATCCTCCTCGCTCAAATTCGAATGAATATTATGGGGGTCGTGTACGGCCTTCTTCACAACCACAACATCATGTTCTAAATCTTCTAATTTCTTGTTGAAATTGTTTAAAGCTTTTTGAACACTTGGATCAGTACCGTTGATGAATGCTTGGATTTGATTGATTTTCGATTTGCGTTAATGTCTCCTTTTCTTCTTCTTCTTCTACTCCTTTTCCTCCTTCTACAGTGTGGGTGGAGGATACGAGAGCACCAGGAACACAAATCAAAGCTTCATACCCCTCTCCCAAAAACTTCCTCATCCGAAATCCGAATTTCAAGTTCAAAACGAACATCTTCAGTATAATCATCCAATCTTTGGATAATCGCATAAAAAATATTGTTTTGATTTTGTTGGGTACATGTTGTAGCGGTAGTGGTGGTGGTAGTGGTATTGGGTTATGGGAAGGATGATTTAAGAGATTCGAGAGAGATGTGACAGTCGTGGAATGAATGTTGGATTTGGGTGTAACGGTTACGAGAGTTTTGGAAGAAGTGGAGGAGTTGGTGAGGTGGTTGTGGAGTGGGTAGGTTGAGAGTGGGACAGGATGGTTGTTTGGTGGTAGGTAGAGTAATGGTGATAATCGGTAGACTATCATGAATCGTTTTTGTTTCCTCGTCTTCCGGACCAGGAACGTGAAGGCCTTGCTCTGTTATCAAGTTTGCTTCGTTGTTAACGCTTTCTACTTCCACATGTCGGTCTCTGTTGTCCTCGTTGCCACCTGCCTCTTCGCCCTTCGGCACCTCTTCTCCCTTAGAGTTCGTAGTATCAACAGCCTCCCCTTCTTGTTCAACTTTCATCTCTCCTTGTTCAGCTTCATCCACACTTAACACTCCCTCCCCAACTTCGTCGTTCACTTGGTATATGGTTTCTTCTCCCACTACATCATCCCCTTCCTCATCTTGAGATTCATTCTTCAATTCATCCTTCCAATCCAAATCTCCCCAAACAACCATACCCTCCAACTTAATCTTCCTCATCCTTTCCCGATGTACCTCTTCCACCAATTCATCAACCACACTATGTATAGTAATAAGCCGTGCCAAGGATCCTGAAACAGGTCTAATTAGTTCACTTACTTAACTTTCCAATATTTCTTTCATACTTCTAAAATTGGACCATCTTTGTTTACATATATAAGTTCTAGGTCTTTGATAGGAAAAGGCAGTGAAATATGAACATCTATCTAAATTTCCTCTGATGTTCCTAGGCTATATCATTCTCTACTGATCATTATCTTCGATCTCTCTTCCTTTAATTCTATCACCGCTTTTCTCAACTATTTCTTGGTCAATTTCCTTCAAATCTTCGATGAATTGTACCGCTGGTCAACCCCTTTCAGTTAGAAGTAAAGTCATTGGATTCAGCCACACTCATTAAAGCATTCACTCAGCAACCCAAAACCTCACTCTTCAATTCTATCTGCTCTCTTCTCCACTCCTCCTCTTCTTCCTTGCATTCCTTCCTCTCCTTCTCCTTCTGTTCCTCATATCTCATCCTCTCTTCCTCAAGTCTCTTTCTCTCCTCCTCATATCTTCCTCAAGTCTCTTCCTCTCCTGCATCTCCCTGTATTTTATTTTCTCCTTATTAGCCTCAGCCTTGGCTTCTCAGTGTCTCACCTCAACCTCCTCTTCTTTCTTCTTCCGCGATTCCAACTCCAACTAGAGGGCTCTCTGCTCCAGGCATGTTGTGGCAAAGTTTACATAAACCTAAACCCACAACTACAATCAATTCCACGAACGGATATGAGCGACATCAAGAAAACATACCTTGTCTTCGAAATTTGCAATCGCACCATGCCATTTCCTTATGAGAGCATAGATCGTAAAAAGTCGAGGAGCCTTAACACTTCTAACAGATTGCAAAAATGTGTCCATACGCCCACTGTTGACCCACGCCACAACTTCATCAGACGGTTTCATTATCTCAACACATCCATCATTCCCGTAAATGTTGGCATCGACGCGAGTGAAGACTCGAACAACGTGGAAGATCATACTGGCAAACCAATGACACTTTCCGGTGAGGATTCGGTAAAGCGATTTGCACTTATGAAGCCGGCAAGCAAGGGCCACGAGTTCGTACAGGTGGATACAGCCGCGTGGAGGAAGTGGAGTGAGTGCATCGTTATTCAGCGTCGAAAACCCGCTTCTTTGCATGAGGCGAGAAGACCTCGATAATATTGATGGCTTCGAGGTGTGAGATATGTCAGATAGGTTGGTGTTTGCACATGACAGCGGATGTTCGGGTAAGTGAAACCTCTCCGCCACAGACAAAGAAAGCTCATTGGAATAAGTCTCCGTGGGAACAGGAACCTCCTCATCATCATGTCTGGATGTAGTAGGAGGCTTTTCAGACAAGCAAGAAGGTGGGGTCCCGTGGCCAGAACGGACAGGTGCAGGACATTCGCGTTCATCAGGTTCGTCAGGGGGCGTGATCAAGGGCAAACTAGTGCTCGCTTGTACTGAAATGTCATGTTTATGATGAGCTCCGGTTGGAGGAGAACTCTGCGTTGAAAAGACAGACGTATGCGACGTCGTACTACCCGTAGAGCCCATGCGCTCAAGGGTAGCTGGAAGTAAAGTTTGCAGATGCGGTTTGGTTTCGCGAGCTTGGACTGTATGAGAGGTGGGAACCCGGAGGTTGGCAGCGGCACTTCTGAAGGCAGGCGCCTCAGAAACTGCACTGACATCGGAAGTCCTTAGCTGGCGTACGCCACCCTCAGAGAATAGTTGTGGAACGGGTGGTGGACCAGTAGGAGAGAGAGACGAGGTAGGTGCAGATTTTCTCGGAGGGGCGGATGGATTCACCCAGGCCGCAAGATCGGTAGTGCTTTCAACGTTGGGTTTTCCAAGGATGATCCGGGCGACCTCTATGTCCGAGATGCTCCTACGGGGATGATCAAGCAGCTCATACCGATCATCAGCCAGTATCATGTCCCCCGACTTCGATTTCGATGGCTTAGCCGAACCGTTGGCTGCAGGGGACCTGTCAAGCATACCACTGAATACGTCCGATTTTGGTGATTTGGATCCACGTAAACTCGCTCTCCGCGGTCCATCCTCGTCATTTTCTTCGGATTCGGTAAACTCACCCTCCTGTCCCACCGACCTTTCTCCAAAATCCTCTTTCGTCTTCTCTTCCGTCTTCTTCTCACTTGCCGTTCGTTCAAAAAGCAGATAGTACTCCCGCTTCTCAGCATCATTAGTAGATTTAATCGTCGCGACGAGGTACTCATGGAAGAAAGGCGGTCGCAGAGTAGGCCCTTTCCATATCGAAAGCCTAGTCACATAGAACGTTTTGGCCCTAGAAATTCCTTTTGCTATGTAAAATGTAGTGTAGAAAAACCATAGGTGACCGACAGCACCGACACGGTCCTGAATGTCCATTTCGCCCGATGGCTTTAGTAACGACCGACGCTTGGCACTGCTGATACTCGCCGCGTCACGTTGCATACTTGGCAAGAAGAAGTGAGATATATGTCGAAGTGTGCCAACGGTGAACGACCAGGAAGAGGAAGAATCAAACCGGAAGGGTTGCTTTGCGATTAGGCTGGTGAATGAACTTTAAATATAGCCCGAGGCCGCCACACTGCACTGTCATTGGTGTTTAATTTGATTACCGGGAATAAACTGGATCGCTACCCTGCTCCTAACACAACCTGCATGTCCACCGCATTGTAGATAGGCCCGAAACCAGTGTGGCTGTTCTGGAGGGAAAATAGACAATATATTCCCAGGCATAGAGAGATACCCTCAGAAATCTGGAGCCCGTGTCTCGCCGGTCCACACGGGAGCACCTAGCTTTCTTCCCCGATTCAGGGTCGACCGCAGAGTCGAGATCAAACAAGATAGACAAAACGAACCCTGATGAGCCATCCCGACTTCGCTAGGTTTGATTGGGCTCTGTATCACAAGTGAAGATGATGCATTGATAGGTAGGGCACGCATCTCTTGGTTAACGAAATGGACGCGGCCTGACTCGATATCTAAGGCGGAGAACTCAAAAGGTTCATCGCGGAGTCATCCAGAGCAAGACCATCCACACTCCCATCTCACGTTCAAGTACTCTACAACACCAGACATATGGGCTGCTCGACTAAGAGCTGCGTACCTTTTGATGGCTCTAGGTCTCCTCGTAAAAATGGTGATACGGTAAGGCGGAAGGACTTAGAACGCAGCGCGGATTCAGTTGTTCCGTATCAGGCGGGCTAGCATGTATAGATCTAGATCCGTAGATAAGCCAGCTAACATGCAGAAAACCCTTCTGATAATTAGGGTTCTAGTTGATGAGCGGAAGACATGACATAAATTACTAAACAACCTTCTGTTTTATTATGCTCACTCCTTTTTTGTCATCTCGTCATGAGTGCAAGAGTCATCTCCATTGGGAACGAATACAGTGAATGCCATCGCCTTCGGGGGAATAGTGGAATGGACAATAGACCTATTGTTATTTCCTAACAAATGATCCATCAGTATTTAGACTGGGTTGATTGTTATGTGAAAAGAACACCTGCCATAGCTCTCAATGGAAAAGTGTCCGGGGCGTTCAGGCACGGCAGGCGTGAACCCTCTCTCTTCTTCCATCTAGCAAAAAGCTGAATAAAATCTTAATAACTCACAGAGACGGAATAAGTGACATGCATTTGGCGTTTAGGTATAGATCCTCATCCATCCGTCCACTCAGAAATCCAAACACAAAGTCCAATCTAATCTACATCCTCTTCCTCCTCACCTCCACTCCCATCCTTACTCCCAAAACCAACTCTAGGCGAATCAGAAACCACACGTCTCTTTGACCCAACTGGATTCTTCCCTCCCAAACCCATACCAAGTAAATAACTCGCACCACTAACAGTTCTTCCCCTCATCACACCATTTCCAAATCCCCTCAACCCGAAATTCAATATACCAACATTCTCTTCTTCATCCTCGCCGTTTTCTCGATCCAAAGAAGAAGACGACGAGGAAAAAGCGAAATTCAAATCCGGCATTGGGATTCTGAATCCTAATAATTTGATAATATCAGGTTTAGGGGAAGATGTGGATAATCCGAATAGGGATGGTGTTCGATGTAGCCGAGTTCGATTCGTCATTATATTTCCGAATGTTTGTGCTGGAGCTATTGGCGTTGTTGTAGATTTTGAAGTGGGTGTAGTTGGTCTTGATGTGGTACCACGAATCCATGATGTCCATCCCCCTCCTCCATTATTACCATTTCCATCCTCCTCGGTCAAAGTTGAATATATATCTTGAGGTTCGTGTACGGCTTTCTTCACAACCACAACATCATGTTCTAAATCTTCTAATTTCTTGTTGAAATTGTTTAAAGCTTTTTGAACACTTGGATCGGTACCGTCGATGAATGCTTGGATTTGATTTTCGATTTGCGTTAATGTCTCCTTTTCTTCTTCTTCTTCTTCTCCTTTTCCTCCTTCTTCAGTGTGGGTGGAGGATACGAGAGCACCAGGAACACAAATCAAAGCTTCATACCCTCTCCCCAAAACTTCCTCATCCGAAATCCGAATTTCAAGTTCAACACGAACATCTTCAGTATAATCGTCTAATCTTTGGATAATTGCGTATAAAATATCGTTTTGATTTCGTTGGGTATGTGTTGTAGTGGTATTGAGGTGTGGGAAGGATGATTTAAGAGATTCGAGAGCGATGTGACAGTCGTGGAATGAACGTTGGATTTGGGTGTAGCGGTTACGAGAGTTTTGGAGGGAGTGGAGGAGTGGGTGAGGTGGTTGTGGAGTGGGTAGGTTGGGAGGAGGGGATGGTTGTTCGGTGGTAGGTGGAGTAATTGTGATAATGGATAGACTATCATGAGTCGCTCTCGTTTCCTCGTCTTGTGAGTCTGTATCATGAACGTCTTGCTCCGTTATCGAATTTTCTTCGTTGCTATCATCCACCTCCGCCTGTCGGCCTCTGTCGTCCTCGTGGCCAAATTCTTCTTCACTCTTCGCACCCACCTCCACCATCCCCTCCACGGCGCTCGTAGCATCAACAACCTCGTCACCTTTCACCTCTCCTTCGGTTCCACGATCCACATTCAATTCTCTCTCCTCAACCTCGTCATTTATAGCTTCTCCAACCACTCCTTCGGCACGTAATGGCGATATACGCGTCGATTCCTCATCTTGAATTTCATCCTTGAATTCATCTTTCCCATCCAAATCTCCACGCACAACCATACCCTCCAACTTTATCCTCCTCGTCCTCTCCCAATGCACCTCTTCCACCAATTCATCAATAACACTTTGTATCGTAACGAGCCGCGCCAAAGATCCAGAAACGGGTGTGGTAAGAGTTTGAATTGGATTATCGAGATTGTCAATGAGGATTTTGGCATCTTGAATCATTTCTGTTAAATATTTCATCACATCTCCATCATCAATGAATAATCGTTCTTCACTCCTTCTTAACCACTTCTTCATCTCCTCAACAATGATTTCTTCCCTTCTAACAAGTTTAATCCTCAACCTCACCTCTTGTCTTCGACCAAAACCCTCTTTCAGAATTTCATCACCTAGTTGATCTAGGGTGTCGAGTAACCGAGTGTGAAGTTGGTTGAGAGTGTGGATTTGGTGATGGAGGGATTGGATTTGAGATGTATATGAGGTTAGAGTTGTTGAGTGACGTGTTTGGAGAGAGGTTAGGGTTGTTTGGAGGGTGTTGGTTGATTGTTGGGAGAATTTCCTTTGTGGGGGGTTAGGTGGAGAAATGGACGTTGAGGGTGGGGGCGTACATGTAGCGAGAGACCATTTTCGCAGCGGTGTTATCGTCTCGTTCGAGTTGATGTAATTTGAGTTGAAGTTCAGCGAGTTGAGAAGTAACTTGATCAGTGGTCCCCTTTTGCGCTTCGAGTGCCGCGTTGGTTATTGCCACCTCATGTAACGCGGTAGATAAGCGATTGTGTAAGTCCTCTCGTTCGAGTGCGAATTCCTCTAGGAGCTTCTCGATAGTGCTCTTTTCGTCCAAAGGAGGCTGAATTTCATTCGTGGTAGTTGATCGACCTTCGAGTCCACGAACCAAATCCGCATATTCATCAATAGTCTGTTCAGCTTTCTGTAGTTTCTCTTCCGCCAAACGTAACCGGAGTTCCAAATCCCTTTGGTATGAGAGCAGAGATTCCTCTCGTCCGTGGATACGTGAAACCAAACCATATGCTTCGTCAGTAGATGAGTTGGATTTGGATAGTTCAACCAAAGTGTGGTTGAGTTCGTGAGTGCGTTGAAGGAGGAGTGATTCGGTTGTGGATAGTTTTTGAGTGAGGGTGCGGAGGGATAATGTGAGTTGGTTTGTTTGGATTGTGGATTGTGGGTTTGAATGTGGATGGGAGCGGAGAGTGGTTAGTTCTTGTTCGAGAATGGAATTTTGGTGTTGGAGAGCGTGGGTGGTGTCTAGAGCGCGTGAGGTTGTGAGAGAGTGGTGTTGGAGTTTGAGAGCAGAGGCATGAGCTTCGTGTTGGAAAGAGTGTAGGGCAGTGGTGAGGTTGTGGATGTGGAGGAGGAGGGGGTGGTCGATTGGGATGAGTCTGTCCATGGCCAAGAATCAGTCACCGCGTTCGTTTGTGTCCTCCCATCATCACTCATGCTCGGTCAGTTGCTCTGCTGCTCACTCTATTCACATTTTGACAAGACAACAGTCGTAGGCCTTACAGGCGGAATAGCCACTGGAAAATCAACCGTTTCGTCTGTACTCAAGGCTCACAGTATCCCAATCATCGACGCAGACCTGATAGCGCGTCAAGTCGTCGAACCAGGCACACCAGCTCTGCGTAAAATCACACATGTATTCGGTCAAGATATCCTCTTATCCAATGGATCCCTCGACCGCAAGAAACTGGGATCAATCATCTTCTCAGACGAACCAAAGCGCAAAGCTCTTAACAGCATCATCCATCCTGCGGTTCGCAGGGCTATGCTGCGGCAGGTCATCGGATACTGGCTTCGCGGCGAACGCTGGTGTGTGGTTGATGTTCCTTTACTCATTGAAGGTGGACTTTGGAAGTTTGTTGGACTGGTCGTTGTCGTCTATTGGTTCGTTTCCTCTGTATTCCCCTGTATTCTTTCGACTGATGACTCGACACACCATAGTTCTGCGGAGTTGCAGCTTCTGAGATTGATGGAGAGAGATAGTTCAACACGTGAAGATGCCTCTGCGCGCTTGAATTCCCAGTTGCCTATTACGACCAAAGTCGAGTATGCAGATCTCGTTATTGACAACTCTGGCTCGAGAGCGGAACTGGAGGTGCAGGTCGACGCTTTTGTGCGCAGAATGAACAAGAGTGTCGGCACTGCTCGGTGGCTGGTTAGCTGGCTTGTACCGCCTGTAGGCATGGCACTGGCACTGTGGACGGTGCTCCGACACAGCCTACTGCGCAAGAAATGACGTATTTGTAGCTGTTTGTGCTGTCCTGATATATAACCATCAGCGTTGTTCCTCCTTTACACCCGTCCAGCCATGGCAGACACCCAGCTAGCCCTCTCCCGTCCCTCCCGCATACCCTCCCAGTCCTCCAGAACATCCCGCCAAACCGTCCCTGCCTTTTTACAGAAACTCTACCAGTTAAGTTGCTCACGATCTAACAGCCTTCGTGCTCCAACAGCTCATTAGGATGTTGAATGACGGCAAGTACAAGGATCTTCTATGTTGGTCCGAAGCAGGCGACTCTTTCTTCGGTGCGCCCCCCCTCTCTTCCCATCCACACTCACTCATATGGGGCCCAGTCCTCGACCACGAACGGCTCGCCCGCGAAGTCCTGGGCCATTGGTTCAAACACCAAAACTTCAGCTCTTTCGTCCGCCAGCTCAACATGTACGGTTTCCACAAAATTCCCCATCTCCAACAAGGCGTCCTCCGCTCCGAATCCGATACTGAATACTGGAACTTCACTCACTCCAATTTCCGCCGTGACCAGCCCGATCTACTCTGTCTCATCCGGCGCAAAAAACAATCCGCACAACAAAATTTGGACGATACCACCGGTGCTATCGACTTTCGCGATCCAAATACTCCCACATCTCCCTCTACTGCCACTTTACCAAACCCTAACCCGACTCTCGGCCTTAGCCAAGGTCAATTACTCGATATGCATTCGATATTGCAGGGAATTGCTGCTATCAAACACCACCAAAGGACCATCTCTTCCGAACTTACGGAATTGAAAGAGAATAACCGGCTGTTATGGCAAGAATCCCTCGCGTCTCGAACGAAAGCACAAAAGCAACAGGAAGTTATCGATAGGATCCTTAAATTCCTCGCCGGGGTCTTTGGTGCGCATGCAGCTGGGACTCATCGCCACCACCACCATGACGATGCGGTTTCTACTCGAGGAGGTCACGATCACCATCGTACTCCGAATGTTCATTCCCGTGGTGCTGTTGTGCCTCGCAGACAAAGCCGCCTAATGATTGAAGGAACGAAAACCGATGGAGTATCTTCTGGAAAAGTCGGTATCGTGGAAGTGGAAGATCCTGAGGCCGATTCGACTATGGATCCTGTGAATACGAATTACGGTGAGGGGTTCTTTTCCTTCCAATGTTATCTACGCAGTTCTTTCTGATGCTATTTATATATCAGCTGTTGAGACCCCTTCTTCGATTCCCTCACCTGCGCCCTCGGATGTGACGGCTGAGATGAATCTTCACGAAAGTGCGTCTTGCCCTCTCCGTCGTTTATGATCCTGACTCCACTACCCTCCACAGCCCCCTCCCCGACATCGACACTCGAAGTCGAGCGTACAATAACACCCACTAATCAACACCAACCACAATCGCAACAACAACCTCAACCCGCATTCGAATTCAACGTTAATCCACAGCTACAAAGTGTGCTTAGCACACTTACACCTGATCAATTTACGCAATTGTTTAATGCGATGTCCCAAAGTAATCCTGGATCTACTGGTGGGGATTTAGATTCAAGTCACGAGAGTGATGCGATTTTGGGTGTTGGACAAGGGCAGGGGTCGGACGGACAGCAGTTGGCTTTTCCTCCTCATTCGCCTTCGTCGGCTCTGGGTGCATTTGATTTTTCGTCAATGTTGCAACACCCACAGAGTGCGACCACAACTTCGGGATCGTCGCCGTTTGCGCTACTCGAGGGTGCACTTCACCCACCGTCTTCTCATTCCTCGTCCAATCCCGATCCCGCTCCTCCACCGTCGTCGTCTCAACAAGAGAGTTTGATCGCTTTCGATCCTGCCACCACAGCATTTCCACCCCTTTCTCCACGTTTAGACCGACATTGGCAGAGTTCGGAAGATGTAGAGAAGGATGTTAGCCTTATGGATCAACAAATTAATCAATGGATGGAACAGTTTGGACCGATGATGACGGATGATGGGATAGCTGCTTTGATGAATCCTGGAGGATCGGATATACCTTCAGCAACCACCACGGATGCCAACAACAATGCGAACCGTGATAATACCTCGGTCGATCCTTCATCCCTTCATATACCCCCTCATTCGAAAACCGACAACGTCGATAATCAAGAATTCGACTATGACCAGTTCCTGCATAATATGAGTATGTTGGACGGTGTTGGGAATATGGGTATTGGTGGTGGTGTTGATACTAGGTTTCTTGATCATGACGACGGTAATGAAGAAGAAGAAGACGAAGAAGATTCTTCGACGCCTAATGCGAGTGGGTTGGCGACTGTGACGAGTTCACCTGTCGTTGGTGTCGGGGGCGGTGTAAAACCACAGACCACGTCTCCTTCGCGCGGTTCGCAAACGGCAGCAACGCGGAGTAGGAAGAGAAAATCGGATGTGTTGATGGGTGAATTGGAAAACGTGTTTGGGAATTCCACCCCCGCCGCCGTTGTGGGTGATGGTGGTGTTGGACTTCAATCGGAATCATCATTACTACACCAGGTATCCACGCCAATCAAATCGAAACGGAGAAAAGATTAGATTTTTGTTTTTTTCTTATACTCGTACGTTGAATGTCTTTGTTTTTGTTGAGCAAAAGGAAGAAGTTTGTATCAAGTAGAATAAAATGTGTAGTATCACTTTTTTTTTTTTTTGTAATTTGTTTTCGGTATGCTTTGCTGTGATGTATATTATGTATGATATATGATATATTAGGTTATTGTATGTTGGTGTGATGATTTTAGGACAAGTTAAAATTACGTTTCTTTTATTCATAAATGGATATATGTAAGGGAAGAACAGTGTTTAAAGATTGAACAATATTGATTATGCTTTCGCGTCGTGAGAGGATGTGTAGACGGAGATTAAAAAACGTTTATGGGATATAGAGAGTTTAGCTTTACTATGTGCTAAGTTGACATACCAACAATACATTGCCTTATGGGTCTCAGAAGCTTTGAGCGCATCAACGTTACGGACTCTAGGAATAAGAGGGTCGGGAGTCCCTGAGATCGAGAAAGACTGCTACGGAAGAATTGTAAACGGACCATTGACGAAAGCATGAGGAAAAAGTTCGGCCGACAATGGTGAAGGATATGATGTAATTGCGAGGAAGATAAGAGGGTTGACGCAGCGGAGGGATCACTTATAAATGGAAGGCGGTGTGATCTGGCAGGAAGATGGGGAGAAGCGGGGATAACGTTACATTGAAGATGAATGATATAATAAGGAGGGTGAGGGGAGGGTAGTGGCATAACGTCTTTCAATGTCAACCTCTCCCAACTCCGTTGGATTCCTGAATCCCGACACCTACCTCAATCATCTTTCACCCGAGGAAGTTTTCGAGTATGAGATTTGTAGAAATGCTCTCCTTATTGTCTTGGGCGTATGTTTCTCCTGTTCAACTTTTTTTTTTTTTCCTTTTTTTTTGACTCTTCACAGGCTATAACATGCGATATCATTGTCTACATCCCTGATGATATCCGAGTTGTAAAGCGCAGTCGCTTTCCGTCTGTTATTTTCTGTTTCATATTTTCTAGGTACGTGCATGAGCGATCTCAATCGCTTCAAACACTGAAGGATTGTAGGTTGTTCGCTGCAGGTTACGTCCTCAGTAATGTCATACGGAGGAGTACGTATTACGATCAAGAGTCCTATCACGAAACAACTAACAGCTTGAAATTGGTAGCAATGCCAGTCGACAACCTTCGTACAGTGACTCTAAGTGGCGTCGCTCTCCTCTTACTATCAACAGGATCTTCTTCGTATCTTTTCCTACAGAGGCTTCAGGCAGTTTACGCAGAGTTCGACGCGTCTTCTTCATTCTTTGGCTTATACATGGCCTCTTTGCAATGTTGATCTTTTGTGGAGAGCGACGTTTGGCTACTGCTGAACTCTCACGTCGTCTCCAAGGGAGTCTTTTCGGATCAAAAATCTCGGAGCGCCCATCACTGGGTCGGGGCATCATCATAAACATCCCAAAGTCAAGTCTTCTGTCCCTCTTCCCCGTTTCTATGCCTCCTCCATTTCTATTTCATAACTGTAAGCTATCCCCTTTAAGTCCAATTGTAGGTCTACACTGTAGATGATCATCTGGAGAAAGTCCCAAATAAATAATGTATTCTGCCTAACCTCTTCCTATCTTCTCTCTTCTCCGTCCTACCTTTATAGTATAAAAACATTATCAATCCATTTGTACCTGGTCCCCTATTGTTCTACACCTTGTCCATAGATGATTACCTTCATTTTTCTTCCCATTTTTCGGTCTAATTACTTCATTAAAATGTACCTTGGCATATTTCTTTCACACTTCTAAAACTGGGCCATATTCATGTATGTATATAAGTAGTATGTCTTCGATAGGGGAAGGCAGTGAAATACGAATGAGTATCTAAATCCCCTCAGATTCCCAAAGCCACTTCGTCTCTTATCTATCTCAACTTCATTAATTACCCAAACTTGATCACCATTTTTCTCGACCATTTCCTGGTCAATTCCTCTCAAATCTTCGACGCTCTGTACCGCTAATCGACTCCTTTTGGTTGGAAGCAAAGTGGTTGTTGGATTCGGCCGCGCTCGTTAAAGCGTTCGCTCTCCAGCCCATACCCTCGTTCTACACTTTGTTGGCCTCAAACCAACGTATATCCCAGAAACTCGGTATTTCAAGGATTCGGGTGTTCATCCTGTAACTGCCCTCGTTGTTTTCATCGTTCTTCTCTATGATTCGTCAGTTTTTCTGGCCATCTCGTACAAAATTGCATTCGTGCATGTGGTTATGGATAGAAATGTGGGATGGATGACCACATTTGTGTCAGGTAGAGCACTACCCCGTCTGTCTCGTGCTATTTTGCATGGAGGACAGCAGTACTATTTGTATGTGATAGATTTTTCGAGTTTTCTGGCCTTACTTATGTATTTATCTAGGCTTATTCTTGTAGCGCTTATCCCACTTGGGATCGTTCTCTATCTTCCATCCACTCCTCAGGGACTCAAGAGTACATCCCCGGCATTCTTGTCCCCTTTCATCGCCTCCATGTCGTGTCGCGTCTATCGAAACATAAAGCTCTTTGACCACGATCTTCCCGCATCTTATCCAATTCCCGAAATTCAGTTCTTATGAGTTATCCAGAGCTCTTTCGGATTCGTTACATGATTGGACCTAGTGACTTGAAATAGACGAAAATTCAACCTTATCTCACAGGAGGAAAGCTATAGGCACTCAACTATTCTTTGCTCGTTATCTGAGTCATCAGGTCTAGATAGTACAAGCATACAGTGGACGTTTGCACTCGAAGTCCAGCGAGGGACAGGCATCGAGGTTATCATGTTCGAAAGTGATGAATCACAGGATATAAATACCACTCCATGTTCAGACAAAAGGTGTGGTCTCGATCGTCCATTTCAAACACGGGTATCGAAGAGAGTACAGCAAAAGATGTGGCAATCGAGAGATAAAATGAGATGGATCCCTGTATATGACTATTTACCTTTATATGTTGGTCTGTTAATACAATAGTGTAAGCGATCGGGCTTGTAGCAGTGTTATCATGACACTTGGCGATAACGGAAATATGCATCTGTGCAAGGAAGAAGAATATCTCAGTATAAGACCTACAGAAAAAGATATCCTCCTTCACACCCTTTCGCTTTTTTGAACTAACTCAGCTGACAACTTGCTGTCCACATTTGACTACGGAGACCTCAAAACATTTGCCCGACCTTGATAAAATCGACCAGCTGGCCACTCCAATATTAATCACTTATGCCGTCTCTGTGAGTTGGCTGTGATACCTCCGCAGGCCTTTTACATTTTCTTGCTCGGAGCATTCCAGCCACTCTTCCACTGAGGTTGAGAGGTACAGGCCCTCTGTGACGCCGTAATCATACTCAGTGGATGACTTATGTATGTCTCAATGCCTTTACCGATCATCGAAGCATCCATCTATCTTTTTCTGCTGGTTAGTACCATAGTGTGTTTATTATCGTCCACTGATGCATATGACATATGATGTACATATGGTGGATAGGTGATTCACCCGCGCTCTCCAATCACCCCGCTATGATCACCCTTATTGGCTCATGTTCCCTGAGCGCATCAGCGTGATGAACTCTCTTCATCCATCTCGGGGCACACTATATAGATAAAGAGGGTCAGAAGTGTTGGAGTGATATAGTACTTCATGTCGGCCTCTCCCAACTCTATTGGATCCTTGCCAAATCCCGACACCCACCTCAATCACCTTACACCCAAAGAAACTATCGAATACGAGATTTCTAGAAATATTACCCTCCTCCTCTTAGGGGTATATTTCCCTGTTTAACCTCTTCATAAATTATTCCCCAAATCTTAGAGGCTATGATATGGGATATCGTGGTCTACATCCCTGATGATATTCAAGTCGTGAAACACAGCCGCTTTCTTTCTGTTATTTTGTGCTTTATATTTTCCAGGTACGTCCACGCATTAAGGCATTTTCATTTGAGGGACTGAAAGATCGCAGACTGTTTGCTGCAGGCTATATCCTCAGCAGTGCCCTACGAAGGAGTATATACAACCATTAAAAGCTATATCATAGAATAACTAACACCTTGAAATAATTGGTAGCAATGTCGGTCAATCACATTCACGCAGTGACTCTGATCAGCGTCGCTCTTCTCACAGTGTCAATTGGATGTTCCTCATATCTTTTTCTTCAACGCGTTTGTGCAGTTTACGCAGATAGCCCCAGGGTTAGACTGTTCTTCTCCATATTTTGGCTCATATATGCGCTCTCGGAAATTTTGATCTTTGTCGGTGTCAAGCCAATATACATCCCAGGAACCCAGTCGTTCAAGGATTCAGGTGTCCATCCCGCGACCGCCTTCAACGTCCTCGTCGCTATCATCTACGACTCGTCTGTTTTCTTGGCTATTTCATACAAAAATCGCGTTGGCACACGTAGTTGTGGACAGAAACGTGGGGTGGATTTCCACTTTTGTATCGGGCAGAGCACTTCCCCGCCTGTCCCGCGCAGTTCTTCATGGAGGGCAGCAGTATTATCTGTACGTCGTAACCTTTTACAAGTTTTCAGCCCTTGGTTATGCTATCATCTAGGCTAAATATCATGGTGTTGGGATCCTTATCTATCTCCCCTCCACCTCTCAGATATTCAAGAGTATGCTCACGGTATTCTTACCCCTGCTCGTGGCCTCCATGTCGTATCGTGTCTATCGAAGCATAAAGTTGTTTGATTATGATTTTTCCCCATCTTATCCAGTTTCTGAAATCCAGTTTGTATAATTTATCAATAGCTTTTGATTAGATTAAACCTAGTACTAGCAACTAGGAATAAACGGAAACCCAACGTTATCCTGGTTTATTGGATTTGATAATGAAAAGTGGACTGGTCTGCGGAGCGTAACTACCTGAAATACGTGTTACACGATGTCCTACCATTTCACCAGCACACAGGCCAGATACGATCTAGAAACGCTTGGTCGTATTCTCCTCTTCTAGCTCGCCTTTCTCGGAGGTCTTGTTCCAGACCGCATGCTGCCCTCCGTCGTTAGGTCTGACATTCTCGCCCGCCATCCGAATGTAACTGAACGCCGAAAACCATTATGGGCCTCTGCCGGACCTCCACTACCCTTAGATCCTGATCATGTTTTGAGGGTCGATCGGACTGCTCTCCTGCCAACCTATCTTAATCCGCAAAGCCAAGATTTAGACGAGTTATCAGGTTTCAATGGTATGTCCATAGGTTTATGACATCCGAGAACATCAAGGGTAAATTGTTAACGGTACCATGGGTAGTTGCTTGATGGAGTAGCCAAATACGTGCGAACCACGAAATCCAAGGCAAACCTTCCTTTGGGACTCTCTTACCAGCGCTCAAAAAATCTTGTCGTGATCCACACGAAATAATCAATAGCCCTTCATATGGTTTCCGTAGCTCTTTGAATTGCTCTCCTCAGCCCTCGTGCGTATGACCGAGATGAGCCGTTTCTCAGATTGTTTATCACATATGGCTCGTCTTAGTGTTTTGTCTCCCAGTACTCAATAGGCGTCCTAAGACGTTAGGTGATATTGTGCAGCACTTCGTTGCTGTTGCAAGCGTGTCTCTTCCACCAACCACATTGATGGCGACGCACGTAGCCCCACCGATCTTTCCAAACCGAGTTCCTCTTCTCTTCAACAAGGCGAATGGAACACGACGATATACGGTGTGTATGATCAGTGTCTCCGGAACGAAATTGAAGCAGGAACCAACTAGAAGCATCTCTTGTATGCTTGCTGCTTAGGATATCTAATCCTAGAGGCTCCTGAGCAAGGTTCCAACATCATTGTCGAAGAGACGCTGGAATGTCTTACCGCCACCGAAGAATGAGCGAAATTCTATATTAATTACCTATTTCGTATTTGTGATTTGGTGGTGATATCGACGAGAACTTTCTTCATCCCCTTGTGAGTCCGGCAGAATAACGGGCGTACATTCCAGGCTTCGGAGCATCCCAGCGGCCCTTCCTTCGATATGCACAAGCCGTTCTTCGGCGTAGCGGTCAATCCAGCCCCACTCGGCTGCCAAACTAGTCGTGGGTTCGTTGTCCAGCCAGCTATTGAAGACTAATTTTTCCCGAAGGCTTTGAAACGCGACGGATATTTCTGTATGGTGACTGGAGGTTTGATGCGACCCCCTGCCGTAACATGACCGATCAAGAGAGGGCACCCCAGCCGATTTTTTCGCTACATATACCAATTTCTGCCACATGTTCCCTCCTTCAACCAAGTAGGACCTCAAGCCTGAGCAGCCTGAAAATAAGACGGTTTTTCTACTGTTTTCGTTTGCCAGTTGAGTTATTGATCTAGACAACGTACTCTGGAGGTATCTGGACCGTAGTTAATACCTTTGTTGGGATCGATGCACTCGCAGAACTCGGTGGCAGTAACACAGGCTATCTAACGGGTTAACTCTGAACGTAGCTACATACCGCGTTCGACGACTTGGATCTCTGGTTTGAGGAAGTTCCTGTGGTAATTTATCACTCGACTATCCTGAACCCGTTTGATTTTCCTGATGCAGAACCAACCCAACAAATACCAGATCCGCGTTGCGATTCCAATCGCTCCCAACTCCGTTCCGCCCTCCCGTATCATCATTTTTACTACTACCACAGACCCAGAGCTATCCGGCCCTAAATACCTCAAACTGCATGCAGCTGTTTATTTAGCACACATGTCGGGTGCAGAACACTTGAATTCCTTGGACCGCGAGGTGGAAGAGAGGACGGTCTCAACCCAGGATGGCACCTCCATGGACTTCTAGAATTCTAGACTCCAGAGCGCGCTTCTCGCATGCTACGACTTGAGATAACCATTTCAGTGGATTGTGTCTCGCTGTTTTAACTAATGCCCGGGGCACCCATGTGTAAATCAACAAATGAATTCGGCCCCTTCTTCCTCGGAACTTGGTCCTTCCTTTTCTGCTTCATGCCCTGGCAAGGCAGCAAGACAGGGTGAGTGTTTTGCCATAGCTCCGATGTGCTATTCCTTTTCAACCTCGGCGTCGAAATCTTGAATGTTTTTGCATCATGTATATGTTTATATATATATATTCGTGCGCGAACAGCATTAAGCTGCGAGAATAATGAAACTACTCACACGGATCAAAACATCAAGCTGTTCAATTATGACCTGATCCAACTTCTGAAATTCAGTCACCAATAACTTCATCAAGCCTAGTAAATAGAAATGCTCCCCACTGGCCAACTTTATTGAGGTTGCGTGCGGGAAACACCTTATTGAGGAAACAATCACCAGTCCGCGGCACACCACATCCTGGCGTTCTCCATGTCCTGAGCCTCTTCCGTCCCGCAGTTCGTCAACATCCTCCTCTTTTTTGAAGGTATGATTGTTCGTCGGGGCGCTTTAGGTGGTCGGGGGCCCCGATTCAACCCTCACGTTCACGTTCAACCCTCAAGGACTAACGCATATACCCATATCCGTTCAGAAATAGGTGGTGGAGGTGGATCTGGGATAAATGGTAAGTGTGAGGAAGAAAGTAGTGGTAAGGACGGGACAAAGGCGGATAGGCAGAGGAGGACAATAGCAATGAAGCACAAGTCAGTAACGAAGGAAGACATCCACGTTTATGGCACGGACCCACAGACGAGGGAGGGCCAAAGGCAATTCGCGAACAGGATCCCACTCTGACAAGAATCAACATCACACACACACCAAAACTAGGGTGATATTTCATGTACGATTACGATCATTCAGCGATTGGGTGATGATAGCGTTGGACTTGAAATTCGTATTCTGGATGAAGAAACCTAAGAATATTGTAACCGAGAACTCGAGGAAGACCACACGTGGTCCTACGCGACATAGGGAGTTCCGAACACGCCTTCTTCGATGGCTTTTATTTCTGTCAGGTATATATGATTAAGTACACACGCGGGCGGAAAGGTGGATTCTAACTCACGAAGTGCGAGATGTTTAGAGAAGAAGCGGCAAAGAGCTAAATTACCTGTAAAGCTGTTCAGTCGAAAGTAACAACCCGAAAGCACACTGACACTTACTAAACGCGTACCACATATTAGGCACACCAGTACCTCTCCATACTCCACTAAGTTCACCCTCTGCATCCAACCCCCAAATCTGCTTAGTCTTGTTCGCAATTTCGTCCCCGCAAATACTCCGAATTAACCCACGAGCATCTCCAAGTCTATTGATTTTTTAGTCGGTTCGATCGATGTGGTAGACCGGAATACAACTTACCCAGTCGCGAAAATGATAACATCTGCAGGTAACTCTGAGCCATCTACGAACCTTAGGCCCGTTTCAGTGATTTCTGAAATGATACTATCGTTCTTGAGTTTAATCTTCTTGTCGGCAATGAGTTGGGATGCCCCGGCATCTATGATATGTGGCTTGTCAGCCAGGGTCCCTTGATTGGAATGATACCATACCGATGTAATATCCACCCCCTCTCGTGTTTGCTAACAAGAACAATCCTGCGCCCCTTTCTCCACTCGAGAGCTTGAATCCAACGTCACGCAAGCCATCCAGGACTTGCCTGTACTCATATTACGTTTGTGAGAGGATAGAAAGAGGCAGGGTACCGACTTGTCGAGTTCTGCTATATGCTCCACTTGGCGTTGGTAAAATTCTACAGCCATGAACCGAGGGAAAGCAGCGGCTAGGCGATCGACGATGTATGTAGACGGTGAATTTTCCCAGTAAACACCTATGGGGGTACAATTAAGAATAGGACCAAGTAGTGGAGTGGACGTACCCTTGAAAAAAACGTCCCAGCCATTTTTGTAGCTCATAACGTAGGTCGGTCCTCGTTGAACCATGGTGACATCTATGAATGTTTGAATATGGACAATATTGAGAAGAAATAGTTACATACCGACACCATGGTCGTGGTAATCCTTCGCAATATCGTGAGCTGAAAAAGACGACTGAGGAATTTCAATGAAGCAAACAATGCGAGAGTAAATAAACCTGCAGTCCCTGAACCGACGACAACAACTCTCTTTCCCACATGGTCCAAGGCCTGTTTGTGTTCAATCGAATGGAGGTACTGGCCTTTAAATCTGTCCTGATGCAGTAAGGGTCAGCCTCTATCTTTCGGCGAATGAAGTAGTGTATATACCAGTCCAGGATAATCGAACGATTTAGGTGCGTTACCTCCAAGCCCTGTCGCGAATACCAGATGATTAACAACAAGAACACGCTCGCATCCATCGTCTCGCTTGGCAGTGACATGCCATTTGTTATTTTCAGCTTGAGACGCGTGGGTGATTGTGGATGACGTCCAGACCGGGATTTCCATCGTCTCGGCGTAGTGTTCGAGCCAGCCTGCGAGCTTCCGGGCTGGTGCGTATACAGGCCAGGTTGATGGGAATCTTTCAAATGTCAGAGAGAGTCATATTTCACGATGATGAGATACGGACGGCATGTATGGCATATGACCGTACCCTATTTTCGTCAATGATCAGTTAGATTCTTAGTCAGTAGGTTGACGAAGACATACAAACTGGGTCGTGCAAGCACAAAGCTTCGTATCTATTCCTCCAGTTATCCCCAACGCGGGGATTTTTGTCCACGACGAGGACTGACACGTCCAACGCCTTCAGACGTGCAGCCAAGATGAGACCATTATGGCCCGCGCCGATGATCAACACCGTCGGATTCGTATCTTTGAGTTCGAGTTCTTCCTGCCTCTGCTGAGCCCAAAGCCCGTGATTCGGCACTGGGTTTCTCAACGGCCCGATTTTCTCAGGGAATCCACGCAGGTTTTCCAGGTTAGTGAACACGATGTGGGCCTTCCACTCTTTACTCTGTGTAGGCAAGAGTCGGAAAACTCCTGAACAAATACCGACCTCGGTTTCGAAGTCGAACATAGCGTTTATCCATGCGAGATCGGAGAAGGGACGTTGGAGGGTGGCGGAATCTTCATTCAACCTGAGATTGTGTGGCTTGAAAATGGGAAATTGGTTTTGCAAGAAGCGGATGATCTTGGTTGGACCACGGAATATCCGGAATTCCCATGTGAAGGCAAGTAGATCACGCCAGAGCGGGTCGGAGTAGAAGAGTTCGACAAGCCCGACAGCATCGTGGGATTCCATCCCTGCCTTGAATTTATTGAACCAATTTTGTGCAACGTGTCGGGCATCAAGGTCGGACGGAATGGTGGCGCGCAGGGAGGTAAGAGTAGGGAGTGGAACATTTGGGAACGTGCTCTGTTCCGGGGACGTCATGGCAGTTCAGAAAAGAGCCCTAGATGATTGTTGCGATGCTGTGGTACCACATGCATGCCACAAAGTTGTAGCCTAACCTCCGGCGCGCCAGCAGATGAATCACCTGCTATATATAATGCGATGTGACTCTATATATTTAATGGTGCACAGGCCCTTCTAAGGTATGGAGTGTGGGGGTTGGATGTAAAGGATTTCTTTCATGGCAACAGTCCGACAAATAGAAGCACGGATACCCTGCGATCGGATCGAGTTTGTAGCCATAGAAGTAGCAAACGGCGTATCCTTTTCTTGTTAATAGCCAGGGAGTATCACCGTAACAGGGAGGATGTCGTAGTAACAGGAGAGGATGCGGTCGTGAGAGGAATATGCACCTGGGAGCCAGGGCGTCCACACTATCATGCTGTGGAGCATCAAAGAAGCGACGTTAGCCGACTCAATGAACACTGATAGAGATTGATCGATGATCTCTCACAATATCAAGGCTCGATAAGTCGCCCCCTTCTCAACCCTACTCAGATTCAATCAACCTGAATCAAATTTGCCTCGATTTCAATTCCACTGGGGGTCATCTGGGTGCAGGTACTGCACAGCCCGACAATGCCACTACTACTTGTGGAGCCTTTCGTTTTCTGGTTCGTACCATACCGTGTGGATTATCGTCCACGGATGCATATAATATGATAAATGATGGATAGCTGGAGATTTACCCATGTCCCGATCATTCCCCGATGATCACCCCACATCGGCTGGTTATTAACCTGTGGTTCTCAGGAGCCCTGGGTGCGTTGGCGTGATGAACTCTTCTTTTCTTCATCCATTTCTGCGCACGCTGTAAAATAAAGAGGGCTAGAATTCCCTGGAGCGACATAGTACTTCATGTCGACCTCTGACAACTCTGTTGAATCCTTGCAAAATCCTGACACCTACCTCAACCACCTTGCACCCAAAGAAGCTAATGAGTACGAGATTTCTAGAAATATTATTCTCCTTCTCTTAGGGGTATGTTTCCACTGCTTAGCCCCTGCTTAACTTATTTTCTGACTCTTTAGAGGCTACGATATGGGATATCATTGTCTACATCCCTGACGATATAAAAGTCGTGAGACGCAGCCGCTTTCGCTCTGTTATTTTGTGCTTTATATTCTCCAGGTACGTCCACGCATTGAGGTGTTGTTTTGTTGGAGGGACTGAAAGATCATAGGCTGTGTGCCGCAGGTTATGTTTTCAGCAGTGTCCTCCGGAGGAGTACGTGCCAGCATTCGAAGCCGTATCACGGAACAGCTAACAATTTGTAGCAATGCCCATCAATCACATTTATGCAGTGACTCTAGTCAGCGTCGCTTTTCTCGCAGTATCAATGCAATGTTCCTCGTATCTTTTTCTTCAACGTGTCTGTGCAATTTACGCGGATAGTCCCAAGAGTCGACGGTGGTTCTCTATCGCTTGGATCATATATGCCCTCTCCGAAACCGTACTCTTCTTTGGCGTCAGGCCAACATCCATCCCAGAAACTCAGTACTTCAAGGATTCAGGTATCCGTCCTGTGCTGGCCCTTGCTCTCTTTATCACTATAATCTACGACTCCTCCGTCTTCGTGGCTATTTCGTACAAGATCGCGATGGCACACGTGGTTGTGGACAGAAACGTGGGGTGGGCTGCCACTTTTGTATCGGGCAGAGCACTTCCCCGCCTGTCCCGCGCCGTTCTTCATGGAGGGCAGCAGTACTATCTGTACGTCGTAACCTTTTACAAGTTTTCAGCCCTTGGTTATGCTATCATCTAGGCTAAATATCATGGTGTTGATCCCAGTTGGGATCCTTATCTATCTCCCCTCCACCCCTCAGATGTTCAAGAGTATGCTCACAGTGTTCTTGCCCCCGCTGATGGCCTCCATGTCGTGTCGTGTCTATCGAAACATAAAGTTGTTTGATTATGCTTTTTCCCCATCTTATTCAGTTTCTGAAGTCCTGTTTGTGTAAATTATGGATAGCTGTTGATTAGATAAAGCCTAGTAGCATTTGGGAATAGACTAAAACCAACGTTGTCCCCATTGATTGGATTCGAGGATACAGGGTTGATTGATCCGTGGAGCGTAAATACCGAAAATTCCGTATTGCGTGATGATGACGTCTATTACCATTTCGATCAAGTCGTCCAAGGGTAGGAACCATCAGCGGCAGCATATTCGAATCTTGGGAGATCCAGCTTTAGAGGAGGATTTGGGATCTCTGCTGTATTCATAACCGATCCCGGTTCCAATAGTTCACCGTTCTGACCACTGCCAGTTCTTTATCCAAGGTGACGCTTATGGATGACCGGTGACCTTTTGTTGATGTGGGATGCAAGACGCTGCGCTGACTTGTTAGCAATCACGAACTAGAAATACTTCATTTTTCAAATGACAGGTCTTTTGTGTTCTTTAAAGAGAAGGATAAGAAGCACAACAGACCCAGAGAACGGTTAGCGTAACACTGTAGAGGTAAGTCGAGAATGCAGAAGAAGCACTGTTACAGCTATTCTTCACTTGACACCATGAGAGCAATCAGGTCCAGAATGGTCAAGGTATAGGGACCTACCCAAGCGTCCAGTTCTGTGGAGGTCAGGCGCTGTGCCTTCAAGATCAGGTTGTCATGTTCAAAAGCGGCAAATCCCGTCAACCGCTTATCATGATGAGAAATACGGACAACTGACCTATGCATCTGTGCAAGGAAGAACACCCTCTCACCGAAAGAGCTTTACCGGGATGGATATTCTTCCAACACACCTCTTTCGCTTTAAATTAACCGCTTCTAAGTCTGCTGTCCATATGTGACGACCCTGAGCTACTTGTTTGTTGGTGCCACCATGAAGTCCTCTGAGATCCTGCCCTTGCGGGTCCCCCCACCACACAGGCCAGATACGACCCGTGTCTGGAAAGCGCTTTGGTACATTCTCCTCTTCCAACTCGCCTTTTACATCTTCTACCTTCAAAGGTCCTATCTTGGAGGTTCGGTTCCGGACCGTAGGCTGCGGTCTGTCGTTAGGCCCGACATTCTCGCCCACCGTCGATATGTGACTGAACGTTGCAAGACATTACGTGCTCCTGCTGGACCTCCACCATCTTTCGATCCCGCATCGCGCCTTGGGGGTCAGTCGGATCGATTCGTTCCCGGAACCCAGCCTGTGTTGATCCGTAACGCCAAGATCTGGACAGGCCGTCAGGATGGGAAGGAGGTTATACACGGCGATGTGCTGTTGGATCGTGGACTCGTGGTTGATGTTGGAAAGATATCAAAGAGGGATTATGAAAGTCTGAAGAGGTTGAAAGTGGTAGACGCAAAGGGACGCTGGGTGACGCCAGGTCTAGTTGATCTGCACTCCCATATCGGTGTGGACGGTTCACCACATCTTAATGGTATGTCTGCAAGTTTATGGCATGTGAACCTAAAATGTACTTTGTTGATCATACCGCGGATAGGTGCTGCCGACACGAATTCCAGAAAAGCTCCCATTCTTCCTTGGATAAGAAGTATCGACGGCATAAACACGCATGACCTAGCTTTTGAGCTCACTGTTTCTGGTGGCGTAACAACAGCACAGGTCTTGCCTGGGAGCGCAGGCAATATCGGTATGCTGTGACTTCCCTTTTGACGCTCATGCATCATGCATCATGTTCTTACGTTGACTCCGTAGGGGGACAAGCTTTCGTGATTAAGTTGAGGCCTACCGAAGAAAGATCGACTATTTCCAAGGTCGTGGAACCACCCCAGACGTTGATCAAACCGTCAGAAAATGTTACTCACATTCATTGGAGACATATGAAGTACGTATACCGCTTTGGACCCGCCACCATTGGAACTGAACCCCCCCCCAGACACGCTTGTGGTACGCTCAAGTTAGATTCGGCTCATTCAAACCCTGACGCTGCGCAGGCGAGAATCCCGACAGAACCTATAGTCAAGCGCGTATGGATGCGGCTTGGAACTTCCGACAGGCATACCATACTGCGAACCAAATTAAAATTGCTCAAGATACGTTCTGTGACGCCGTTGAAGCTGGTGACTGGGATGCGGTAGACGGCACAGACATTCCCGAGGACTACCAATGGGAATCTCTCGTGGACGTCCTCCGAGGAAAAGTTCGCGTGAGTTGGATCCCTCCGTCTGGTTATTCAAAACATGTTTTTATTGGCTTTCGTGTACAGCTTTCAATTCATTGCTACGAGGTATGATAAGAGATTTTCTGGATTCTCACCCTCACGTTTCTGTTAGGCTGTTGATCTCGACATGATAGTCCGAGTGAGCGTTCAACTCCTCTTTTGTTATCCAACCCTGCTAATGTGGGTATCAGCTACCAAATGAATTCAAATTCCACGTTACCTCCTTCCATCATGGCGGAGATACCCATCTTGTACCACATTTGTTGAAGAAAACCTTCGTCGGTGGTCTCTGTTTTGCTTTTGAAACCTGGATGCTAACGCTATAACAGGGAGGGCCGCCAACGATTGCGCTATTCGCAGCAAATGCTCGCAAAAAGCGTGAAGCTTACCGCAACTCCGAGTTTGCGCCCAGGATTCTCGCAAGTCATGGCATCCCTGTCGTAATGAAGGTATGATCATCGTCATATTACATGTAATTACTAACTGTTCGTTAGTCCGACCACCCAGTACTCAATAGTCGCTACCTCTTGTTTGAAGCCCAACAGGCCCATTATTATGGCTTGAGCACGGAGTTATCAATGTCTTCTGTAACTACCACGCCAGCGAAAGCAGCTGGTTTGAGTCATCGAGTGGGCTTCTTGAGCAAAGGCAAGGCGCATTTGGCACTGTGGAGCATGTATCTCATCACACATACCTTTTCTAGGTTACGATGCAGGCGAGCTGTTCCCGGTTTTCATAGTATCCACGTATACTTAATATGATTTGACCAGACGTCATCATCTGGGACTCTCACCCTCTGGCCTTGGGCGCGACTCCAGCTGAAGTATTCATTGACGGCATTCCCCAACTCACAGATCCTCATGTTCTACACAAACCACATCCGCTTCAACGAGCTCCCAAAACACCAAATTTTGACAAGGAAGCACGCGAAACCGTCGAGTTTGATGGCCTACCACCTCTGCGGAGGCACCATCGCTTTGTCAATGGCGAGGTCATCAAGTTGGTCAACGTCAGTACTGCTTGGGTAATGGATACCAACAACGAAAATACTTCACTTTATAGACCAACGCCTGGCTTGTCACACGACGTGTTCATGCGGAATGGGACAATTGTCTGTATTACTCGAATGGGTTCCAGATGCAGTGCGGCGGAGGGCCTGGATGCTGAGGCAGTCGAGGAAATTAATCTGAAGGGCGGTGCACTATTACCCGGCCTAGTATCATTTGGTGCTCCCCTGGGGCTAGAAGAGATCAGTCTGGAGGTTTCAACGAACGATGGTGCTGTTCCTGACGCTTTGACCGGCTCTGTACCAGCTGTTGTTGGGGGAACGAATGCTGTAATACGTGCTGTTGATGGTCTGGCATTCAATGGGCGAAATCTCTTGTTCGTTTCCCTCCTTTGTCTTGTGTTGTTTGATCTCAACTATCTATAGGCACGCTTATCGTAATGGTATCACCAGAGCAATCACTGCACCGTCCGGGAGTGGATTCATACAGGGACTGGGGACCGCGTTTTTCCCTGGTGCAGAGAATTCCATTGATCGTGGAGCCATTTTTCAGGAAGAAACTGCTCTCCACATTGCGGTCAGTCATCATGTTGGGACAAGTATCAGCACCCAGACTGCCGCACTTCGACAACTTCTGCTCGAATCGAATACCACTGTGTGGCAGCGCGTCCGTAAGGTAAAGAATTGTTTGTCAATCGGTATTCTCATACTCAGAATTGCTTAGAGGGACATTCCGCTAGTCGTCAACGTCGACAGTGCGGATATCATGTCGACTCTGCTCAGGCTTAAAGAGGAATTCCATCGGGAGACGGGCAGTGACTTCGATATGACATTTACTGGAGGCTCGGAGGCACACCTAATTGCCAAGGATATATCAAGGGCTGGCGTGAGCGTCGTGGTCACTTTGCCGAGACCGTTCCCTGGGACTTGGGAGAGCCAAAGAATGTAAGACTTCTATACAATCGCCTTCAAACGGTTGCATAATCAAATTCAGACTCCCCGGAGCACCACTGACACACCACAATACCGTGATGAGACTTCTAGACGCTGGTGTCAATGTTGGGATTGGTGTAGTGGATGCTTATGCTACTCGTAACACGAGGTTTGAAGCTGCATGGGTGCGCAGAAAACACTATTAACTTGATCCGCCACTCATTTTGGCCCATTATAGTTGGCCCTCAACTCGTTTGGAGAGATTGGCAGATGGAAGGCTCTGGCACTTGTTACAACCAATATTCAGCGTGCTCTTGGAGTGCATAAACGTGGACGTGATTTTATGCCTACTGAAATCGTAGCTTACGAAGGTGGCGACTGGCTGGACTTTGAAAGTAGGGTTGTGGGCATCTTCTCAAATGAGCAAGGAATTGCCGATTTCTTCTGATATACATAAATTTATGTACCATAGGTCTCAATTTCCTTTTGTAAAGTACGGGACTGTTCAAGATCTGAATAAATGTACTCTACGGCTTCGATCGCTGTTGCTGAGGGTCACGCAGCTTGATGACCATTTTGCTAAACTGGCCTCCGCGCTTCAGCATTTCGAACCCCTCCTCGGTCAAGCCGAGGCCATCAAGGACTTGGGGGATAATGTGATGCTGAGCAAGGAACTTGGTAGCATCAATCAAATCTTGACCCGAACCCATGGCAGAAGCTGTCAGAGAAAGTTATTGGTGAAAGGATGACATACCGGGTAATTTCTGGTTCTTCGGAACATCGGGCATGGTGAATGTTATTTTGGTGTGGGAGTCCCTAGGCAGGATAAGTCAAAGTAGACCACGAATAACAAGTCCCTACTCACACGCCATAACAGATGACTTTGCCTCCTTGCTTCAGGGACCTAGCCACCTTTCCCATTATATCTCGCCGCCAGATTCAATTACAGCGCCCAGTTGTGAGTTGGTAGGATTTTTTCAAGAGTGTCGAAATTTGTCCGGGCCAGTCAACTGAAATCAACTCCGTTAAGACTGATGAAGGACCACCATAGCCCTAATCGAAACTCGACCGTGCCAGCCCTACTCCAAACACGCTACCAGCGACATTACCGGAATACAAAGACTCACGGAGAGATGTGATTCATACATCTCTGATCGAACGCCGCCGCCGCCGCCACTTTCACAAGCACCTCTCCTGGTTTAAGTCGTGTTGCTGGTCTTTCAACGAGCACCACTTCATCGTAAGCTGGTTTTTTCTGTTCCCCAGCTCCCTGCAATAATAACACTCTAGAACTCCGAGGGAGCGTCACCGTATCCTCGAAAGCTTCGGAGAGCACAAGTATATCTTCGCGTGAGGGACATCATCTAACTCCCTACGTCGTCAGACGTACGTTCTCGTTCTCGACACCACGCGACCATTCTACAGGAACGCGTCGACCTAGTACCTCTCCATAGCATCACATCCGACTCCCTCTGCACACCTACTCTTTTCTAAATTACCCGCCCACATCATTAATTAGCAATGGAGGATAGACACAGGTGGATGGTCATGGCTCAGCGCAGGGGTGACCCGACCGCGTTCCACTTCGACCTCACCGCTAGGGACCCGGGACAAAACAAACCCGGATCTCCTCAGCCTACACTCCGTGTCGACTTCTCGCTACATTCATATGTATGAATATATCACTATCCTGCTTGAGTTCAACGAGAATAGTATCCGGGAATATGGTTCTGAAGATTGTCAGTCTGAAGCTACCGGTGGAAGCCGTACCAGTTATGGTTTGATCATCAACTTGAAGTAGTTCAGACTCTCCATGTTCCACACTTTCTCCACTGTCTTCTAGACCTCTGGATACATCACCATCATGATGAGCCAAACTCCCTTTCTTTGGGGGTGTCAGCACGCGGTATGTACTGTATATAGAGAGGGTCGTGTCGTGGAGTGACATTGGTGATACTAACGTGTCGACCTCTTCCAACTCTGCTGGATTTCCGAATCCCGACATCTACCTCAATCACCTCTCACCCAAAGAAGCTTTCGAGTACGAGGTTTCCAGAAACGCTCTCTTCATTCTCTTAGGGGTATGTTCTCCTGCTTAAATCCGACTTTCCCTTTTGACTCTTTATAGGCTACATTGTGGGATATAATAATCTACATCCCTGAGGACATACGAGTCGTGAAACGAAGCCGCTTTCGCTCTGTTATTTTCTGTTTCATATTTTCCAGGTATGTGCACGCATTGAAGCACGATTTCCGGGACTGAAAGACTGTAGACTATTCGCCGCATTTCATGTCCTCAACAATGTTGTTCGGAGGAGTAGGTGCCACGTTTAGGAGCTCTATCATGAGATAACTCACCATTGACAAATACGTAGCGACGCCAGTCGAAAACCTCTTCGCAGTGACTCTGACTAGCAGCATTGTGTGTGTGCTGTCAATTGGATGCTCGTCCTATCTTTTTCTTCAGCGGCTTTGGGCAATTTATGCAGATAACCCTAGAGCCCGGCGGTTCTTTTTCTTCTTCTGGCTCATATATGCTCTCTCCGAAATTATGGTCTTTATTGGCTTGGTGCCAACATACATACCAGAAACTCGGTATTATATGGAATCGGGTGCCCAACCCATGACTGCCCTCGCTATCACCATCGCGATCGTCTACGACTCATTCGTTTTCCTGGCCATCTCATACAAAGTCGCGTTCGCCCATGTAGTTGTAGAAAGAAAAGTGGGGTGGACTGCTACTTTCGTATCAGGGAGAGCCCTTCCGCGTCTGGCTCGCGCTGTTCTGCATGGAGGACAGCAGTATTATTTGTATGTTGCAAACCTTCCCAAGTTTTCGGGCGCCTTATCCTTTTATCTAGGCTAAATGTCCTGGTGTTGATTCCAGTTGGGATCCTTAACTATTTTCCCTTCACCCCTCGGATATACAAAAGTATGCTCACAGTGATCTTGGCCCCACTCGTGGCATCCATGTCGTGTCGTGTTTATCGAAACATAAAATTATTTGATTATGATCTTTCGTCGTCTTATCCAGTTTCTGAAATACAATTTTTATAGAGGATAGATAACTTTCAATTAGGCTCCACGATTAAAGCCTGAACGAGTAATTAAAAATAGATAAAAATACAAAATCCGACTTAATTGTACTGAATTAAACTCGAAGACCAATGAGGGCCGTCAGGTAGGGGTGAGGAAAAAATAGCCAGGTTGAGTGGCATCATGCCCCTCCTGTCAAGCTTTCAAGCTTACACATCGCTGACGTCCTGCAGTAGGAGGGTACTAAAGTTACCAGCGGGCTAATTCGCACCGAGAAGGTTGACAAACATTCACAAGGATTTGTTTGCTCTCCCATCCCTCTTTCCAAAACCTAAGGACCAAACGATTAGCACCACGACGTTCGAACTGGCGACTGAGGGCTGTGTCAATCCTACTACCTTCGAAACAACCCCCATTATATCCGATATGTGCTGTTCCGTTTCCCTGTCCATCATCATGTTGGAGGAAGAACGAACGCTATTCCGACAAGATACGCCCACCAAAGAGAGTACAGGAAACGGAGGATGTGGTAGTCGAGAGATAAATACGATACAACCTCAAAATTCTTGACTCTGGCATCAACCTAGTCAACCCCCTCGAACAATGCGTATAGTTGGGCTTATTCAAGCAAGGCTGTCTTGGTTCACTTAGGTGGATTGAACACTTATGTGCCTTAGTGACAATTCCACAAGGTCAGAATAAATGATTTCTCGCATAAGTCTCACTGCATTTTCTGATGAAGTTCTAGCAGGCTTTACACACCAGTCCTGTTGTACCTGTTCTCCGGTATGCATCTATGATGGAAGCTGCATTTTGAGGCTGATTTATCACCGTCTAGAATGTCCACCCGCATTGTATAGACGTCCGCAAGTGCCTTTTCGTAGGAAATGGAAGTGTTATGCTTAGGTAGATGGTGATTCTGGTCACACGTTCATGTAGGCTTTTTTCTTCAGCTTCACAAAAACTTACCATTTAATGAGATTTTCGAACACCATGCATGGGCATCCTGGTATATGCTTTTTTCTGTTATTTCCCATCGTTGTGGGCAGTATCAGACCATATACTCCTGTAGAATGTTCGGAAATTTGAGCTCAGATAACATCATAATAAATCAGATTATTGTCGATTGAGACACTCCAACATGACCAGTAGTTTTCTGAAATTATACTGAAGTTCTAGAATATATCTGATAACACTGAGTTCTCTCCGCTAAATGGCTCATATTTTTAAAATCATTCTGGCATTTCCAGTCATCCAGCCATATTTGCACACATTGGATGATCTTCCACTGACTTTTCACTGGGAAGCTTCACATCTGGGCTCATATCATCACCAGATACATATGTCAATGATTCAACTGTAATGTTGGAATCTGAGATCCAATCCACAGAAATTCCATTGTTTTTGTTTTAGAAAATTCATTATAAATATTGTAGTATATCACAGTGTAATCCCTGTCCTTTTGCCTCCCAATAAGCCTTGTGATGTTCCCCTCAACACAAAATGACATATCCTGGTCTCTTAAAACTTCCTCTCTCTGTTGAGGAAACAACTGTAATGAGTTGTTTGCTGGGGTAGCAGTAAACACAGTGGGAGAGAACATAGGGTCTACTCACTGAGATAATAAGCTTCTATCTAATACCTGTAGAAAGGTAATTTGGATAGACAGATATTATTAATGAAGCAGTCGGTGTCAGAGGTAGAGAGGTTAAAGTCAAGGAGATCAAGACTTATGTTGTACTCAAGAAGATAAGCAATGATAAAGAAGTTGTTCGATTGAACAAGATGCAGAACTTGGTCTGCTACATGGGGTTTATATACATGTAAGAACATAGACAAGTCATACTACATAAAATACTAGGAATACATAGAACATTCCTTATAACTCCTACTATCTGCAGCATAGTACCTGCAGAGTACTGTGGAATGTATTATACCAGTCATTGGAACCATGTAGAATAATCTATTAAGTACCAATTGACTTTATGACTCTTATCATATACAGAGCAACTCATAGGAAGTTACTATGGATTTGAAGTTACTAGAAAGTAATGGATCAGTCTATTATTATCATAATGACTTCATAGTCTATTTCTAGAATATGTCCGAAACTTCAACACTCTCCTCACTCTTGTTGTCTCACCCCTCACCACCATCATCATTGTTTCTGCCAAAGAGGGCCAAATCCCTAAATTCATTGCTATTGTCATTGTTGTTGCTACTACTGTGCCTTTTGATTGCTGTCATGCCAGAATTCAAATTTGATCACCTTGATGATGGAAATTACCATAATTGGAAGATCTATATAGAGGCTATTTTGGTCAGAAAAGATATCTGGCCCACTGTTGCTGGTTTAGAGAGACATCCAAGAGGAACTGAAGGGAACAAGAAAACTCATGATTTCTGAACTTAGCAATATCTAGTGTTACAGATTCAGCTACTAAGGGCAATTGAAGAGGATGCAACCTCTAGGGTATAGTCTTAATACCTATCTCAGCCAAGTAACTGGATAAGCAAACATTATCAAACTGTTATTACTTAACCAAGAAATGGGAATCCCATTTATCTTGTAACTCTTAAGTAATAAGGGTGAGTAGAGAATAAGTAGTTAAGCAATCTTTTATTGATTGACAGCAACTGTCAATGGAAACTCTTCTTGGATGATCAAGAAGACTATCTCTGTAGAAGATCAAAGCTTAAGCTTTGACTTCCTAATATAGTTGACTATTTATACTAACTACTTCTTTTCTATAAATAATATGGAGTATAGATAATAAGACTAAAACATATTTTACAATGTGAAACTGATAGATATGAAACACAAAGCAAAATGCTACTAAAAATAGATATGAAACTGATAAAGATGAAACAGCTAAGTATAGGATAGGATGAAACTGATAATAGTGAAATGGATGAGTGATTACTTATTCTCAGAGATCTCAGATAATGACAATAGAGATTTGTCAGAGTAGCTGCAGTCACAAGACATATATAGGACAAGGTAGTAAATGGCAATTTTTTTATTTTTATTTTTTAATCATCAATTTATATAGTGGTACTCGATTGCAGTCCATATGTACAAACATACAAAGGCAGAACATACAGAATATTTGGAGCAAGGAAAGTAAACTACAGGTAGACCAACCCCACAAGACTCGACGCCATCTAGTACATATACTAGAGAGAAGTTTGGTACCTAAGTTGATCAGTGGGAAAAAGAGAGAGCAGAATTGTGGAAGTGAGTGAGTGAGAGAGAAGAACTGATAAAAGAGAAACTATTGACTTGCAAACACAAGAGAGAACAACAAATGGTACTAGCATATGGAGGGGCAGTGCCCGTACCATGAAAAGGATAGATTTTGAAGGAAAACTATATTAAAATAGTAGACTAGCAAGGAAGGGAGAGATAGAGGAATGAACTTGAATTCCATAACCAGGAGAGTACAAGAAAAAGAAATAGAAAGAGAAAGGACTCATGCAGGTGTGGACCTGAACCTCTAATGGACTTGACAATGATGCAACAGGGGTATTGAACCAGCGTGGATATGAGGATGATCAGGTTCCGGAGGGAAGCTGAATGCAATGGGATTGCAATGTAAGAAGTTGACAAACTTCTTGATGGTGTCGATGCCATAGTGGTGATCAAAGTTTTGACACTGGTAGAGGATGTGTGACCTAGTTTGGACTAGTTGGTTGTCACAGTGGTGGCATGATAAATCCTCATTAGAGAAGAACCTGAGACAGTACTCTCCAATCAGGGTATGACATAATATGGTATGACAAGCTTGTGCAAAGAGCTGGGGCTGGTATCTACATTCTCATATCCAAGGGCCAGAGTTGATGTGCGACGGTAAGGCAAAGGCCCCATTTGCTTGCACTGAGAGGTGGAGGAAGGAGCTACTGCTGTATTTCTTGAACCCAAACATGGCTTGCCATGTGTGGATGGTGCATTCAGCAGACTTTTTACATAGGAAGTTGAGGGAGTTGGGTACTTGGTGGTTTCAACTTTGGTTAGGCCAGGTGACCATTTGTATCCAGTTATGAGTGGCTCGTTGAATCCCATATTTACATTTGGATAGAGTATGATAGAAGGAAAGGCAGTGTTGGTCTAACTTACTGAACCAAGTCAGGAGCACCTTTAAGGTGAGAATGGACTGCCACTGACAAGAGTGTGGCGAGCAATCAAGGAGAAGCTGGGAGGCCATGAGGGAGTTGGTGAACACATGGATGTGTTCAACCTCTTTGAAGTCATCTGTGGTGAGAACCTTGGTAATGCCTAGGTACTGCACAACTAGTTCAGTATTGGTAGATGTGGTTCCTCTAAGCCTCTTCATGACTGAGCTTCCTCTGTCCAGGTGTCAAATGGTGGCTGCAGCCATGTACTGGCTAGTGAGTGGGTTGGGGTTGGGATGGACCAAGCTGTCCATTCCTATGATAATGGACTTGGGGTCTATCATTGTGTTCATTGTTACATCATCCCAAATAGTCTTCGAGAGGTGGGGGTTGTCCCAGTTGAATCCTATGAAAGATACATTAGTAGAGAAGTGGTCAAGTAACCTACATCCAGGCCAGAAAGTCTTAGAAACAGAGTTAAAAGATTCTATATATTTAGTCTCAGGGATGGGGCAAGCAACATCTATCACAGCTCCAAGTGTCTTCTTCTTCTGAGTCTCTTGATGTGAAGTCAGTCGGGGGAAGAATAATATTCTTTCGTCAATCTTGCCAGTGCATGTTCATCGTCCAAAGTGTGTATCCTCAACATTTGTTGTTCAGCCAACTTGCAGAGATGTAGTTTAATAGGCATGAGCCCCACAAGAGACTCAACACCACCAGTGGGAGAGGTGTGGAATGCCCTAGTGATCCAAAGGGCAGCTCATTGTTGCATCTTGTTGAGGATTTCACAAGTTCCTTTTGTGCAGGATCTATTGTGAAACCATAATTGGTAACCATATGTTGCCACTGGGACAACATACGATCTATATAACAATCTCTTGTTGTGGGGGGATAAGCCATGTACAGAGTTGCCGAGCATCTTCATCACCTTGACAGATAATATAGCTTTGGCAGAGTAGTAGCAGATGTGCTCCTTGAATGATAATGTCCTGTCAAGTAGAAGCCAAGGTATCACCAGTGGGCCTTCAGCTTGAGAGAGGTATGATCTGTGAATAGGGGAGAACCCAAGTTGATGGAGGGATTGGAGTCCTGTCTTCTGCACATGAAGTGGAAAACTTCAGACTTGTTGTGTTCGATAACCAGACCAAATTCATTCATAAGATGCTCTATTTCATGGTACATGTGTTGGAAGATTTTGACATTGTTTTCGAGGGTGGGAGATTGGGCCATGAGAGTACCATTGTCTACATAAGATAAGATGTCAAAGTCCCACTTATCACGGTGTTCTTCCATACAAATGTCAAAGATCCAGAGGAGAGGAGCGAGATAGAGGACAGAGAGAATAGGACTAAGGGCTAAGCCCTGTCCTACCCCAACTGCCACATCAAACTCAGGGGAAGTCTTATTGTTCCATGAGTAGGTAGTGCATTGTTCTTTCAGATAGTTGTTGAAGAAAGCTGTGATTTGAGGGGGAAAACCTTGTCATGTAAGGATGTCGGTGAGGAGATTGTGATTGAGGGAGGGAAAGAATTGGGCAACATCAAATGCTAAGACCAACATCTTCTTCTTCTTTGTCCAAGCTCCCTGGATGATGTGGGTGAGAAAAAGGCCCACATCCTCTGTAGACCTTTGTCTGATCACCCCTAGTTGATGCAGATGAAGGACTTTGAACTTCACTGCCTTGAATTATAGTCTCTTGGCCAACATCTTTTCTACCAGTTTGCTGAGCATGTTGAGAAGAACAATAGGCCAGAATGCCTTTGGGGTGGAGTAGTTAGGTTTATTGGGCTTGGGAATAATCACCAATGTTGATTGTTTGAAGTGCAACAGCCAGTACCTGAGTGACAGGCATGCACAACTAATACATAAGAAAAGGTCAACATATGTATTGATAGTGATGATCTGTTTAAGATGGGACCAGGAGAGATGATCCAGGCTGGAGGCAGAAGAATTTGAAGTATCCTTGAGTGATTCCATCATTTCTAAGAGAGAGAAATCAACCCAAGTCCTATTTTCCATCCTAATCAGTGGAGGCAGTTCTTCTAGGACATTTGCATTGAATGGTCAGTCCTGTGCAGAGTTGTAGTGGTGGTCAAGGGCAGTCCACAGACTGTCCATTGTGAGGCAGGGCTATCTGTTGTGACAAATGGCCTCAGTGGTTGGGAGAGTCCCATGGCTGACAGTTATTGACCAAGATTTCCTGTATCTTCTTGTCAAAATACTTCCTTTTCGTAGCCCTCATTGTCTTGCAAAAGGTGTTCCATTTATGTTTGTTCTTCCAGTCTGCATGGTGATCCACTAGAGCCTTAGAACATTCTTTGTTCCACCAGGACTTGGACCTGATGGTGATCTTGACCTTCTTCGCATTGTAATTCCATGATCTGTCAAATCAAACTCCTAATTCCACTACAGCTCTCTCTAGCTCATCTGCAGTGTTCATCGGCCAGTTCTTGTTGTTTATTCCTTCTGTAATATCTGTCAGGAATTTGGTCTCTTCCTCAGAGCCCTTAGAAACCGTCATTCTCTCTATGACAATATCCATCTAGGGAATTGGGATTTGAATAAGGAGGGGGGTGTGGTCAGAGTTGTACCAATTGCCATCCTGGATGTTGTGAGTAGGGATATGCAGAAGTGTTCCCAAGATAAAGAGAAGATCAATGACTGTATCTGGGAGGTTGGGGTCCAAAGTGTATCGTGTAGGTTTGGCAATAGACAGAATTGACCTCTCCAAGTTGAGAGCCTCAGTGACCATAAGTAGATGGTCCACACTCACAGGATGTTGATCTGTTGAAAGGTCCCATCTATCAGATCAGATGTTGATGTCACCACCCATTAAAAGAAAGAGTGGGAGGTCAAAGAGGTGCTCCTCAAGGAAGTGGAGCACAGTGTTACGGCTGTCATTGTAGACATTTAACAGCAGAAGTTCTTCTCCTCCGGCAAATAACGAAATGCACATGAGGTCTCAATGATTGATAATGTCCCTTCTGATGGAGGGTCGGAGTTGCTTGAGTTGTTTGTGTGCAAAAGCAAGGATATAAGGGAGGGTTTGATGGTTCTCATTAACTGTTCTGCCAGGCCCTTCGAGCCAAGGTCTAAGTCTATGAGGAATCTGCCAGTGTCCAACTTGGAGGACTTCTTTGGCTATAATAGGGAAGAAAAGGAGGGTCCAGTCCAGATGGATTGGACCCCCTATGAAAGGTAAACCATCATTGGAGATGGGAAGGTATGTTGCGGAGGTATCTCCATGGGGGTTCTTGAATGAGGAGGAGGTCAATGTCACCTCTGTACATGAGAACTGTCTCCATCACTCCATATAATCTTCCAACATTGTGAGAACAGACTTTTAATTTGTTCAATAAAGAACAAGGGAGCCTGTCTTGATTGTTGGGTGTGTTATTCATTGAGGGGAGGTCATTTGGCTTCAACCAGCTGGGGATAAAGAGGAGGGGGGGTAGGGGACTCCTTTATTAGCTCTAAGCTTGAGTACCTTATTGGCATGCCAGTCATGGTCAAATCAACATTTCCAAAACTGGCATTTTCTGTCTGTGGCAAGATGATCTTTACCACAATTGAAGCATAATGCCTTGTGGGGGCACAGTTCTCCAGTGAGAGTGGCAGCAACAGAAGGGGTTGCTTTCTTGTTACCCTTGCAACAAAATGCAAAGGCGTGGTAGTTGGCGGTGGAGTGGGGTCCTTTGCAGTGAGCACAGCTGAACAACCTTGTATGGCATCAGACTAAGGGATGCCCCCATCTGCAGCACTTGGTGTAGAATGGGACACCAGGGTTGGTGTTGGCTCTCCTAATGCAGAATAGGCCTCCATAGATGTTAAGGAATTTGTCCTCACTCTTGGTGATGTTAGAACCTGCTTTAGAGTCCCAGATCCTGAACCACACCATATAGGTGTCAGAGTGCTTGGAGTTACAATACACTCATGGTTATGTAGAAAATTGGATAGCATCCAAGTGGATTGAACTCTGGATACTAGAAACCATATCAGCCTCGGTAAGGATAATGCCTTGGGAGGTGATGTAATTTACATCTGTGATTTTCACAAACAATTTGGACTGAGGGAGAGATACTTCACCCATAGTGATCCCTCTAAACTTTTCTTTTAGCCATGCTTTAACAACATTAAGCTCAGCAGGGGTCAGAACCTCCGAGGTATGGACTATAAGGCCCAGCTTACCCTGCAAGGTGGCAATGACTCTCATCTTGGACTTCTCAGCAATAAGACAAGTATTGAGGGAGTCAATAATGGATCCAAAGTATCTTTCTTAGTTCAACCTTGTTATATGCTTCTGTCCTGGCTTCCTTGGGACAAAGCCCAACTCACTAACTAGATAATAGGATGTCTATCCTAAAAGGGGGAATAATGGCTATGCCATAGTCAACCTACACAACTTCCAACCTATGTTTACTCAAGAGCAACTCACTGCATCTGTCCACACCACATCCTTATACTTCTCTTCCTCTGAGTAGCCATAGTCTTAGACTATGAGTAACTCAATACTGACATTTGAGCAGTACTATACTCTAACCCCCTGGCTACTAAGCATCTTGCCAATCCTCAAGGCTGCTGGTCAGTTAATACAGCTAGTTTTCTATGACTTGATGACTATATCTACATTCCTGACTCTGGTGACCTTTGCCTATGAGTTCTCCAATATAAACACAATCACATGCTGTCTGGACACTTTGGTCAGAACAAGACACTAGAGTTGGTCTGACATGACTATACCTGGCTGAAAGTCTGCAGTTTTGTAAAAGACTTCTGCAAAAGTTGTGTTACCTGTATACATAGCAAGTCTCAATGTCACTGTCCCTATGGTTTCCCCCTTTCTGCTCATCTACTATTTTATATAGTATTAATTCTCTTTTCATCATTCTTGTGATGTTTGGGTAGCACCCCTCCACATACTAGTATAGTTTGTTGTTTTCATTTTGAGTTTGTGATTCAATAGTTTCTTTTATCAGTTTCTATCAGTTTCTCTCTCTTTCTCTCTCTCTTAGTCCTATCAAACAATATATGTATCAATGATTACTCTAGATTACAATTTAGATGACATCAAGTCTCATGGGGTTAGTTTACTCTCCCTTTTCTGAACAGTTAGTACTTGTACTCTTTTGTATGTATGTACATGCGAACTACATTCAAGCACCACTATATAAATTGTTGATTAAAAAAAAGAAAGAAAAAATAACTGTCCCTATAGACTATTGAAACAGTTTCCCATCCCTAACCACCCTTGGCATTTGATTTCTATGGACTTTATAGAGAAACTCCCCAAATCTACTGGCTTTGACTCTATTCTAGTCACTGTCAACTGCCTTACAAAGCAATCAATCTTCATTTCCTGCCATGACACTATCACATCCACTGATCTCACTCAACTCTTTGTCCTACATGTCTTTTTGAAGCATGGTATACCCTCATATATCACCTCTGACCATATAAAGGCACAGTGGTTGGTGGTAGAGTGAGGTTCCTTGCAATGAGCACAAGTGAACAGTCTCACATGACAGCAGACAAGAGGATGTCCCCATCTGTAGCATTTGGCACAGAATGGGATACTGGGGTTGGCATTAGCCCTTTGGATATGGAAAAGACTACCATAGATATTGAGGAATTTGTCCTCAATTTTGGCAATGTTGGAGCCTACCTTGGAGTCCCAGATTTCAAACCACACTATGCAAGTGTTAGAGTGTTTGGAGTTACAATGCACTTGTGGTTGCGAAGCAAATTGGATGGCATCCAAATGGATAGAGTTTTGGGCACTGGAGACCATGTCAGCCTCAGTAAGGATGACACTGCAGGGGGTGATATAGTTTACATCCATGATTTTAATGAACAATTTGGATTGGGGAAGGGACACCTTGCTAGTGGTAATCCCTCCAAATTTTTCTTTGAGCCATGCCTTGACAACATTGAGCTTAGCGGGAGTCAGAACCTCTGAAGTGTAGACCATGAGACCTAGCTTACCCTGTGAGGTAGCCATGACCCTCATTCTGGACTTCTTAGCAATAAGACACATGTTGAGAGAGTCAATGATGACCCAAAGTTGGTGATATTGGGTCTAGTAAGGAGGGGGATAATGACCTGTTTGTGTGATAGACTATTGAGGGTGGAGCAAATTGTGCCCAACTTGTTTGCAGGCTTTGTGTTTGCAGAGGGGGAGGTAGAAAAGGTGGCATCGTACATTGCCACTACCTTCTCATGAGGCAGCTCAGGGAATTTACTCACAAACTCCAGGAGCTTAAGTGGATCCTATCTAGAGGTGGTGGGTAGGAAATTCTTAGGCTTAGCAGCTGCTGCTGCATAAGAGCCTTTAGGTTTAGCTACCACAGGGGTAGCCTTAGTTGCTGCAGAATGAGCAGGCTTTGGTACTGTAGTAGGAGCAGGCTTCAATGTTGCAGCTGGCATGGCCTTAGACATCCCAACAGTGATGGTATTTTTGGCTTGAGAAGCCTTTCAGGGCTTCTTCTTGGCATGAGAGATGGTCTTAAATTCTGCCTCAGAGATCATTTGGACAACATCATTGGAACCTGAACATATGACATCATTGATACTGGAGATACTGGGACTAATGATTTGTTTAACAACCTCTATGTGGACATTGTCTTGCCTTGAGGTCAAGGGCTTGGGGTTAGGGGTGGAACCCTTGGGGTTAGGAGTGAGGGAGGAGGCTGCACAGCCTTTGCCCTTCATGCAAGGGAGAGAGGAGGTGTCAGGCTGAGGAGTTTCATTAGCTCTGACAATGATTTTACCAAAGTTGACCCCCATCCAACTATGGAGGTTGTTCTTGTGCTCATCTACAGCCACTTTGAGCCATCCTGCTTTCATCAAAGTCTCTGTCAACTCAGTAAAGGCCCTACCAAATGCCAGGCCATTGTCTCCACTCATATTGTAGAAACTACAAGCTTTGACCCACTCAGAGATCTTACTGACCTCTTTCACAGTGTTGTCATAAAACTTCTCAGGCCCACATTTGCCATCAGAAGCATCTTCCTCTTCAACCTTAGCCTTGATCTCTTCTTCCACCTGATCTTCCCAGTCCTTCTTTTCTCCAGAAAAGTATTGGTCTCCCTCAGGATGGACCCATTTGGATACTTGGTGGATAGTCTTGTCAACATTAGTAGGAAGGCCAGTATTAGAGCTCGGCAGCATTCTCAGACTATTGTTGAAGATGGAGGGTGGGACAGTCTTGCTGTAGGTTTGGTCTGTGAGGATCACAGGCCTCAAGTAAGCAGATGGCATCCTAGAAAAAAGAATGCCAGGAGGGGTATGGCCTGGGAGGCCACAAAGATGGAAGAGGTGGGAACACATGTTGTGTTCCTGAAGACATCCCTATTACTATCAGGTGTAGGTTCTCTCAGAGAAAGGTCCGAGCACAATGCAAGCATATTGTTTTGTATTGTAGTAGAGACTAGCACTGCAGAATCAAGTTTTAGTAAATCGATGGTGGTGGTATGAGTCAAAGAAGGGATGCTATTTCAGGTTGTTCATATTCATGTATCTCAATGACTTCTATGTCAGATGTTTTGAATTTACTGTGTTTATTGTTTTTGGCAATTTCTATATTGGATACAGCCTCAGCTTCACTGTGTTTGTTCTCATGTGTCTTGGCAATTTTCATATCAAATGGGACTTTGGCAACTTCTGTGTCATATGTAGTCTTAGCAACTTCTGTGTTGAATAAGGTCTTGAAGAGAGCTGTATCTTTGTCTATACTGTAGTCTGATTTCTGTCACTTAAGTCCTTTGGGGACTTCTGGTTTTGTTCATCTTTTGGATCTGGTTGTGACTGGTAATCCCTGAATATCTGTTGGTCTTGGAGCTCTGGGTCTTCTTGGTGTTCTTGATAAGCTGCTGCTGCTCATATACTGTTGTTCTGGTCAGAGGCTATTATTCCAAGCCTAGCTATGAATAGTGGCACCTCTCTTGCAAGGTGAGTCAAATGACACTTTACCAAATGTTATGACCTTAGTCTAGGACTCAGATTGCAAGTCTTTGGATAAAGACAAGAAAGTAAAGAAAAGAAGAAGGAATGATATGATTGGTAAAGTGTAAGGAATACTATACTTTATATACTAGTGGTGAGTTCTAATAATAAGGGAACAGAGTAAAGAAGTCATAAGAACAAGGAGAACAAGTCAGTAATAGTACAGCCATAAGGGATGAAACAGGAGATGAAGTGGATACACAAGAATAATGAGTATAACAGGCACATAATAGGAATGTAATGTTTATCTATAGTTTATAACAATATGAAACACAAAGCAAAATACTACTAAAGATAGACATGAAACTGATAAATATGAAATAGCTAAGTATAGGACAGGGTAAAATGAAACAGATGAATGCTTACTCATTCTCGGAGATCTCAGATGATAACAATAGAGATTTGTTGGAATAGCTGTAGTTACAAGACATGCAGGACAAGGTGGTAGATGGCAATGATGACGATAGTAGTGATAGAAGAACTGCATCCATAGGTTGATCAGGATCAGATAACAAGGATGACATTGATGTGGTTGGTTCTTCAGAGAGGTAAGACTCGGGTAACTTGATGAAAGCTTAAGTAGATTGCAATAGCAGATGGGGAGAGTCATTACTGTCACTACTGGGTACAACAGGTTCATTGTCTGGTAATAGATCCTTTGGTCACATTTCTATACAATAGATTCCATTGGTGACTTGTTGGTGAATAAGTGCTTCAAGTACTAGACCATGAGTGTACATGTAAGGGTGAATGTACTGCATTTTTTCTTCAGTAGTAGGTCACACTTTCCAACTGTTATTCCAGATGCCATAGAGGTTGTTCTCAATGGTGCACAAGTAGAGTCCATTGGTGTTGCATACATGTAAGTATGGTGTGTATTTCCAAGTGAGTCAGAGTAGAGAGTTGATAACAGTATCATTGGATTGGGGTGGTGGAACAAGTGGTATTGCTTCTGGGAACTTGTTGTAACCTCTGACATAGGTTTGAGGTTCGGACATAACATACACTCTCTAGTTGCATTACCATTGCTTTGATGTTTTCCATATGTTTTCTGTTGTTTAGTACCAGGTATGCTGTATCTATTATCTCTCCTTTCTTGTTTTTGGTTCTATTAGTGTTGATTACCCTTATCAGGGTCTTAAGAGGTCTGGTTGGGATTTGTTCTTCTACTACTCTCTGGGCTATGCATGTCTACTAGCATGGTGATTTGTTTGAGTCCTTTTGTTGTTTTGATAGTTGAGTCAAGAAGAAGTTTATGTATCAAGTTTCATTTTTGCAGAATCACATATTGTCTATTGTGAAGTAAAACAGAAACTCTAGGTTTATTGGCTTGTGGGTTTGTACCTACTCAGAGCCTTCAACAAAATCATCTTTTACCTCTTCTTCTTGCTCTACCTCTTTGGTAATCTCTCTGATATGTACTTTCTTTGGTGCCCTGCAGTTCTTTGAGATGTGGCCTTACTTGCCACAGTTATAACACATCAATTTGGTATATGTGATCTTTGTTTTCTTGTGGCAATATTTGGTGATATGTCCATATAGGTTGTAGTTGAAACATCTCAGTTTGCCATTCTGATCAGTGTCTGCCCTTTGTCTTCCAATCTCCATTGGTTGTCCTCCACCTCCATACATAACTCCAGTGGTGGTTCTGATGTCTCCATGAGTGATGTCTGTAGTTTCATATCCTTGTCCTACAGTAAGGATTGTGGTCCTCTATTTTTTGTACATTGTTGGAATTGAGGCTGCCAGATAGCCTACAATGATTTGGATGATGTCTGCTCTGGTATGTCATTTGAGAAGGAAGATGGCATGTGCATCATTGGTCTCTGCTTGTACTTTTAGTGCTTCAAATTCAATTATGAAATTGGTAGTGTTTTTTTTCCCCTATTTGAACAGTTCAATTTCTTCTTCTGGTATCACCTTTCTATTTCCCAATGAGAATATAGCTACCATCTCCTTGGTGAAATCATTGAATGTTGGCATTTTCTGATCTTGGATAGCTGATAATTTGGCATTTACATATAGTCCTGCCAATCCTCCTTTCATTCTTGCCAATACTCTGATTATCTTTTGTTTGTTGTCATTGATCTTGTTAAAGAGTGTCCATAAGGACATTGCTCTCCACCAATCATCAAATTTGGTTCTATTTCCATTGAAGTATCCTGGTTCTGGGACTAGGTTCTTTGGGAATTTAACTTCATTGGCCATTTCTGATTCTGTTTCAGATTATCTCTATGTTCATTTTTGTGTATCTTGGCAGTTTCAATATTGGATTGGTTCTCAGTAACTTCTATGTCAGATGTTTCAGATTTTCTGTGTTTGTAGGCCTTGGCAATTTCTCTATCAGATTGGTTCTTAGTGACTTCTATGTTGAATGGGGCTTTGGTAACTTCTATATTAGATGTGGTTTTGGCAACTTCAGTGTTGAATAGGGTTTTGAAGAGAGCTATGTCTTTGTCTACACTGTGGTCTGATTTCTGTTATTTAAGTCCTTCAGGGACTTCTGGTTCTGTTTGTCTTTTGGATCTAGTGATAACTAGTAATCCCTGGATATTTGTTAGTCTTGGAGCTCTGGGTCTTCTTGATGTTCTTGATGAGCTGCTGCTGCTCATATATTGTTGTCCTGGTCAGAGGCTATTATTCCAAGCCTAGCTACAAATAGTGGTACCTCTCTTGCAAGGTGAGTCAAATGACACTTTACCAAATGTTACAACCTTAGTCTAGGACTCAGGTTGCAAGTCTTTGGATCAAGACAAGAAAGTAAAGAAAAGAAGAAGGGATGATATGATTGGTAAAGTGTAAGGAATACTGCACTTTATATACTAGTGGTAAGTTCTAATAATAAGAGAACAGAGTAATGGAGTCATAGGAGAGAGGTAAAATGAGTCACAGAGAGTACAGCCTTACTGAGTGAAACAAGAGGTGAAAATGATACAAGAGAATGATGAGTACTACAGGCATATGATAGGAATGTAATGTCTATCTATAGTTCATAACAGGTTGATTAATAGGTTTGGAACAAAGATAAGCCCAATCAACAAGTGATCCTCTGTGCAAGCTGAAAACCTAAACTAAGGTAGAATTGCATCCTAAAACAGACATGTAGTTTACTGGTTGTAACAATTCCTTACACTTTACCAATTGTATCATCCCTTCTTTTGTCTATTTCCTTGTCTTTATCCAAAGACTTGCAACCTAAGTTCTAGACTAAGGTCATAACAAAATACTGCAATTGCTTAGCAGTATTCAGTAGCATAATTGGAGTGACAGAGTATCAGTTAGCTCATGAAATACATGAGGAAAAGGTGTATAATATGAGTCAGAGGGTATAGCCTTGATGACATATATTAGGGAGAAATATTACTAAACTACTGAAGAGCTAGTCATATGGAATATAGCTTAGAAAGTGCAAATGACAACATGTGGAGCCTGGCTTGCACATGTCAACTTCTCCCAACTCCTTTAGACTCCTAAATCATAATATATACCTCAATCGCCTTTTACCCCAAAAAGCTCTTGAGTATGAAATTTCTAGAAATATTTTCCTCATTCTCTTAGGAGTATGTTTCTCCTGCCTAAATTTTACCTTTTCTGACTCTTTATAGGCTACAATATGGGAAATTGTTACGAACTATTGATAAACAATACATTCCTATCATGCACCTGTCATACTCATCATTCTTGTGTATCTATTTCATCTCCTGTTTTATCCCTTATGGCTGTACTCTTACTGACTTGTTTTACTTGTCCCCTATGACTCCGTTACTCTGCTCTATTATTTGTAGCCCTCACCACTAGTATATAAAGTATAGTAATACTTGATGTATTCCTTATACTTTACCAATCATATCATCTCTTTCTCTTCTCTCTACTTCCTTGTCTTTATCCAAAGACTTGCAATCTGAGTCCTAGACTAAGGTCATAACATTTGGTAAAGTGTCATTTGACTCACCTTGCAAGAGAGGTGCCACTATTCATAGCTAGGCTTGGAATAATAGCCTCTGACCAGAACAACAGTATATGAGCAGCAGTAGCTCATCAAGAACACCAAGAAGACCAAGAGCTCCGAGACCAACAGATATCCAGGGATTACCAGTAACCACTGGATCCAAACAATGAACAGAACCAGAAATCCCTGAAGGCCTTAAGCAGCAGAAATCTGATCACAGCAAAGATGAAGATACAGCTCTTTTCAAGACCCTATTCAACACAGATGTTGCCAAGACCATATCCAACATAGAAGTTGCCAAAGCCCCATCCAATACAGAAATTTCTGAGACCCACAAGAACAAACACAGTGAACCAGAAACCAAATCAGAAATAGCTGATGAAATCAATTTCCCAAAGAACTTAGCCTTAGAACCAGAATATTTCAATGGAGATAGAACCAAATTCAATGATTGGTGGAGAGTGATGTCCTTATGGACACTCTTCAACAAAATCAATAACAATGAGCAAAAGATAATTGGAGTATTGGCACAAATAAAGGGAGGATTAGCAGGACCTTATGCCAATGCCAAGTTACAGATAATTCAAGACAAGAAAATGCCAGAGTTTGATGACTTTGCAAAGGAGATGGTAGCCACCTTCTTCTTGGGGAATAGGAAGGCTATAGCAGAAGAAGAAATCAAGTTGTTCAAACAGGAAAAGAGGAACACCATGGACTTCTTAATAGAGTTCGAAGCATTGAAAACCCAAGTAGGAACAGACGACACACATGCCATATTCCTCCTCAAACAACACACCAGAGACATTATCCAAACCATAGTAGGCTATCTGTTAGCCTTAATCCCAGACACATACAGCAAATGGAGGAACACAATCCTTGCAGTAGGACAAGGATACAAAATAGCAGACATCACCCGAGGAGATGTCAGAACAAGTACAGGAGTCACATATGGAGGTAGAGGACAACCAATGGAGATTGGCAGACAGAGGGCAGACACCAATCAGAATAGCAAACTGAGATGTTTCAACTGCAACCTATATGGGCATATTGCCAAATATTGCTGCAAGAAGACAAAGGTCACATATACCAAAATAATGTGCTATAATTGTGACAAGCAAGACCACATCTCAAAGAATTGCAAAGTACCAAAGAAAGTGTACATCAGAGAGATCACCGAGGAAACTGAGCAAGAAAAAGAGGTAAAGAAAGATTTTGCCAAAGGCTCCAAGTGGGTGCAAACCCATGAGCCAATAAACCTAGAGTTCCTGTTTTACTTTACAATAGACAATATGTGATTCCACAGAAAAGGAACTTGATGTGCAAACTTCTCCTCGATTCAACAATCAGAACAGCAAAAGGACCTAAACAAATCACTACACTGGTAGATTCTGGATGCACCCACACATACATAGCACAGAGAATAGTAGAAGAAGAACAAATCACAACCAGACCCCTCGAAACCCTGATATGAGTAATCAATGCCAACAGAACCAAAAACAAGAAGGGAGAAATAACAGACACAGTACAACTGGTATTAAGCAATGGTAAACACATGGAAGAAATCGAAGCAATAGTAACACAACTGGAGAGTGCAGACCTATACCTTGGACATGACTGGCTAGTCAAACACAACCTGGAAATTGACTGGACAAACAATATAATATGCTTCAACAGATGCCCGAAGGATTGTACCACATACCACAATGACATATGATTCAACGAGAGAATATGCACGATCAAGGAATACATGGAGGAAAAGAAAATGGACCAAACCAACCTGGAAGACTTACCGACATACCTACAACAATACATGCACCTGTTCAACAAGAAGAACTTTGACAAACTACCTGAGCACACGATATGGGACCATGAAATAAACCTGTCAGAAAATGCACCACTGGTATTACAGTCCAAAGTCTACCCAATGACAATAATGGAAAAGCAAGAACTACAGAAATTTCTTGATGAGAATATTGCCTCAGGATAAATTTGACCATCACAATCCCTTTATGCGACCCCATGCTTCTTCATACCCAAGAAAGACGGAACCAAGCAACTAGTACAAGACTACAAGAAATTAAATGAACACACAATTAAAGACAAAATGCCACTTCCATTGATAAGCAAAGTTATTGACAGACTCAAAGATGCAAAAGTCTTCAACAAACTCAACATTATTTGGGAATACAACAATGTCTGGATTAGGGAAGGCAATGAATGGAAAGCAGTGTTTGTAATGAACAATGGACTATTTGAACCAACAGTTATGTTTTTTGGAATGAGTAACTTGCCAGCAACATTCCAAAGGATAATAAACATGGTCTTCTGAGAAATGCTACATGAAGGAGCAGTTGTCAACTACATGGATGATTTTGTTATTCCAGAAACCACACAACAGGAACTTGAAGACAGGACAAAACAATTTCTCAACATCACAGCAAAACATCAACTGTATTTCAAAAGATCAAAGTACTTATTTGACACAAAAGAGATACCAGTATTAGGATTTGTGGTTGGACAAGGCAGCATTAAAATGGAGGAGGAGAAGGTAAAAGTGGTGAAAGAGTGGCCAACACCCAAACTCCTGAAAGATATTGAGAAATTCCTAGGATTTGCAAACTTCTACCGACAATTTATACATGACTTCAGCAATATAGCAGCTCTGTAATACAAGTTGAAGAAAAAGGACATGCAATGGGTATAGACAGAATGACAGCAACAAGCCTTTGAAAGAATTAAGGAAAAGGTCACAAGTGAGCTGGTACTAGTAATGCCACAAGACAAGGGACAATACAGAGTAGAAGTGGATGTATTAGGATATGGAGTAGGAGTGGTACTATCACAGAAACAGGAAGAACACTGGCACCCAATTGCATTCTACTCAAGAACAATGACACTAGCAGAATAAAACTATCAGATCTACAATAAAGAACTACTAGCCATTCAAGAAGTGATTAAAACCTGGAGACAATACCTACTCGATGCCAATGAACCATTTGAAATTTGAACCAATCACAAGAACCTGGAATATTTCCGAAAACCACAACAACTCACAGAATGACAAGTGAGGTGGCAGATGGAACTACAACAATACCATTACATGCTGAAACACATCCCCAGAAAGACCAACACAAAAGCAGACATCTTATCAAGATTAACAAAAACTGATACCACACCAACATCATCTTACTACCCAACCATTTATTTGATGATAACACAATTACCATGATCTGACAAATCTGGGAAATCTCAGAAGAAGATCTGAAACACCAACTACAAAAGGAAACAAAAAGGGAAACACAGTGGCTGAAGGAAAAGGAGAATCAACCAGAAGAGATATAGGAGACAGATGGAGTACCAATGTTCGAAAGAAGAATATATATTCCATCCAACAGCCAAATACGACAAGAAATACTCCAACAACACCATGACAAGATAGATGTAGGATACCCGGGACAACACCAAATGATCAAACTCCTTAAATGGAGTTATTGGTGACCTCAAATGTGTAATGATGTCAAACAATACATCAAGGGGTATGAGGTATGCCAATGAAACAAAATACTCTGAACAAGACTGACAACACATCTTCACCCATTACCAATACCAGTGGAACCTTGGGAAAAAATATCAATTGACATGATAGGACTATTACCAGAGTCAGAAGGATATGACACAATACTTGCCATAGTTGATTGTTTCAGCAAAATGATCAGACTGCATGCAGTTAACACTATCTTAACATTCAAGGAGCTAAGAAATATCTACCAAGATGATATATGGAGAACACATGGAATACCCCACAGAATCATCAGTGACAGAGGCCCACAATTTGTATCAAAATTTATGGCAGAATTATGCCAAGCAACAGGTACCCAATGAAACTTATCCATGGTATATCACCCACAAACCAATGGTCAAACAGAGTGCATCAACCAGGAGGTTGAGACATACCTCAGAAATGTAATAAACCATGTGTATAACAACTGGAAAAAATGGTTAGCCACAGCAGAATTCCAATATAATGACAAAATCCATACTACTACTGGACACTTGCTATTTGAAATAGTTTATGGATGACACCCCTGGAAAGGAGATATAACAAATGCTACCAAAGCACCTGCAATCACGGAACAAATACAGGAGTTACAAAACATGCAACAAGAGACAATCAAGATGCTACAACACAGTCAGATGCAAATGGAGAAACATAACAGTACCAAACCAGAACATGAGTATAATCCAGGAGAACAAGTATGGCTCAAAGCAAGCAAACATCAGGATAACAAGACCAACCAAGAAGTCAGATCACAAATGTTATGGACTGTTCTGAATAAAAGCAAAAATAGGTGAAACAAGTTACCAACTGGAATTATCTGAAACATGGGCAATACTGTTATGACCTTAGTCTAGGACTCAGGTTACAAGTCTTTGGATAAAGACAAGGAAGTAGAGAGAAGAGAAAGAGATAATACAATTGGTAAAGTATAAGGAATACATCAAGTATTACTACACTTTATATACTATGAACGAGTAAAAACACTCGTCGGGTTTTCTTAAAACTTTAACAAATTCCATATGTTCTATCTTACAAAGGACCTTTACAGTAATACGCATCATGAGGACATGAAGCTTGAAAGGGAGGTATTGTTACGAATCATAGACCGTTCATTCCTATCATGCGCCCGTTACCTCGTGTACTCTCATACTCGTTTCATCTCCTGTATCACCCTAGAGGCTGTGCCTCCTACCTGACTCGTTCTACTCGTCTCCTCTGACTCCGTTACTCGACTCCCTTATTATTAGCCTCTACCACTAGTATATAAAGTGTAGTAATACTTGATGTATTCCTTACACTTTACCAATCGTATCATCCCTTCTTCCTTTCTCTACTTCCTTTCCTTTATCCAAAGGCTTGCAACCTGAGTCAGAGACTAAGGTCGTAACATAGTTGTATAAGGAGGTGGTCTACTTCATCTCACATATCTGGTTCTATTAGATGGTCTGGGACTGATTTGTCGATTCCCTCCATTCCTTTATCTAACCATTCCTGTTTGTCATCTTTGTGGTAGAGCAGTTTGTTAGGTAAGGTAGTGGAGGTGTATAAGTCAAGATCCATTAGTCTTTGGGCAAGTTTGTAGGTAGAGTTGTTGCTAGAATTGGTGAGATGATTGAGTCTTTTGCCTATCATGACTAAGGCACTTTGGATGCTCTACCTTGCATTGGAGTGTACCAATACATTGAGATCAGTGGCTGCTTTGTCCAATAATTCTTTCATAAGTTCATGTTTTCTGGTTAACATGGCAGCTGGGAGGGCTCTGGTGGTAGTGACAAGTAGGATACAGCTCAGGGCTTTGGCTTGGATTTGGAGGTTGTTGATAGCATGGGCAATGTACATAAGTCCTTTGGTTGTGGTGGTATAGTGCTTGATCTGGTCTTTGGTGGACTGGGCATCCAGGAGGTTATTGAGTTCTTGTTCAAACTTGGTGTTGTTGACTGGGAAGGGGGTGGGTTTGCATTTGGCATGCATGGTGTATTGTGGAGATAATTGGCAAAGTCTAGGGTGCATACAGCATGAGGTGCATTAAGTGTAGTGATCTCTTGTAATACAAGGTTTGTTGTTCATAATTGTTGCTTTTTACCCCCTTTTTTTATAGGTTTTGTCCTC
>OY756141.1:0-217191 GCA_963576785.1 Chlorophyllum brunneum | reverse complement strand
ACTCCAGTTCTGACTCATCCTCCCATATGTCTTCCTCAGAGGTATAACCCTTCCAGTGTACTAGGAATTGATTTTGCTATCCTCTCATTTGGTGTCCTTGGATCTCTTCTACTTTGTACTGTTCTTCATTGTTGATGATCTTGGGCATTGGTGGTGGTGGGGTGCACCTTTTTTTTTTTTGTTTTTTTTTTTAAAATCAACAATTTATATAGTGGTGCTCGAACGCAGTCCACGTGTACATACATACAAAGGCAGAACATACAGAATGTTCGGAGAGGGGAAAGTAAACTACAAGTAAACTAACCCCACGAGACTCGTTGTCATCTAGCGCGTACACTAGAGAGATGTTTGGTACCTACAATGTTCAGCAAAGAGAGAGAAGAGAGGGATTCGGAAATAGAGAGAGTGAGAGAGAGAAATTGATAGAAAAGAAACTATCTACTTGCAATCACAAGGGGGAACATCAAACGGTACATAGCGTGTGGGCGGGTATTTACCCGGGCACCATGGGAGAGATGAATTTGAATGAAAACTATATAAAATAGTGGACGAGCGAGGGAAAAGGAGATGGAGAAATGAATTGGAAATCCATAACCGGGAGAGCAAAAGAAAAAAGAAGAAAAGAAAAGGATCCTACGCAGGTGCAGACCCAAACCTCCTTTGGACTTGACGACGATGTAACGGTGGAATAGAACCGGCATGGATACGAGGGCGGTCAGGTTCTGGAGGGAAGCTGAACACGGAGGGGTTGCGATGCAAGAAGTTGACAAAAGTCTTGATCATGTTGACACCGAAGTGATGATCGAAGTTGTAGCATTGATATAGGATGTGTGACTGCGTCTGCACCATTTGACTGTTGCAGTGGTGGCACGAAAGGTCCTCATTAGGGAAGAATTGTAGTTGGTATTCTCCAATCGGGGCATGGCATAGGATGGCGCGACAAGCTCTTGTGAAGAGCTGGGGCTGGTATCCGCATTCTCGTATCCATGGACCGGATTGATGTGCGACGGTAAGGCGGAGGCCCCGTTTGCTCGCACTGGGAGGTGGAGGAAGGAGCTACCGCTGTAAGTTTTGAACCCGAACATGGCTTGCCATGTATGAATGGTGCGTTCGTGGTGGGGTGCACTGGTTGTCAAACTCAGGTTTTTGATAGGGGGAGAGGAGTCTGCTGTTAAACATATCATGTATTGCCCATGTTTCAGGTGTTGTCCTGGGTGTCCTACATCTGTCTTGCTGTAGTGTTGTCGGAGTATTTCTTGTCGTATTTGGCTGTTGGGTGGAACATATATTCTTCCTTTGAACATTGGTACTCTATCTGTCTCCCATATCTCCTCTAGTCATTTCTCCTTTTCCTTCAGCCACTGTGTTTCCCTTTTTGTTTTCTTTCGTAGTTGGTGTTTCAGATCTTCTTCTCCTGAGATTTCCCAGATTTGTTGGATCATGGTAATTGTGTTATCATCGAGTAAATGGTCAGGTAGTAAGGTGATGTTGGTGTTGTCTCGTGTGGTATTGGTTCTTGTTAATCTTGATAAGACGTCCACTTTTGTGTTGGTCTTTCTGGGGATGTGTTTCAGCATGTAATGGTATTCTTGTAGTTCCATCTGCCACCTTACTTGTCATCCTGTGAGTTGTTGTGGTTTTTGGAAATATTCCAGGTTCTTGTGATCAGTCCAGGTTTTGAATGGTTCATTGGCATCGAGTAGGTATTGTCTCCAGGTTTTAATCACTTCTCAAATGGCTAGTAGTTCTTTATTGTAGATCTGATAGTTTTGTTCTGCTAGTGTTATTGTTCTTGAGTGGAATGCAATTGGATGCCAGTGTTCTTCCTGTTTCTGTGATAGTACCACTCCTACTCCATATCCTGATACGTCCACTTCTACTCTGTATTGTCCCTTGTCTTGTGGCATTGCTAGTACTGGCTCACTTGTGACCTTTTCCTTGATTCTTTTGAAGGCTTGTTACTGTCGTTCTGTCCATACCCATTGCATGTCCTTTTTCTTCAACTTGTATAATGGGGCTGCCATGTTGCTGAAGTCATGTATGAATTGTCAGTAGAAGTTTGCAAATCCTAGGAATTTCTCAATGTCTTTCAGGGGTTTGGGTATTGGCCACTCTTTCACCACTTTTACCTTCTCCTCCTCCATTTTAATGCTGCCTTGTCCAACCACAAATCCCAATATTGGTATCTCTTTCATATTGAATAATAAGCACTTTGATCTTTTGAAATACAGTTGATGTTTTGCTGCAATGTCAAGAAATCATTTTGTCCTGTCTTCAAGTTCCTGTTGTGTGTTTCCTGGGATAACAAAATCATCCATGTAGTTGACAACTGCTCTTTCATGTAGCATTTCTCGGAAGACTGTGTTCATCATCCTTTGGAATGTCACTGGCAAGTTGCTCATTCCGAAAAACATAACTATTGGTTCAAATAGTCCATTGTTCGTTACAAACACTACTTTCCATTCACTGCCTTCCCTGATCTGGACATTGTTGTATCCCCAAATAATGTTGAGTTTGTTGAAGACTTTTGCATCTTTGAGTCTGTTGATAACTTTGCTTATCAATGGAAGTGGTGCTTTGTCTTTAATTGTGTGTTCATTTAATTTCTTGTAGTCTTGTACTAGTCACTTGGTTCTGTCTTTCTTGGGTATAAAGAAGCATGGGGTCACATAAGGGGATTGTGATGGTCAAATTTGTTCTGAGATGATATTCTCATCAAGGAATTTCTGTAGTTCTTGCTTTTCCATTATTGTCATTGGGTATAATTTGGACTGTAATACCAGTAGTGCATTTTCTGACAGATTTATTTTGTGGTCCTATATCATGTGCTCAGGTAGTTTGTCAAAGTTCTTCTTGTTGAACAGGTGCATGTATTGTTGTAGGTATGTTAGTAAGTCTTCCAGGTTGGTTTGGTCCATTTTCTTTTCCTCTATGTGTTCCTTGATCATGCATATTCTCTTGTTGAATCGTATGTCATTGTGGTATGTGGTACAATCCTTTGGGGATCTGTTGAAGCATATTATGTTGTTTGTCCAGTTGATTTTGTGTTTGACTAGCCAGTCATGTCCAAGGTATAGGTCTGCACTCTCTAGTTGTGTTACCATTGCTTTGATTTCTTCCATGTGTTTACCATTGTTTAATACCAGTTGTGCTGTGTTTGTTATTTTTCCCTTCTTGTTTTTGGTTCTGTTGGCATTGATTACTCATATCAGGGTTTCGAGAGGTCTGGTTGTGATTTGTTCTTCTTCTACTATTCTCTGTGCTATGCATGTGTGGGTATATCTGGAATCTACCAGTGTGGTGATTTGTTTAGGTCCTTTTGCTGTTCTGATTGTTGAATCGAGGAGAAGTTTGTGCATCAAGTTCCTTTTCTGTGGAATTACATATCGTTTATTGTGAAGTAAAACAGGAACTCTAGGTTTATTGGCTCATGGGTTTGTGTCTACTTGGAGCCTTCAGCAAAATCCTCCTTTGCCTCTTCTTCTTGCTCAGTTTCCTCGGTGACCTCTCTGATGTGCACTTTCTTTGGTACTTTGCAATTCTTCAAGATATGGTCTTACTTGCCACAATTATAGCACATTATTTTGGTGTATGTAACCTTCGTCTTCTTGCAGCAATATTTGGTGATATGCCCATATAGGTTGCAGTTGAAACATCTCAGTTTGCTATTCTGATTGGTGTCTGCCCTCTGTCTGCCAATCTCCATTGGTTGTCCTCTGCCTCCATATGTGACTCCTGTGCTTGTTCTGACATCTTCTTGGGTGATGTCTACCATTTTGTATCCTTGTCCTACTGCAAGGATTGTGTTCCTCCATTTGCTCTATGTATCTGGGATTGAGGCTGACAGATAGCCTACTATGGTTTGGATGATGTCTGCTCTGGTGTGTTGTTTGAGGAGGAATATGGCATGTGTGTTGTCTGTTCCTGCTTGGGTTTTCAATGCTTCAAACTCTATTAAGAAGTCCGTGGTGTTCCTCTTTCCCTGTTTGAACAACTTGATTTCTCCTTCTGCTATAGCCTTCCTATTCCCCAAGGAGAAGGTGGCTACCATCCCCTTTGCAAAGTCATCAAACTCTGGTGTTTTCTTGTCTTGAATTGTCTGTAACTTGGCATTGGCGTAAGGTCCTGCTAATCCTCCCTTCATTTGTGCCAATACTCTGATTATCTTTTGCTCATTGTCATTGATTTTGTTGAAGAGTATCCATAAGGACATCACTCTCCACCAATCATTGAATTTGGTTCTATCTCCATTGAAATATCCTGGTTCCAGGCCTAAGTTCTTTGGGAAATTGATTTTATCGGCCATTTCTGATTCGGTTTCTGGTTCACTGTGTTTGTTCTTGTGGGTCTTGGTGATTTCTGTATTGGATGGGGCTTTGGCAACTTCTATGTCAGATATGGTCTCGGCAACATCTGTGTTGAATAGGGTCTCAAAAAGAGCTGTGTCTTTGTTTTTGCTGTGATCATATTTCTGCTACTTAAGGCCTTCAGGGATTTCTGGTTCTGTTCATTGTTTGGATCTGGTGGTTACTGGTAATCTCTGGATATCTGTTGGTCTTGGAGCTCTTGGTCTTCTTGGTGTTCTCAATAAGCTACTGCTGCTCATATACTGTTGTCCTGGTCAGAGGCTATTATTCCAAGCCTAGCTATGAATAGTGGCACCTTTCTTGCAAGGTGAGTTGAATGACACTTTACCAAATGTTACAACCTTAGTCTAGGACTCAGGTTGCAAGTCTTTGGATAAAGACAAGGAAGTAGAGAAAAGAGAAAGGGATAATACGATTGGTAAAGTATAAGGAATACATCAAGTATTACTACACTTTATATACTAGTGGTGAGGGCTACAAATAATGGAGCAGAGTAATGGAGTCATAGGGGATGAGTAGAATGAGTCAGTAAGAGTACAGCTATAAGGGATGAAACAGGAGATAAAATGGATACACAAGAATGATGAGTATGATGGGTGTATGATAGGAATGTAGTATCTATCTATAGTTCATAACAAATACATGACATGTTTAACAGCAGATTCCTCTCCCCCTATCAAAAACCTGAGTTTGATAGCCAGCACACCCCACCACCACCAATACCTGAGATCATCAACAATGAGGAACAGTATGAAATAGAAGAGATCCGAGAATACTGAACGAGAGAATGGCGAAATCAATTTCTAGTACACTGGAAGGGTTATACCACCAAGGCAGACACATGGGAGGATGAGTCAGAACTGGAAAATGCTAAGGAGACAGTTCAGGAATTCTTAGACAGGATTTTGAGGACAAAACCTATAAAAAGAGGGGATAAAAAGTGACAATTATGAACAACAAACCTTGCATTACAAGAGATCACTATACCACATACCTCACACTGTATCCATTGCACCCTAGACTTCACCAATTATCTCCACAACACACCATGCATGCCAAATGCAATCCCATCCCCTTCCCAGCCAACAACACAGAGTTCAAACAAGAACTTAACAACCTCCTTGATGCCCAGTCCACCAAAGATCAGATCGAGCACTATACTGCCACAACCAAAGGACTCATGTACATTGCCCATGCCATCAACAACCTCCAAATACAAGCCAAAGCCCTGAGCTATATCCTACTTATCACTACTACCAGAGCCCTCCCAGCTGCTATGTCAACCAGAAAACACGAAATCATGAAGGAACTATTGGACAAAGCAGCCACCAATCTCAATGTATTGGTCCACTCTGATGCAAGGTGGAGCATCCAAAGTGCCTTAGTCATAATAGGCAAAAGACTCAATCATCTCACCAATTCTAGCAACAACCCTACCTATAAACTTGCCCAAAGACTAATGGATCTTGACTCATATACTCCCACTACCTTACCCAACAAACCACCCTACCACAAAGATGATGAACAAGAATAGTTAGATGAAGGAATAGAGGGAATCAACAAATCAGTCTCAGACCATCTAATGGAACCAGATATGCAAGATGAAGTAGACCACCTCCTCATACAACTGCCTGACATGGACCCACCATCCAAACCAACGATATTTAACCCACCACCATCTTACCTCACACTTAAGGATGGAGGACAATTTGAAGAAAACTACTGGGAGGAGATAGTCCACAACCTTGTTGCTACAGAAACTAACGACACCACTACATTCTGAGGATGCACTGTAGAGGAGGACAAGACCACACCCCCTTCTGGATTGGATGTTGATGCAAATCAGGAACTCTCATCCCTTCTTGACCTCTTACCACTACCTTCCTAATTGGGATGGTTCTCTGGTGGGGGGCTTCTGGCCTGTTCTTGCTGGACGTTAGGTCCTGGCACTGTCTTATACACAGGGCGATGTGTAGTACTCCCTTGGCAAAGGAGGTTAAAGGCTGGGTATGCTGGCCGCTACATACTTACTTAATCTTAGACATGCGAACAGAGGTTGGGATCCATTATACGGTGGACGAGAATTAGTTCGAGCAGAGGGAGTGGCCCCTTGCCGAAGGGCCTTAATGACAGGGTATGCCTGTCACTTTCTCTAGATGAGAATTGATACTGGGTCATACAGGATGGCAGGGGGTGCTCCCTTGGCAAAGGAGCTCAAAGACTGGACATGCCGGTCGCCTTCTGCCCATTTACCTTGAGGGCTCCTCTAGTGGTGGAGGGGCCCAGCGCACTCCCAAATGGTGTTGTAGTTCCCCAATGGCAGGACTAGCGTTGGTCTATTTGACTGAGCTACAGCACAAGTCTAGTCTAACTAGGCCTCTACTCTAACATGGGAACTACAGGAGAGGCTTCATTCCACCCTGTTCCCCAGCTGGGGTAACTCAGCTGAGCCCGAGAGGGTCCGAAAGGATAGGAGTTGATAAGAGGGGGTTTGGGGAAAAAACAAGCCAACTGCAAGGACAGGCTACCCCCCTCCAGTTGCATTGCAAGGGTGTGGATCCTTAGACAACCCCCCCTGGCCACGCTGGACATTAGTAGGGATCACTCAAACTCTAGGGCGCTATTCCATGTTGGTGCCGCAAGGCATTCCATGGATTTGCTTTGTAAGCAAGGCGCAATCACCTCTCTGGTAGTAGTCCCTGCAAGACAGAGACCCCAGACACCATTAACACGCAGATCCGTGCCCTATGGGCATAGCAAAGCGGGTGCTGGGGTATGGAAAGCCAGCCAGGAGTGGGACCCCGGAACTACTGGTGGGCCGTGGCAGTCTTTGCAGAGAATGTGCGGTCCGGCTAGAGAGGTCTAAATCCTCTGTCGGTGGGTCTTGGAGAAAAGCCGAGTGTACCTGCTTAAGTTGATACTGCGACGCCGCCTTCGGGGGGTAGGGGCATTAGTCCACAAGGGGCCCCTTAGTCGAGCGACCACATTTCCTGGTCCCACCTCAAACAGATCGCTGCTATCAATATCTGTGCCAATCTCCTCCTCAGAATCAGTTGCGTATGTCTAACCCTTGGACATTGGCCTGCGCACTTCAAAAAGTCAACATCAGTTATCATCCCCAAGCCCAACAAACCTGACTACTCCATCCTGAAGGCGTTCCAACTGATCGTCCTCCTCAACATACTCGGCAAGCTAATAGAAAAAATGCTAGCCAAACGACTTCAATTTGAGGTGGTAAAATTCAAAGTTCTCCACCCTCACCAACTGGGAGCCATCCAACAATGATCCACTGAGGATGCGAGGCTCTTCCTAACCCATATCATCCAGGGAGCATGGATGAAGAAAAAGAAGACATCAGTGCTCGCATTCGATGTCACTCAATTCTTCCCCTCCCTCAATCACGACCTCCTTATTGACATACTTGGTCGACAGGGATTCCCCCCTCAAATTGCAGAGTTCTTCAATAATTACCTCAAAGAACGCTGCACTACCTACCGGTGGAACAACAAAAACTCCCCGGAATACAACGCTGCAGTAGGAGTAGGTCAAGGCTCAGCCCTGAGTCCCATTCTCTCTGCTCTATACCTCGCCCCCCTCCTTCGAATCTTTGACGTCCACATGGAGGAACACCACAACAGATGGGACTTTGATGTCCTCTCCTTTGTAGACGACGGCACCTTAGTCATGCAATCCCCGTCCCTCAAAAACACAACATCGAAATCCTCCAACACATGTACCATAAAATGGAGCAGCTCATGAACAAATTTGGCCTTGAAATTGAACATAGTAAATCCGAAGTCTTTCACTTCACACATGTGAGACAGGACTCCAATCCCTCCATCAACTTGGGATCCCCACCGTTCACTGGCCACACTCCACTCAAACTGAAAGCCCACTGGCACTACCTCAGTTTCTACTTCAACCGGACATTAACTTTTAAGGAACACATTTGCTACTACTCTGCCAAGGCAATATCAACTGTCAAGGCAATGAAGATGCTAGGGAACTCCGTACGTGGTCTGTCCCCTAGCAACAAAAGGCTACTCTACCATTCATGTGTTGTGCCGGTGGTGACATATGGATACTGACTCTGGTTTCACAACAAGTCACGGACAAAAGGAACTTGTGAAATCCTCAACAAGATGCAGTGAAGCGCGGCCCTCTGGATCACGGGGGCCTTTCGAACTTCTCCCACTGGTGGCGTCGAGTCCCTCGTAGGGCTCATGCCTATCAAACTCCATCTCTGAAAGTTGGCCGAATGACAAACATCGAGGCTTCACATGTTGGGCAATGAACATGCACTGGCAAGATTGACAAAAGAGTATCATTCTTCCCCACACCGACTTCACATCAAGAATTTCATGGAGATTCAGAAGAAGAAGATGCTTGGAGCTGTGATGGATGTTTTGCGCCCCACCCCCAAGACTCGGTATATAGAACATTTTGATTCTGTTTCCAAATCTGTCTGGCCCGGACGTAGGTTACTAGACTGTTTTCCCACTAATGTATCTTTTATAGGATTCAACCAGGACAAACCCCACCTCTCAAAGACTCTTTGGGATGATGTTACGACGAATGCAACGATGGACTTCAAGTCCATTATTATCGGCACGGACGGCTCGGTCCACCCCAACCCCAACCCGCTTGCTAGCCAGTTCACGGTGGCAGCCACTATTCGACATCTAGATGGAGGGAGTTCCATCATGAAGAGACTCGGAGGAACAACATTGACTGACACAGAACTAGTTGCGCAGTACCTAGGAATTACCAAAGTACTCGCCACTAACGACTATGACCAGGTTGAGCACATTTATGTGTTCACCAACTCCCTCGCAGCCTCTCGGCTCCTACTTGATTGTTTGCTACACTCCTGCCAGCAACAATCTATCCTCACATTGAAGGTGCTTCTGGCTTGGTTCAACAAGTCTGACCAACACCACCTTTTGTTCTACCACACTCTGTCAAAATGCAAATACAGGGTACAAAAAGCCACTCACAATTGGATTCAAACAGTCACCTGGCCGAACCGGGGTCGAAATCACCGAGTCCCTAACTCCATAGACTACTTATGCAAGAAGTCCGCCGAATGAGCCATTCACACATGGCAAGCCATGTTCGGGTTTAAGAAATACAGTGGTAGCTCCTTCCTCCACCTTCTAGTGTGAGCGAATGGGGCCTCTGCTGTACCATCGCACATCAAGTCCGGTCCCTGGATGCAAGAATGCAGTTACCAGCCACAGCTCTTTGCGAGAGCATATTGCACCATCTTATGCCATGCCCCAATTGGTGAATACCATCTACGGTTCTTTCCCAATGAGGATCTATCTTGCCACTACTGCAACAATCAAATGGTCCAAACTAGGGTGCACATCCTCTATCGTTGCAACAACTTTGATTACCACTTTGGCGTTGACACCATTAAGACTCTCGTCAACTTCTTGCACCACAACCCCTCCATGTTCAGCTTCCCCCCGGAACCTGACTGCCCTCATATCCGCACCGGTTCAATACCCCTGCCACATTGTCATCAAGTCCGTCTGAGGTTTGGGTCTGTGCCTGTGTGAATCCTTTTCTCTTTTCCTTTTTCTTACACTCTCCTGGTTATGGACTTCATTCCCATTTCTCTATCTCCCCCCTTTCCTCGCTCGTCTACTATTTTATATAGTTTTCATTCATTGTCCATCATTCCCGTGGTGCTAGGGCAAAAAGCCCTCCCACACACTAGTACCATTCATTGTTCTCCCTTGTGTTTGTGAGTTGATAGTTTCTTTCTATCAATTTCTCTCTTTTACTCTCTCTCTTTCTGAATTCCTCTTATTCCTCTTCTCTCCATTCAACCTAGGTACCAAACATCTCTCTAGTGTATGCGCTGGATGGCATCGAGTCTCGTGGGATTAGTGTACGTATAGTTTACTCTCCCTGCTCCAAACATTCTGTATGTTCTGCATTTGTATGTATGTACACGTGGACTGCGATTGAGCACTGCTTTATAAATTGTTGATTTAAAAAAAAAAAAAAAAAAAAAAGATGCAAATCAGGAACTCTGATGATTGGCCCTACTAAACACCAACTTGTCAATGCCTTACACAAAGAACAAGATGACAAGTAGACCACAACACTTCATGGGGTCATGAACATAAAAAAGGAGGTATTGTTACAAACTATAGATAGACAGTACATTCCTATCATGTACCTGTCATACTCATCATTCTTATATATCTGTTTCATCTCCTGTTTCATCCCTTATGGCTGTACTCTTACTGACTTGTTCTACTTGTCCCCTATGACTCCATTACTCTGCTCCATTATTTGTAGCCCTCACCACTAGTATATAAAGTGTAGTAATACTTGATGTATTCCTTATACTTTACCAATTGTATCATCCCTTTCTCTTCTCTCTACTTTCTTGTCTTTATCCAAAGACTTGCAACCTGAGTCCTAGACTAAGGTTATAACAGAAATGATATTCTATATCCCTGACACCCTATTATTTTCTGTTTCATATTTTCCAGATACATGTTGCAATCCCCAATACTGAAACATTGTAAATTATTTGCTGCAACTTTTGTTTTCAGTAATGTCATCCGGAGGAGTACATGCTACGTTCAAGAGCTCTATCAGAGATAACCATCAATTGACAATTTGTAGCAATGCACCTCGAAAACCTCTATGCCATGACTTTGATTCCTAGTATTCTTTGTGCACTGTCAATTGGATGCTCTGCATACCTCTGTCTTCAGCATGCTTGTGCAATTTATGCAGATGGCCCAAGGGTTTGAAGCCTCCCCGCCATTTTGGAGTTATATATAGTATATGTGAATTTACGATCCCTCTTGGTATTAGGCATCCCAGGAACCTGGTACTTCAAAGATGCTGGTGCCCATCCCATGATAGTTATCATCTATGACTCATTCATTTTCCTGGCCATCTCATAAAAAATTGCATTTGCACACGTGGTTGTAGAAAAAAAGTGGGGCAGACCGCTACTTTCATATTGGGCAGGGCCCTTCCCTATCTCTCTCTTGCTGTTCTGCATGGAGAACAGTAGTATTATTGTGGTCACCTCCCATGGTGTCAGGTCTTGCTTATATTTTTATCTAGGCTAGTTATCGCAGTGTTGGTTCCGGTTGCGATACTTCTTCATCTTCCCTCTACCCTCAGATACTCAGGAGTATGTTCTTGATCTTCTTGGCTCCACTCATGGCCTCTATTTCATGTGATGTTTATCGAAACCTAAAGCTTTTTGATTATAACGGCTCCCCACCTTATCCAGTTTCTGAAATTTGTTCTTATGCACCGATGACTTTTAATCAGACTCTGTATGGTCAAGTCTAGTATAAAGGTAATTGTACACAGGCAAAAAGGTACCCGGCTCATAGGAGAGGAAAGACTGACTGGCAAGTGTAATGAACAGCCACATCCTTAACCGTCTCAAAGAACGGTCACCGGGAGCACAAGATGTCGGCAGCAACAACTTGAATTACATTCGTAGTTCTTGACACCTCTGCCAATTAAACCCATATTCAAATCTTGTGAGATCTAACTTGGTCGGAGTATCTGCGATTACTGCTGTATTCCTCGGCCACCATAGTCTACCCCGATTCCACGGCAGAACCCAAAACAGCAGTTCTCCGTCATGATCAGTGACCTATCCGTTTTGAATGCTACACTTGTCCGTGAACCCTCTAGCGTGATGCCGCTCCGACAGGTGATGTTCATAGGGAAAGGGACCAGCAAGATCAGAAATGTCCCAGACTTTTATTATTTCGTCCTCGGAACACGACGCCATGTTCCTTCCATCTCAAGATAGTGCAATCCCCACGACGGCATCGGCGTGCCCATACCAAGGCCCAAGAATGAGGTACTGTGTCCCCATATCCCAAACCCTGATTGTCTTGTCTCCAGAACCTAAGAAAATGAAATGCTCATCTGGTGAGAATGCCAGGCTGTAGATTAATTGCGTGTGGCCTTGAAGGGGTCCTGCAAGGTGCTCCCCTGTTTCCGCATTCCAAATGTGAATCGCTCCATCAACGGAACCCGATGCAATAAGCCCCCCATTGGAGGAGAAAGCCATGCAATTGACTGCACTTGTGTGGCCCTGGAAGGTCATTGGGATCAATTCGCCCATCTCCGTACTCCACAACTTGATTGTTTTGTCATAAGATGACAATACCGCCTTCTTGCCATCGGGTGAGACCGCGATGGAGGTTACCCAGCTCATGAGTTAAGGGCTAAACACAACCTCTGTAGTCTCTACGTTCCAAACGCACATCATCTCGTCGTATGATCCCAAAACCAGATGTTGTCCAATGGGTAAGAATGTTAGGCACGTAATACTGCTCTGGTGGCCTTCCAGGGGCTTGTATGCTAGTTCCCCCGAACTTACCACTAGTATATAAAGTGTAGTATTCCTTACACTTTACCAATTATATCATTCCTTCTTCTTTTCTTTACTTTCTTGTCTTTATCCAAAGACTTGCAACCTGAGTCATAGACTCAGGTTGTAACATTTGGTAAAGTGTCATTTGACTTACCTTGCAAGAGAGGTGCCACTATTTGTAGCTAGGCTTGGAATAATAGCCTCTAACCAGAATGACAGTATATGAGCAGCAGCAGCTTATCAAGAACACCAAGAAGACCTAGAGCTCCAAGACCAACAGATATTCAGGGATCACCAGTCACAACCAGATCCAAAAGATGCTGGCCTAACCGAGGTCGAAACCACCGAGTACCGAACTCAATTGACTACCTTCGCAAGAAGTCCGCCGAACGCGCCATTCACACATGGCAGGCCATGTTCGGGTTCAAGACTTACAGTGGTAGCTCCTTCCTCCACCTCTCGGTGCGAGCGAATGGGGCCTCCGCCTTACTGTCGCACATCAAGTCCAGTCCATGAATACGAGAATGCGGACACCAGCCCCAGCTCTTCACAAGAGCTTGTCGCGCCATACTATGCCACACCCCGATTGGAGAATATTGACTTCGATTCTTTCCTAACGAGGATCTTTCGTGCCACCACTGCAACGGTCAAATGGTGCAAACAAGGTCACACATCCTGTATTGTTGCAACCACTTCGATCACCACCTCGGCGTCGACACGATCAAGGCATTCGTCAACTTCTTGCGCTGCAACCCCTCCACGTTCAGCTTCCCCCCAGAACCTGATTGCCCTCGTATCCATGCTGGTTCTATCCCACCGTTACATCATCATCAAGTCCAAAGGAGGTTTGGGTCTGCGCCTGCATAGGATCCTTTTCTTTTATCTTTTTTCTTTTGCTCTCCCGGTTATGGATTTCCAATTCATTTCTCTATTTTCCTCTTCCCTCGCTCGTCTACTGTTTTATATAGTTTTCATTCTACTTCCATCTCTCCCGTGGTGCCCGGGTAAATACCTGCCCACACGCTATGTACCGTTTGATGTTCCCCCTTGTGATTGCGAGTAGATAGTTTCTTTTCTCTCGATTTCTCTCTCTCACTCTCTCTCTTTCTGAATTCCTTTCTTTCCTCTTTCCGCTGAACATTGTAGGTACCAAACATCTCTCTAGTGTACACGCTAGATGACAACGAGTCTCGTGGGGTTAGTTTACTTGTAGTTTACTTTCCCTTCTCCGAACATTCTGTACGTTCTGCCTTTGTATGTATGTACACACGGACTGCATTCGAGCACTACTATATAAATTGTTGATTTAAAAAAAAAAAAAAAAAAAAAAAAGATCCAAAAGATGAACAAAACCAGAAGTCCCCAAAGGACTTAAGTAACAGAAATCAGACTACAGTATAGACAAAGATACAGCTCTCTTTAAGACCTTATTCAACACAGAAGTTGCTAAGACTACATATGACACAGAAGTTGCCAAAGCCCCATTCAATATGAAAATTGCCAAGACATATGAGAACAAACACAGTGAAGCTGAGGCTGTATCCAATATAGAAATTGCCAAAAACAATAAACACAGTAAATTCAAAACATCTGACATAGAAGTCATTGAGACACATGAGTATGAACAACCTGAAACAGCATCCCTTCTTTGACTCATACTACCACCATTGATTTACTAAAACTTGATTCTGCAGTACTAGTCTCTACTACAATACAAAACAATATGCTTGCATTGTGCTCGGACCTTTCTCCGAGAGAACCTATACCTGATAGTAATGGGGATGTCTTCAGAAACACAACATGTGTTCCCACCTCTTCCATCTTTGTGGCCTCCCAGGCTATACCCCTCCTGGCATTCTTTTTCCTAGGATGCCATCTACTTACTTGAGGCCTGTGATCCTCACAGACCAAACCTACAGCAAGACTGTCCCACCCTCAGTCTTCAACAATGGTCTGAGAATACTGCCGAGCTCTAATACTGGCCTTCCTACTAACGTTGACAAGACTATCCACCAAGTATCCAAATGGGTCCATCCTGAGGGAGACCAATACTTTTCTGGAGAAAAGAAGGACTGGGAAGATCAGGTGGAAGAAGAGATCAAGGCCAAGGTCAAAGAGGAAGATGCTTCTGATGGCAAATGTGGGCCTGAGGAGTTTTATGATGACACTGTGAAAGAGGTCAGTAAGATCTCTGAGTGGGTCAAAGCTTGTAGTTCCTACAATATGAGTGGAGACAATGGCCTGGCATTTGGTAGGGCCTTTACTGAGTTGACAGAGACTTTGATGAAAGTGGAATGGCTCAAAGTGGCTGTAGATGAGTAGAAGAATGACCTCCATAGTTGGATAGGGGTCAACTTTGGTAAAATCATTGTCAGAGCTAATGAAACTCCTCAGCCTGACACCTCCTCTCTCCCTTACATGAAGGGCAAAGGCTGCACAGCCTCCTCCCTCACTCCTAACCCCAAGGGTTCCACCCCTAACCTCAAGCCCTCGACCTCGAGGCAAGACAATGTCCACATGGAGGTTGTTGAACAAATCATTAGTCCTGGTATCTCTGGTATCAATGACGTCACACATTTGGGTTCCAATAATGATGTCCAAATGATCTCCAAGGCAGAATTTAAGACCATCTCTCATGCCAAGAAGAAGAAGCCCTGAAAGGCTTCTCAAGCCAAAAATACCATCACTGTTGGGATGTCTAAGGCCACACCAGCTACAACATTGAAGTCCATTCCTACTGCAGCACTGAAGCCTGCTCATTCTGTGGCAACTAAGGCTACCCCTGCGGCAGGTAAACCTAAAGGCTCCTATGTGGCGGTAGCTGCTAAGCCTAAGGATTCCCTACCTGCTACCTCTGGACAGGATCCACTTAAGCTCCTGGAGTTTGTGAGTAAATTCCCTGAGCTGCCTCATGAGAAGGTAGTGGCAATGTATGATGCTGCCTTCTCTACCCCCCGCTCTGCGAACAAGAAGCCTGCAAACAAGTCGGGCACAATTCGCTTCACCCTCAATGGCCCATCATACAAACAGGTTATTATCCCCCTCCTTACTGGACCCAATATCACCAACTTTGGGTCCATTATCGACTCTCTCAATGTGTGTCTTATCACTAAGAAGTCCAAAACAAGGGTCATGGATGCCTCACAGAGTAAGCTGAGTCTTATGGTCCACACCTTGGAGGTCCTGACCCCTGCTGAGCTTGACATTGTCAAGGCATGGCTCAAAGAAAAATTTGGAGGGATCACCACTGGCAAGGTGTCCCTTCCCCAATCCAAATCGTTCGTTAAAATCACAGATGTAAACTACATCACCCCCTGTGGTGTCATCCTTACTGAGGCTAACATGGTCTCCAGTGTCCAAAACTCTATCCATTCAGATACCATCCAATTTGCTTTGCAACCATGAGTGCATCATAACTCCAAACACTCTGACACTTGCACAGTGTGGTTTGAAATCTGGGACTCCAAGACGGGCTCCAACATCGCCAAAATTGAGGACAAATTCCTCAATATCTATGGTGGCCTTTTCTGTATCTGAAGGGCTAATGCCAACCCCAGTGTCCCATTCTGCACCAAATGCTGCAGATGGGGACATCCTCTTGTCTGCTGCCATGCGAGACTGTTCACTTGTACTCATTGCAAGGGACCTCACTCCATCACCAACCACCATGCCTTTGCCTTCTGTTGCAAGGGCAATGATAAAGCGACTCCCCCCATTGCTGCCACCCCCTCTGGAGAACCATGCCCCCATAAAGCTACGTGCTCCAACTGCGGTAAGGACCACCTCACCACCAACAAGAATTATCAGTTCTGGAAGTGCTGCTTTGACTATGACTGGCATGCCAACAAAGTGCTCGAACTTTGGGCCAACAAAGGAGTACCTCACCCTCCCCCTTCCCTGGCTAGTCGAAGCCAAACAACCCCCCCCCCAATGAATAATACATCTGATGACCAAGACAGACTTCCTTGCTCTCTTTTGAGTGAGTTAAAAGTATATTCTCACAATGTTGGACGATCATATGGAGTGATGGAGAAAGCCCTCACATGCAGAGGTAATGTCAACCTCCTTCTCATTCAAGAACCCCCATGGAGATACCTCTGTGATATTCCCTCTCCTATCTCTAACAATGGTTTGCCTCTAGTAGGAGGTCCAATCCACCTAGACTAGACCCTTATTTCCTACCCATTTGCAGCTGAAGAAGTCCTCCAAGTTGGACGCTGGTGGATTCCTCATCAACTTTGACCTTGGCCTAAAGGGCCTGGCAGGACAGTCAATGAGAACCATCAAAACCTTCCTCATGTCCTTGCTTTTGCACACAAATGTCTCAAGCAACTTTGACCCTCCATTAGGAGGGACATCATTGAGTATCAAGACCTCATGTGCATTTTGCTATATGCCAGAGGAGAAGAACTACTGTTGTTAAATGTCTACAATGACAGCCATAACACTGTGCTCCACTTCCTTGAGGACTATCTTTTTGACCTCCTGTCCTTTCTCCTCATGGGCAGTGACATCAACATCCAATCTGATAGATGGGACCCTTCAATGGACCAATATCCTGCAAGTGCAGACTGTCTTCTTATGGTTACCAAGGCTCTCAACCTGGAGAGATTGATCCTGTCCATTGTCAAACCTACGTGATATGCATTGGACCCCAACCTCCCTAACAATATCATCAACCTAATCTTCACCTTGGGAACACTTCCACATATCCCTACTCACAGCATCCAGGATGGCAATTGATACAACTCTGATCATGCTCCCCTTCTAATTCAAATCCCAATCCTGCAGATAGATATTGTCATAGAGAGAATGACTGTCCCTAAAGGTTCCAAGGAAGAGACCAAGTTCCTAATGGATATCACAGAGGGAATCAACAACAGAAACTGGCCAATGAACACCGCAAATGAGCTGGAGAGAGCTGTAGTGGAATTGGGAGTTTTATTTGGCAGGTCCTGGAATTGCAATATGAAGAAGGTCAAGATCACCACCAGGTCCAAGTCCTGGTAGAACAAAGAATGCTCCAAGGCTCTGGCAGACCACCGTGCAGACTGGAAGAACAAATGAAAATGGAACACCTTTCACAAGATGACATGGGTTACAAAACAGATGTATTTCGACAAGAAGATACAAGAAATCTCAGTTGACAACTACCGCCCATGCCTTGGACTAAAGGCTGAGCTCTCCCAGCCACTGAAGCCATTCATCACAACAGACAGCCCTGCCTCATGACAGACAGTTTATGGACTGCCCTCAACCACCATTACAACTCCACACAAGACCAACCTTTTAATGAGAATGTCCTTGAGGAACTGCCCCCACCGATTGGAATGGAGAATAGGACTTGGGTTGATTTTTCTTTCTTAGAAATGATGGAATCACTTAAGGATACCTCAAATTCTTCTATCCCCAGTCCAGACCATCTTTCATGGTCCTACCTTAAACAGATCACTGCCATTGAAACCTGTGCCGACCTCATTTTGCATATCAGCTGTGCATGCCTGTCACTTGGATATTGGCCTTTGCACTTCAAACAATCAATGTTGGTAATTAAACCAAATAAGCCTGACTACTCCACTCCGAAGGCATTCCGACCTATTGTACTACTCAATATGCTTGGAAAATTAGTCAAAAAGATGTTGGTCAAGAGATTGCAATTCGAAGCAGTCAAGTTCAAGGTCCTTCATCCACATCAGCTGGGGGCAATCAGACAAAGGTCTACGGAAGATGTGGGCCTATTCCTTACCTATATCATATGGGAAGCATGGACCAAAAAGAAGAAAATGCTGGTCTTAGCATTCAATGTTACCCAATTTTCCCCTCTCTCAATCACAAACTCTTCACCAACATCCTCACATGACAAGGTTTCCCCCCCCCCAAATCACAGCCTTCTTCAGTAGTTACTGGAAAGAAAGATGCACTATCTACTTATGGAACAACAAGACCTCCCCGAGTTTGATGCAGTAGTTGGGGTAGGACAGGGCTCTGCCCTTAGTCCTATTTTCTCTGCCCTCTATCTTGCTCCTCTCCTCCACATATTCAACATCAGATTGGAAGAGCACCACGATAAATGGGACTTTGACGTCCTATCCTATGTGGACAACAGCACCCTCATTGCTCAATCCCCCTCTCTCAAAGGAAATATCGAAATCCTCCAGCACATGTATCACAAAATGGAGCATATCATGAACAAATTTGGGTTAATAATCGAACATAGCAAGTCCGAAATTTTCCACTTCACTTGCAGAAGACAGGACTCCAATCCATCTATTGACTTGGGTTCCCCCCCATTCACAGATTGTATCCCCCTCAAGCTGAAGACCCACTGGCAGTACCTTGGATTCTACTTTGATAAGACATTATTGTTCAAAGGATATGTCCACTATTACTCTGCCAAAGCTATATTATCTATCAAGATGATAAAAATGCTTGGCAACTTGGTTCACAGATTATTCCCCTGCAATAAGAGACTCTTATACAGATTGTGTATTGTCCCAGTGGTGACATACAGTTACTGACTATGGTTTCATGATCAATCCTGCACTAAGGAAACTTGTGAAATTCTCAACATCAAGCGGCCCTCTAGATCACTGGGGCATTCCATACCTCTCCCACCAGTGGTGTTAAGTCCCTCACAGGGCTCATGCCCATTAAATTACATCTCTGCAAGTTGGCTGAATGACAAACATCAAGGATTCACACTTTGGATGATGAACATGCACTGGCAAGAGTGACAAAGGAATATTACTCTTCCCCCCATTGACTTCACATCAAGAATTTCATGGAGATTCAGAAGAAGAAGACACTTGGAGCCATGATGAATGTTTCCCACCCTACTCCCAAGACCAAATATGTAGAATCTTTTAACTCTGTTTCTAAGACTTCATGGCCTGGACGTAGGTTACTTGATCTCTTCCCTACTAATGTATCTTTCACAGGATTCAACTGGGATGACCTCCACCTCTCGAAGACACTTTGGGATGATGTAATGACAAATGCAATGATGGACCCCAAGTCCATCATAATAGGCACAGATGGCTCAGTCCATCCCAATCCCAACCTGCTCACTAGCCAGTACATGGCTGCAGCCACCATTTGGCACCTGGACAGAGGAAGTTCAGTAATGAAGAGGCTCAGAGGTACCATATCCACTGACACTGAACTTGTCATGCAATACCTTGGCATCACCAAAGTTCTTGCCACAAATGACTACGACAAAGTTGAACACATGAATGTGTTCACCAACTCCCTCACAGCCTCCTGACTTCTCCTTGATTGCTCACCACACTCTTGTTAGCCACAGTCCATCCTTATCACAAAGGCACTCATGGCTTGGTTTCACAAGTCAGATCAACAGCATCTTTTCTTTTATCACTACCATCCAAGTGTAAATATGGGATTCAATGAGCCACTCATGACTGGATCCAAACTGTTGCCTGGCCTAACTGAGGTCAAAATCACCAAGTTCCTAACTCCCTCGACTTCTTACACAAAAAGTTTACCAAATGCACCATCCACACATGGCAAGCCATGTTTGGGTTCAAAACCTACAGTGGTAGCTCCTTCCTCTACCTACTGGTGCAAGCAAATGGAGCCTCTGCCCTACCATTGCATATCAACTCCAGCCCTTAGATACAAGAATACAGATACCAACCCCAGCTCTTCACACGAGCTTGCTGCCCCATACTATGTCACACCCTCATTGGAGAGTACTGCCTCAGGTTCTTTCCTAATGAAGAGTTATCATGCCATTACTGCAACAACCAACTGGTCCAAACCAGGTTGCACATCCTCTACCAGTGTCAGAACTTTGATCACCACTATGGTGTCAACACCATCAAAAAGTTCATCAACTTCTTATGTCACAACCCTGCTACGTTCAGCTTCTCTCCAGTACTTGTCCACCCTCATATCCATGCTAGTTCAATCCCTCCATTACATCATCATCAAGTCCATCAGAGGTTTGGGTCCGCACCCACATAAGTCCTTTCTCGTTCATATTTTTCTTGTGCTCTCCCAGTTATGGACTTCTATTCCATTTCTCTTTCTCTCCCTCCCTCACTAGTCTACTATTTTATGATAGTTTTCTTTCAATGCTCATCATTCCTGTGGTGTGGGCATTGCCTCTCCACATGCTAGTACTGTTCATTGTTCCCTCTTGTGTTTGTGAGTAGATAGTTTTCTTTCTATTTGTTTCTCTCTCTCACTCTCTTTTATCTGCTTTCCTTTCTTTCTCTCTCTTCGCTGTTTAACTTAGGTATCAAACATCTCTCTAGTGTACATGCTAGATGACACTGAGTCTTGTGGGGTTGGTTTACTTGTAGCTTACTTTCCTTGCTCAGAACATTCTGTATGTTCTACCTTTGTATGTATGTACTCACAGACTGCAATCAAGCACTGCTATATAAATTGATGATTTAAAAAAAAAAAAAAACCCTGAAACAGAACCAGAAATGGCCAATGAAATTAATTTTCCAAAGAACTTAGCCCCAGAACCAGGATACTTCAATGGAGATAGAACCAAGTTCAATGATTGGTAGAGAGCAATGTCCTTATGGACACTCTTCAACAAGATCAATGATAACAAGCAGAAGATAATTGGAGTATTAGCATGGATGAAAGGAGGACTAGCAGGTCCTTATGCCAATACCAAGTTACAGGCAATACAAGACAAGAAAACACCAGCATTCAATGACTTCACAATGGAGATGGTAGCCATATTCTCCTTAGGAAATAGGAAAGCAATAGCAGAGGGAGAAATCAAGTTGTTCAAACAGAGAAAGAGAAACACTGCAGACTTCTTAATAGAGTTTGAAGCATTGAAGACCCAAGCTGGAATGGACAATACATATGCTATATTTCTGCTCAAACGACATACTAGAGCAGATATCATCAGAACCATTGTAGACTATCTGGCAGTCTCAATTCTGACAACATATAAGAAATGGAGAACCATGATCCTTGCAGTAGGACAAGGATACAAACCCATGGACATCACCTGAGGAGATGTTAGAACTACCACCGGAGTTACTTATGGAGGTGGAGGACAACCACCGGAGTTACTTATGGAGGTAGAGGACAACCAATAGAGATTGGAAGACAAAGAGCAGACACCAATCAGAATGGGAAACTGAGATGTTTCAACTGCAACCTATATAGGCATATCGCTAAATATTGCTGCAAAAAGACAAAAGTCACATACACTAAAATAATATGCTATAATTGTGGAAAGCAGGGCTACATCTCCAAGAACTGTAAAGCACCAAAGAAAGCACACATCAGGGAGATCACTGAGGAATCCAAGCAAGAAGAAAAGGCAAAGGAGGATTTTGCTGAAGGCTCCAAGTAGGCACAAACCCATGAGCCAGTAACCCTAGAGTTCCTGTTTTATTTCACAATAGACAATATGTGATTCCACAGAAAAGGAACTTGATGTGCAAACTTCTCCTCAACTCAACAATCAAAACAATGAAGGAACCCAAACAGATTACCACACTAGTAGACTCCAGATGCACCCACACATGCATAGCACAGAGAGTAATAGAAGAAGAACAAATCCCAACCAGACCTCTCAAAAGCCTGATAAGAGTAATCAATGCTGACAGAACCAAAAACAAGAAAGGAGAAATAACAGACACAGTACACCTGGTACTAGATAATGGAAAACATATGGAAGAAATCAAAGCAATGGTAATACAGCTAGAAAGTGCAGACCTATACCTTGGACACAACTGGCTAGTCAAACATAACCCAGAAATTAATTGGACAAACAATGTAATACACTTCACAAAATGTCCAAAGGATTGCACCACACACCACAATGAGTTCAACAAAAGAATATGCATGGTAAAAGAACACATAGAGGAGAAGAAGACTGACCAAATGAACCTAGAAGACCTACTAATATATTTACATCAGTACACACACCTGTTCAACAAGAAAAACTTTGACAAACTGCCCAAGCACATGATATGGGACCACAAGATAAACCTGACAGAAGATGCACCACCAGTACTACAGTCCAAAGTCTACCCTATGACAATAACAGAAAAACAAGAACTGCAAAAATTCCTTGATGAAAATATTGCCTCAGAACAGATTCGACTATCACAATCCCCTTACACCACCCCATGCTTCTTTATACCCAAGAAAGACAGAACCAAACAATTAGTACAGGATTATAAGAAGTTAAATGAATATCTGATCAAAGACAAAATGCCACTTTTGCTGATAAGCAAAGTTATTAACCAACTCAAAGATGTGAAAGTCTTTAACAAGCTGGATATTATTTGGGGATACAACAATGTCCAAATCAGAGAAGGCAATGAATGGAAAGTAGTGTTCATAATGAACAATGGATTATTTGAACTAATGGCCATGTTTTTTGGAATGAGCAACTCACCAGCAATGTTCCAAAGGATAATAAACACAGTGTTCCAAGAAATGTTGCATGAAGGAGCAGTTATCAATTACATGGATGACTTTGTTATTCCAGGTACTACATAGGAAGAACTTGAAGAAAGGACAAAACAATTCCTTGACATTGCAGCAAAACATCAGCTATACTTCAAATGATCAAAGTGCTTATTTGATGCAAAGGAAATACCAATACTAGGGTTTGTAGTTGGACAGGGCAGTGTTAAAATGGAGGAGGAGAAGGTAAAAGCAGTAAAAGAATGGCCAATACCCAAATTCCTAAAGGACATTGAAAAATTCCTAGGATTTGCAAACTTCTACCGACAATTCATACATGACTTCAGCAACATGGCCACCCAATTACATGAGCTGAAGAAGAAAGACACTCAATAGATATGGACAGAATGACAATAGCAAGCCTTCAAGAAAATCAAGGAAAAGATTATAACCAAACCAGTACTAGCAATGCCACAAGACAAGGGACAATACCAAGTAGAGGTAGATGCATCAGGCTACGGAGTAGGAGCAGTACTATTGCAAAAACAAAAAGAACATTGGCACCCAATCGCATTCCACTCAAGAACAATGATACTAGCAGAACAAAACTACCAAATTTATGACAAAGAACTACTAGCCTCTGAGAAGTAGTTAAGACCTAGAGACAATACCTACTCAATACCAATGAACCTTTCGAAATTTGGACTGATCACAAAAACTTGGAATACTTCTGAAAACTGCAACAACTCACAGAATGACAAGTGAGGTGGCAGATGGAGTTACAGAAATACCATTATATACTGAAACACATTTCTGGAAAGACCAACATGAAAGCTGACATACTATCATAACTGACAAAAACCGATACCACCTGAGACAACACCAACATTATCTTATTACCTGACTATTTATTCAAAGATAACAACAATCACCACAATCTGGCAAATATGGGAAATCACAGGGGAAGAAGATCTGAAACATTGACTGTGAAAGAAAACAAAAAGGAAAATACAATGGTTGAAAGAAAAGGAGAAACAACCAGAGGAGATATGGGAAACAGATGGATTACCAATATTTGAAGGAAGGATATACATGCCACCCAATAGCCAAATACAACAGGAAATACTCTAACAACACCATGACAAAACAGATGTAGAACATCCAGGGCAATATCAAATGATTGAACTCCTTAAACAGAATTATTGGTGGCCTCAAATGCACAATAATGTCAAACAATACATCAAAGGATATGATGCATGCCAACAAAACAAAATACTCTGAACAAGACTGACAATACATCTCCATCCACTACCAATACTGGCAGAACCTTAGGAAGAAATATTAATCGACTTAATAGGACCTTTACCAAAATCAGAAGGATATGATGCAATACTTGTCATAGTTGATCATTTCAGCAAAATGATCAGACTACATGCAGTTAACACCACCTTAACATCCGAGGAGCTAGGAGATATATATCAAGATGATATATGGAGAACACACGGAATACCCCATAGAATTATCAGTGATAGAGGCCCACAATTTGCATCAAAATTTATGGCAGAATTATGCAAAGCAACTGGCACCCAATGAAACTTATCCATGGCATATCACCCACAAACTGATGGTCAAATGGAACACATCAACCAGGAGGTCGAGATATACCTCAGGAATGTAATAAACCATGTGCAGAACAACTGGAAAAAATGGTTAACCACAGCAGAGTTCTAATACAACACCAAGATTCACACTGCCACAGGATACTTACCATTCCGGATAGTTTATGGATGACACCCTTGGAAAGGAGATATAACAAACATTACCAAGGCACCTGCAATCACAGAACAAATACAGGAGCTACAAGATGTGCAACAACAAACGATCAAGATACTACAGTACAGCCAGACACAAATGGAAAAATGTAATAGCACCAAACCAGAATATGAGTATACTTTAGGAGATCAAGTATGGCTTGAGGCAAACAACATCAAAACAACATGACCAACCAAGAAACTAGATCTCAAATGCTATGGACTATTTTGAGTAAAGGCAAAAATAGGCAAAACAAGTTACCAATTGGACCTACCTGAAACATGGGCAATACATGACATGTTTAACAGCCGGCTCCTCTCCCCTTATCACAAACCTGAGTTTGACAGCCAGCATACTCCACTACCACTGATGCCCGAGACTATCAATGATGAAGAACAGTATGAAATAGAAGAGATCTGAGGACACTGCAAAAGAGGACAATGAAATTAATACCTAGTACATTGGAAAGAGTACACCTCTGAGAAGAACACATGGGAAAATGAGTCAGACCTAGATAACATAAAAGAGGCAGTACCAGATTTTTTGAACCAGATTTTGAGGACAAAACCTATAAAAGAAAAGGGGGGGTAAAAAGTGACAATTATGAACAATATGAACAAGGAACCTCACATACCAAGAAATCACTACACTCAAAGAACCTCTCATTGTATTCACTGCACATTAGACCTTGCCAACTACCTCTATAACACACTATGTTTGCTGATTGCAGACCCACCCTATACCCAGCCAATGACACTGAATTCAAACAAGAACTCAACAACATCCTCGATGCACAGACAACTGATGAACAAATCAAGTACTACACCTCGACCATCAAAGGCCTCACATATATCATGCATACTATCAACAATATTCAAGTTCAATCCAAAGCCTTAAGCCATATCCTACTTATCACTACCTTCAGAGCACTCCCAGCAGCCATGACACCAGAAAAGCACACACTCATGAAAGAGTTACTTTTTTTTTTTTTTAATTCATCAATTTATATAGTGGTGCTTGATCACAGTCCACATGTACATACATACACAGGCAGAACGTACAGAATGTTTGGAGCAAGGAATGTATTCTATAAGTACACTAACCCCACAAGACTTGATGCTGTCTAGTATGTACACTAGAGAGAAAATTGGTACCTAATTGTTTAGCAAGAAAAAGAAAAAGAGGAAATCAGATGACAGAGAGAGAGTGAGAGAGAGAAACTGATAGAAAAGAAACTACCAACTTGCAATCACAAGGGGGAAACAACAAATGGTACTAGCATGTGTAGAGGCATTGCACAGACACCACAGAAAGGATGGATTTTGAAAGAAAACTATCCTAAAATAGTAGATGAGCAGGATAGAAAAATGAATTTTGAAGCTCATAACCGGGAGAGTACAAGGAAAAATCAAGAAAGAAGAAAGGACTCACGTGGGCACGGACCCAAACCTCTGACGGACTTGGCAATGTAATGGTATTGAACCAGTGCAGATACAAGGGTGAACAGGATCCAGGGGGAAACTAAATGCAGAAGGATTGTGACACAAAAAGTTGACAAACTTTTTAATGGTGGTGATGCTGAAGTGGTGATCAAAGTTTTGACACCAGAAGAGGACATGCAATCTGGTCTGAACCAGTTGGTTATTGCAGTGATGACAAGATAGGTCCTCATTGGGGAAAAACCTTAGGCAGTATTCTCCAATTGGGGTATGGCAAAGTATAGCTCAACAAGCTCTTGCAAAGAGCTGAGGTTGGTAGCCACATTCTCATATCCACAGGCTGGAGTTGATGTGTGTCAGTAGAGCAGAGGCCCCATTTGCTTGTACTGGAAGGTGGAGGAAGGAGCTACTGCTGTAGCTTTTGAATCCAAACATGGCTTGCCATATGTGAATGGCACATTCAGTGGACTTTTTGCATAAGAAGTCAAGAGAGTTGGGAACTCTGTGGTTTCGACCTCAGTTAGGCCAGGCAACTGTTTGAATCCAGTTGTGAGTGGCTCATTGTATTCCATACTTACATTTGGATGGCATGTGGTAAAAGGAAAGGTGGTGTCTGTTGGACTTGTGGAACCAAGCCAGGAGTGCCTTTGTGATAAGGATGGACTGTGGCTGACAAGAGTGAACTTCCTCCATTCAGGTATTGAATGGTGGCTGCCACCGTATACTGGCTGGCAAGCAGGTTGGGATTGGGATGGACTGAGCTGTCCATGTCTATAATAATGGACCTAGGGTCTGTCATGGAAGAGTTACTAGACAAAGCAACCACCAACCTCAATGTAATGGTACACACAGATGCCAAATGTTATATCCAGAGTGCTCTAGTCATAACAGGTGAACATCTCAATCATCTCACCAATTCCAGTGACAACCCTGCATACCAATTAGCTTACCGCTTAATAGAACTTGACTCATACACCCCTACTCTACTGCCAGCAAAACCACCATACAACAAGGAAGACAAACAAGAATGGCTAGATGAAGGAATAAAGGGGATTGACAAATTGGTTCCAGACCACCTAATGGAATCTAATATGCAAGACAAAGTAGACCACCTCCTTATACAACTACCTGACATAGATCCACTGTCCAAACCAACAATATTCAACCTACCACCATCCTACCTCACACTCAAAGATGAAGGACAATTCAAGGAAAACTACTGGGAAAAAATAGTACACAACCTTGTTGCAGCCAAAACTAATGATACAGCCATATTCCGAGGACACACCATAGCCCTCTTCAGAGGTGGACAAGACCATGCACTTTTCTGGATTGGATGTCGATGCAAGTCAGGAACCCCAATGATCAGGCCTACCAAAAGGTAACTTGTCAATGCCTTACACAAAGAGCAAAATGACAAGTAGAGCACTACACTTCATGGGGTCATGAACATAAAAAGGAAGGTATTGTTATGAACTATAGATAGACATTATATTCCTATCATATGCCTGTTGTACTCATTATTCTTGTGTATCCACTTCATGTCCTGTTTCATCCCTTATAGCTGTACTATTACTGACTTGTTCTCCTTGTCCTTATGACTCCTTTACTCTGTTCCCTTATTTTTAGTACTCACCATTAGTATATAAAGTGTAGTAATACTTGATATATTCCTTACACTTTACCAATTGTATTATCTCTTTCTCTTTTCTCTACTTTTTTGTCTTTATCCAAAGACTTGCAACCTGAGTCATAGACTCAGGTTGTAACAGTCAGAGTAGAAAGTCAATGATGGTATCATTGGATCATGGTGGTGGTACAAGTAGTATTGCTTCTGGGAATTTATCATAACCTCTAATATAGGTTTGAGATTTGGACATAACAATCACTCACCCCTCCACATGCTAGTATAGTTCGTTGTTTTCCCTTTGAGTTTGTGAGTTGATAGTTTCTTTTCATCAGTTCCTATCTGTTTCTGGTTTCCCTCTCTCTCTTGGTCCTCATAAACAATGTATGTATCAATGATTACTCTAGGTTACAATTTAGATAATATTGAGTCTTGTGGGTTTAGTCTACTCTCCCTTCTCTGAACATTTAGTACTTGTAATCTTTTGTATGTATGTACATACGGACTGCATTCAAGCACCACTATATAAATTGTTGATTAAAAAAAAAAAAGGACATAACAATTACTCTCTTTAGAGGAGGACAAGACTATGCTCCCTTTTGAATTGGATGTAGATGCCACTCAGGAACCCCAATGATTGGTCCCACCAAATGCCAACTTGTCAATGCCTTGCACAAGAAAAAAGATGCCAAGTAGTCCACTGTACTTTATAGGGTTATGAACATAAAAAAGGGAGGTATTGTTATGAACTATAGATAGACAGTACATTCCTATCATGTGCCCATCATACTCATCATTTCCTTGTATCTGTTTCACCTCCCATTTTACTCTGTAAAGCTATACTCTTTGTAACTCATTCTACTCATCCCTATGACTCCATTACTCCATTCCCCTATTCTTAGTAACCACCACTAGTATCTAAAGTGTAGTAATACTTGATGTATTCCTGTTAAGTTCAATACTATAGACAAGGGTATGGTCCTTATAGAACAGTGGACCAGATGAATGGAGGACCTTGGCTTCAGCTTGTGTATTGTACTCCTCCAGGTATTATAGTGGTCTTCACTTAGATGACCTTTCATCATTAGGACAGAGGTTGGACATGGGTAGTGGATGAGTGGAAGGATTTACTCATATAGTAGGGTGTGATAGAGGAAGACTAAGTTGATAATCAGACTACCAAATACAAGTGTACAAAGGACTACTTATATACTAGTAGTGGAAAAGTATTGGAAGGTCAATGGACAAGATAACAGAGTAACTAGATATGAAAAGGATAAGAGAAACATCATATAACAATGGTAACAGGAACATGATGCAATAAGCAGAACAGGTAATACTGAAGTACAGAGTAATAGAGGTAGAAAGGAATCAGGATGTAAAAGGAAACAAGATGTACAAAAATGGACAGAAACAAATATAGAAAAGGTTGATTGATAGGTTTGGAACAAAGATAAGCCCAATCAGAAAGTGATTTTCTGTGCAAGCTGAAAACCTGAACTAAGATAGAATTGTGTCCTAAAACAGACATGCAGTTTACTGGTTGTAACAGTATTCCCCTCTTATGGCCAAACCCATGAGACCAACAGACCATTAGTGTTGAGGAAACGACCATAACAAGTTGTTTGCTGGGGGCAGCAGTAAACGCAGTGGGAGAGAACGTAGGGTCTACTCACTGAGATAATAAGCTTCTATCTGATACCTGTAGAAAGGTAATTCGGATAGACAGATATTATTGATGAAGCGGTTAACATCAGATAAGTAGAGGTCAAAGTCGATTAGATTGATTGAGGTGTTATACTCAAAGAGATAGGCAATGATGAAGAAGTTGTTCGATTGAACAAGATGCAGAACTAGGTCTGCTACATGGGGTTTATATACATATTGTAACGTAGGCGAGTCATACTACATAAAATACTAGCATTGCATGGATTGTTCCTTATGACTCCTTTTAACTGCGGCATAATGCCTGCGGAGTACTGCGGAACGTAGTATCTAGTCATTGGTACTATGTAGAATAATCTATCAAGTACTTATGACTCTCATCATATGCAGAGCAACTCATAGGAAGTTACTACAGAATGAAGTTACTGGAAAGTAACGGATCAGTCTATTATTATCATAATGACTTCATAGTCTATTTCTAGAATATGTCCGAAACTTCAACACTCCTCCTTGCTCTGTATTGATATAGAGTTTTAATCGCTCAAACATCAAGCCAAGGCAAGGTCAGAATAAATTGAATTTAATTTTGTCTAAATTCTTTGTGAGAATATTGGCAGGATTTTCAGTGCCTTTCACAGAGAATATTTCAATCTTTCCGTCTTCTACCAAATCACGGATGTAATGGTATTTGACGTCGACGTGTTTTGATCGTTTTTCTGTTACTGGATTCTTGGCTCAAAATATTGAACCCTCATTATCACCGAAGAGATAAGGGGCTAATGATTGGATACCAATTTCTTCCAATAAATTGACAGTCCAAACAAGTTGTCGACTGCAATCTGACAAAGCCATATATTCGGCTTCAGTGGAAGATAATGCAACAGTTTTCTGTTTCCTACTTAACCAAGCGATGGCTCCGCTGGCTAATAAACAGAAATATCCAGTTACAGATTTACGACTAATTGGATCACCAGCCCAATCAGAGTCGGAAAAGGCATTCAGGCCTTGCATAGAACTTCCATTATAGGTAATTCTATATTTGCAAGTAGCATTAAGATACTTTAGCAAATGTAAGCCTGCATTATAATGCGCTTTAGTTGGATTGGTCATATGTTGTGATAATTTGACAGTGGCGAAAGCTATGTCAGGCCGACTGCCTATCATCAGATACATAACTGATCCTACTAATTGTTGATACCTCTTTATGAGGTCAGGTGTCGCTTTTCCTGTATTGGATTCGAAGATAAATCCATTTGGTAATGGTATTTCTTCTTTTCCAATTATATTAAATCGATCAAGTACTTTTCCTAGATAATCCATTTGGTCTAGGGTGATTGATCGGTTTATAGGATTTCGCGAAATTTTCATGCCAAGAAACTCTTTGGTTGGACCAAGGTCTCGGCATTCCCATTTCTTCATAAAGAGTGCTTGCTTCTCATATAGAAGTCTAGAGCCTCTAATTCCGACGAACATTGAGTCATCTACATAGACCAGAGCTATAATAAGCTCTTTGGTTTCAGGGTCGTAGTAATAATAGACTCTAGCATCTAGTTTGGATTGGACAAATCCTAGGTCGGTCATTGACTTAGTCAATTCCTTCCACCATTGTCGACCGGATTGCTTTAATCCATAAATGGCTCGGTTTAATTTCCAAACCAAATTACCACGACCTGTATTGAAACCTTCTGGAAGTTCCATATAGAGTTCTTCATCCAGTTTTCCATAGAGATAAGCAGTTTTAACATCTAAACTGAGCATTTGTCTCATAACGGACTACCAGTGAGAATAGTTCATCATAATCGATTCCCTCTATCTGAGAGAATCCTTTAGCTACTAGTTGAGCACGGTATCGACCATCTGATTTGGGTGTAAAGACCCATCTATTTTTGACAGCTTTTCTTCCAGGCGGAAGTTTAGCTAAGTCATAAACATGTCTTTCTTTGAGTGAATTTAACTCTTCTAAGCATGCTTTCCACCATTTAGATTTCTCTTCTGATGGTAGTCGATTTAGATCCTTGAAAGAAATAGGAACTAATGGTGATTCGACTTTTTGAGTGCACAGATAATCAATCATCCCTACTCCTCCTTCTCTGCATAAGTCTTCTAATGTAGAAGCTTCATGCTGAGAACGTCTATCGATTATTCCAGGTTTGGAAGCCTCTGATCGAATTTGTCTAACAAGTCTACTTGTAGAACTTGTTAATTTTGACTTAGGAGGTTGGAACATCTCATAGTCCTGGAGTATTTTGGTCGGATGCTTTGTAGAACCATAGAAGTTTCCTGGACGTTCAGGTACTTTTCTGGTTCTTTGTGGTCTCTGAGGTATTTCAGGAACCGGTATTTGATCCGAGTGACCTCGTGGTACAGAAGGACCAGCATCCCGATCATCTTCGACAGGGGTATAGGGTATGAATGGTTGTACATCCGGATCATCTCTTTGAGAAGGCGGATGGTTCGGTCCTTCAGGGTGATTAGGTGGATCAGCATATGATAATCCATCACTGTCATTGTTTTCTGGTGTTTGTGCTTCTCTTGGTGGAAAGAGAATGTTTTGCACAATACTATCCCACTCCTCCTGAACATTAGTATCGATATTCGGTGCTTTTCCCTTTCCTTTATTCTTTTTAGGTTCAGGGAAAGGAGTTGGAATTTGTCCATGTACAGATCTATAAGTCCTATCTTCCGGAGAACTTCCGGTAGAAGTTCGGGGAATAGGGCTTGGTGGTTTATCAATAGGTAAACCAGTAGATGGATCTGGAGCATGGAAGACAATAACTTCTGAAGGTGTACTTTGAGAAGTAGAAGATGATGGTTGGTTCATCCGTTCTTCTTGCTTCTTCCCAACACATTTAGGGAAGTGTTCTTCGCTGAATACAGCTGTTGGAGATGTATAAATTACATTTCCATTTAGGTGCCTCATGAAACGATAATTTTTCCTGTCTGATGTCCAACCAAGGAAAATCATGAGTTCTGACTTCGCTGTCAGTTTATTGTCTCTTATCTCTTTTGGGAGAAAGACATAAGCACCGCAGCCAAAGACTCTCTCTTTGGAGATGTCTGGAATCTTCTGATTCAATACTTCATAAGGTGTTTTCCACATGAGCCGTGATACCGGTGTTTTATTATAGATATGTATCACATGATCTATAGAAAACTCCCACCAACCATCAGGAATACAAGCATGATGCCGTATGGCTTCTGCTTTATCCATTAGAGTTCGGTTCAAGTGTTCCGCTCGACCATTTTGTTGGTGTATGTGCGGTGCACTGGTCTCATGTATGATCCCTAATGAGTGCAAATGAGATTGCAACTCGTCAGTTGCATACTCTCCTCCTCTATCAGTGCAGAGATATTTTAATTTAGTCTCATATTGAGTCTGAATTAAGGCAATGAAATTTTTCATTTCTTCTGCTGCTTCTGATTTCTTATGGAGAAAGCGAATCCATCCATGAGAGGAAAAGTTGTCCATTATGGTCATGACCCATTTAAATTTATGGTAAGAAAGAATCAGAAGTTCAACTAAATCCGAGTGTATTCTTTCGAATGGACGCTTTGCACGTGTAGGGTTCTCTCTAAAGGGTTTCTGGTGCATCTTTCCCTTGGCACAACCGTCACAGACTGGCTTTTGCTCGGGAATCCGCACCGGGGTAAACCCAATCGTATTTTTCTCAAAATGATTGAGGATACAATTAGAGGGGTGTCCTAATCTCGCATGTACAACTTTGTAGCCAACGATCGGATCCGCAGTCATAGCTGCTTGTTCCGAGTGTACAATTTTTGTATTAACAAAATGTAAAGTAGTGTTGCGACTTGCTGAAGGATATACTTGAAGAATAGCATTTCCTTCGCTATCAACTACTACTGATTCGTTGGCATCTGTTCTAACAGTTTTGCCATCCTGGCATAACTGTCCCACTGACATTAGTCATTCAGAGGTTCCTTTTAGAAGGAAGACTGGATATATTAATATCTGCGTTGGTTGAACGCTGTCAGTCTTCCTGTTATAGACTCTATGCTTAAGCATAACTGCGCCAAGACCAACCGCATTAAGGTAGGGGCCATGTGCTCCTACAGTCTTAATTGGGATTGAAACTTCAAGTTCTTCGAAGTTGATGAAGTCTTCCGCATAAGGGGTATAATGACATGATGCCCCTGAGTCTAATAAGCATACGTCACTATATTCTTCTAGTGGCGTTATGATTTGATCATTGCTTAGCGATCGAGATCTTATTTGATCCGGTACTCTTAAATACTGATCGGACATGTGCGTGGAGAAACAAGAAAATTGAGAAGTGTTAAAACACTTTTCATTCATAGATTTGCACAAAGAAAATACATAATTATGGGATCCTATAGATCCCGATTGTGTATTTACATGCCCGGCCCCCGACGTCCCTTCCCCTTGCCCTTGCCCTTCTTCTTGCGAAGACGGCCGGTCGGCATATTGGTGACAGGACTGTGTATCAGGGTTAGTAAGAGTATCTGAGATCGATTTGATCACGTACCCAGCTCCTCCCTTCTTCTTGAAGTCGCTCCCGTAGTCTGTCGATGAGAGTCCGAGTGACACCTCAGATTGAGGTGCCGAAGCAAAAGGTTCGGACTTCAGAGACTTGGGGAGAGGCCCAGAAGAGGGTCCTGCGACGTTCGCAGGGTTCCTGGGGTCGCGGATGTCGTAGGCGACATCCTGAGCCGGCGCCATGAGGTTGTCGACCTCCTTCTCGCTCCCAAGTCGTTTGAAGGCTTCGTCTACCAACACTGAAAGTGTGGCAGGATGCCTATCAGCGGTCTTGTTCTTCTGAGTAAGAGAGTATCTCTTACTCTGGAATCGCTCCATAGGAGGGGAGACCCGAGGAAGAGGAGGGAACTCCTCTTCATAGGTCCTGACGGCTGGAGCTACTATTTCCTCCGGAGGAGGAAGGTAGTACGGCCGAACCTCTCTGGGTTCAAGCGAGTCGCCCCGGGCGACAGAGTCCATGCTTGGGATCTTTACCACATGATGCATAGCCAAATTGAGTTTATTCCCAAATTTGGGAGAAATCAATAAGGCATATGGTGAATTATGCAGTAAGAGGAAAGCAAAACGGATGCGGGTCACATTAATATCGGGGTTACTATGTTTAGTGAACCATTTGCTTACCCTCATGTGTCCCTCACAGGTACAACCTGGGGGGTGACCAGAAGGAACCGAAGGTGCACTGGGTGGTGTCACCAATCGTCCTTGTTGGGCGCGGGGGTGAGAGACCTCGTGCATCCGTCGATCGTAACAATCGAGGGCACGTTTCTTCGCCATTTGCATGGGCGAAGGACCAGTGACGCGGTCGCGCCAGGTGGTCACCTGTTGGATCCGCAGTGAGTTTTTGAGCAGGGCGGTGAAACATAAGTTTTGTGCTTCAGCACGCACCTTTTTCTCGAGCTTAGCACGAGCATTCTCTCGTGCCTGCTGGACCTTCTTGGGATTAACCCAAGTAAGCGGTTTTGGTCTCTCACTCACTAGTACATGAGTGGTTGGAGGAGCGGGAGCGGGAACGGGTCGAGGTGCATCCATGCGCCTTATCAGGTCGAAGGGGGTCATCCCCAGACCAGTGAAGCAACGGACCGCCAGTTCCGTGGCAGCGGCGAAGCCCGCCATGGCCTGGGGTTTACCCTGGTGCTTTTTGGGCTTCTTCTTCTTCTTCTGGACGTTAATCCAGGTAGGAGTAGGAGGAGAAGGCTGAGGGGGCTGCCCACTCGGATTGGCAGGGTGGCGAGGACCTCTCGCAGGCTGGGCCCTGGTATTGCCTCCAGGGTGGAAGCGGTTCCAGGGTGGTCCAGGGCGAGTCCTGGGGAAATTGCCCTGAGGGCGAGTTTGGTAGTTTGCAGTAGCGGCAAAAGAGGCTTGGGGTTTAGACATGTTAGGTCTTGACCCTTCACGTCTTGACCACTCAGCATTTATAGCCTGCTGAACTACCTCCCAGGTCATATCTACAACATCATGATTATTTGCCAATGTTGTTTGTGCCACAGCATTCCAATCCAGTGGTAATGCGTTCAAAGCGATCATCGCGCCAAGAACTTCTGGCAATTTTACCTTAGCTGTTTCTAATTGAGAAGCCATTGTTCTCAATTCAGCTAGATCCATTGCTGGATCTTGATTCCCTGAAATGCACTTTCGCAACATTCTTTGGAGAATTGAATACACCGCGGCAGGAGAAGGTGTCCCAAAGCGGGTTTTCAAATCAGTCCAGAGGAATCCAGGAGCATCATGCCCATGGAGTAACAGGGAATCAGGTAAGGTGCCATTAATAACAGCCAATGCCTGACCTCTCAATTGTTCTCTCCTTCTATCCTCCTCTGTTAAAGCGGCAGGATTTTTAGGGGAGAGATCCTGGTCTGTCACAGTCCATCCGGACTGGTCAGAACCAGTGACAGAAATGAGGGTTAGGGCATCCTGAAGCCTTCTAGACCAGAACGCATAGTTCTTTGGTCCATTAAGCTTAGGTAAACCAGCGACGATATTATTGGTAGACATAATATCTTCGTCGAGTGTATTTCTTTCTAGAAGAAAATTCTCGTATCAGCAATGATCAAATACAAGGATAACTCTGTCAGGTAAAGCCCTATCATCCTATCTCAGTTAGAGGGGATGATAATGGTTTAACCATCGGTAAGGCTACCAGGGCCCATAACCTGTTGAGGAAACGACCGTAACGAGTTGTTTGCTGGGGGCAGCAGTAAACGCAGTGGGAGAGAATGTAGGGTCTACTCACCGAGATAATAAGCTTCTATCTGATACCTGTAGAAAGGTAGTTCGGATAGACAGATATTATTGATGAAGCGGTTAACGTCAGAAGAGTAGAGGTCAAAGTCGATTAGATCGATTGAGGTGTTGTACTCAAAGAGATAGGCAATGATGAAGAAGTTGTTCGATTGAACAAGATACAGAACTTAGGTCTGCTACATGGGGTTTATATACATATTGTAACATGTACGAGTCATACTACATAAAATACTAGGCTTGCATGGATTGTTCCTTATGACTCCTTTTAACTGCGGCATAATGCCTGCGGAGTACTGCGGAACGTAGTATCTAGTCATTGGTACTATGTAGAATAATCTATCAAGTACTTATGACTCTCATTGTATGCAGAGCAACTCATAGGAAGTTACTACGGAATGAAGTTACTAGAAAGTAACGGATCAGTCTATTATTATCATAATGACTTCATAGTCTATTTCTAGAATATGTCCGAAACTTCAACAGTTTGGCTTTGACTAGCCCGGGATGGTGAGGAGGCGGGTGACAGAACTCCTTTATTTGCTCGCAGTTCGAGCACTTTGTTTGTATGCCAGTCATGGTCGAATCGCTTTCTCCAAAACTGACATTTTCGGTCGGTGGCAAGGTGGTCCTTGCCACAGTTGGAGCATGTCGCCTTGTGCAGGCATGGTTCTCCGGAGGGGGTAGCCGCAATAGGCGGAGTGGCCTTATCATTGCCCTTGCAACAGTGGGTGAACAATTGGTGGTTGGTGGTGGCATGCGGCCCTTTGCAGTGTGCACATGTGAAGAGTCTTGCTCGGCAGTGGATTAGGGGGTGACCCCATCTGCAACACTTGGAGCAGAACGGGACTCCCGGGTTGGCTGTGGCCCTCCTGATACAGAAAAGCCCTCCATAGATGTTGAGAAACTTGTCCTCGATCTTAGCAACGTTGGTGCCCGCTTTTGAGTCCCAGATTTTGAACCACACTGTACAGGTGTCCAAATGTTTTGAGTTACGTCGTACACGTGGTTGCGACGCAAATTGGATGGTGTTGGAGTGGATCGAGCTCCAGATGCTGGAGACCACATCGGCCTCGGTGAGGATCTGTCCTCGGGGGGTGATGTAACTAACGTCCATGACTTTCACGAATGACTTGGACTTAGGGAGGGTGGCATCACCCGTAGTGATCCCTCCGAACTTCTCCTTGAGCCATGCTTTGACAATGTCGAGCTCAGCGGGGGTTAAAACCTCCGAGGTGTGGACCATAAGGCCCAGCTTACTCTGCGAGGTGGCAATAACCCTTGTTTTGGACTTCTCCATGATCAGGCACACATTGAGAGAGTCTATGATGGCCCCAAAGTTGGTGACGGCAGGACCCGTGAGGAGGGAAATGATCACTTGCTTTCGTGAGGGACCATTAAGGGTGGAGCGAATAGTCCCAGCTTTGTTGGTTGGTTTCTTATTCACCGGGGGGGTGGAAGGAGAGTAAGCGGCATCGTACATTGCCACAATCTTCTCATTGGAGAGCTCGGGGAATTTACTCACAAACTCCAAGAGTTTGAGAGGATCCCTAGCGTTGGTGGTGGGGGCGGCGTTAGAAGGGGTCTTCTTGGCTGCCATAGAGGCGTAGGAAGATCTCGCTCCTTCCTGGGGGTTGGTTCCCTTACCGTTGGGTGCGGGAGCCAGAGTTTTGATGGCCTTGGCAGGCATGGTGGCGGGGGCAGCCGTGGTGGGCGCAGTGGGAGTTGTCTTTTTCAGCCCGGGGTTTCCTGGAGCCAGATTTCTCGGTTTCCTGGCTTGCTTCTTCTTTCCATGAACCACGGTCTTGAACTCCACTTCGGAGATCATTTGAATGTCATCATCGGAGATACCCAAATGAGTGACATCATTGCCAACGGTGATACCCTGAGTGACAATGTGTTCGATGACCTCCATGTGGACATCATCAGTTTTGCGTGTGGGGCCTTTGGAGGCCATGCGGGTGGGGTGTGTAACATCCAGCTGAGGGGAACCCTCAGCGTAGCGTACTTACCAAAATTCTTCCCCAACCAACCTTGGAGATTGTTCTTCTTTTCATTGACTATCACCTTAAGCTATCCCTTCTTACCCAAGGTCTCCGTCAGTTCCGAGAATGCTTGGCCAAACGCCAATCCTTCGTTGCCACTCATGTTGAAAGTGCTGCAGGCTTTCACCCACTCTGAGATCTTGCCGACCTCTTTCACAGCATCTTCGTAAAATTCCTCAGGACCTTCTCTTTGGTCCTCGTGGGATTCGTCCTCATCCTCTTCGACTTGGACCTTCTTTTTGGGTATGAGCTCTTCTTTAACCTGCTTAGCCCAACTTTCTCCTGAGTAATACTGGTCTCCACTGACTCTCGTTCATTTGGAGACACGGTGGATTGTTCGGTCTCCTTTGCCATGGAGAGGGTTCGAAGTGATCGAGGTAGGTGTAGTCAGCCTACTGCTTTGAACCAATGGTGGGATGGTGTCACTATAGGCTTGGTTCAGAGGTATGAACAGCCCAGTTGTAACAGGCATCCTAGGAAACAGGACGCTTGGGGTTGGCAAAGCTGGAGAAGCCGCGAAGATGGGCGAGGGTGGAACACGTGTTGTGTCCCCGAAGACTTCCCCGTCGCCATCTGGCATGGGCTCTCTAGGAGAGAGATTCGAACGTAGCGCAGGCATTGTGTATCCTAGTACTATAGACTAATACCATGTAATTGACTTCTGAGAAATCGATGGTGGTGGTACGAGTCAAAGAAGGGATACTGATGCTTCTTGTTGTTGACAATGGTCTTGAATTCCGCCTCGGTAATTATCTGCACATCATCATCGGAGATACCCAAACGGGTTACTTCATTGCCATCGGTGATATCCGGAGTGACAATGTGCAGCTTTCAATGAAGAAAGCAGGTTTATCCCAGGTTTGGCCAAAGCTGGTTGTTTTGCTGCAGCCAAATAAGCCTTCTGACCTGGCTTGGGCCGGCACTTCTTTATCTGGCACTTCCACCAGTAAACAAGTGTAAACAAAGTCGCTCATCATCTCTATCATTGTACACGCTTGCTCTGGTGTCCTAGCTCCCTAGGAACATGCCCGCGGCCATTCCACATGTCATCGCAACCCCCATTCGGCGGGGGGACCGGGCACCAAGTCTCCGAGTCCCCCAACACCCTCGACACCATCCACGGGTCCTCAACAGGACCCATCCGTTGTCAGCGCGAATCTAGTTGTACTAGAGGACCGCCTGACATTCTTCGAACTCCCACCAGTAGGAGGGGTTCATGCAACCCTTCACGTGCAACCTCGCCATCGCCTGGGCCCACTGTGGAGGATTTTGGTGAGTTAGGAGGGTTCGACGAAGATCCCATGACTCCCCCTCAGGGCCCTACCCCCAGCACACCTAGCCCTGCGCCCTCCTCCTCCAGCTCCTCATCCCCGTACTCCTGTCATCTTCTGAACACTGTCAATAGTGTTGCAGGGGACCTCGAAGCAGCCTTGGACTCGCTGGACCTCATCTCCATCTTCCTTAACAAGACAGTGGAGAATATTGACTGGACTACCCTCCTGGGTAATTCAGTATACCCCCTTGCGTGATTGATTATTCGATTGTGCAAGGCTATCGATGACAGTGGATGGTCTACTATCGAGCTTGGCTTTGGGATGCCTACCGTTGGTACCGTCCTGAGCACATCTATGGGACTGGCCCCCGCTGCTCCCCCTCCCCCTCCTTCTGCCCCTCATACTCCTCCAGTACCAAGGGCTTGAGCTGTCCCCTGGCCTCCCCCGGCTGGGCCCCCCCCCTAGGACCCAGACATTCCGATGCCTAGTCCAGAGGGTGCTCTGAGCGGTCCTCACCCTATTGGGGTTGGACCCTCTCCTCTTGCAGGCAAGGGGACCTACCAGTGCAAGCTGGTAGCTCCTCCTGCTCCTTCTACTTTGGCCACCAAACCAGGGAACAAGAGAATGTTCTCTGTGGTGGCTAAGGAGCCTGTCCCCCAACCGAAAGGGAAGGGGAAGGCAACTACGGCATCGGGGACTGTTGTGCAACTTGCACAAATATTCCCTTCACTTCCTCCAGACAGGATTCTCACCATGGGTGAGCAAGCCTCTCCTCCCAAGTCCAAAGCCACTAAGAGGAGGCCTGGGATGACCACTGCTGGCCCCTCACGGTGCCAGTTGATCGTTGACTTCAAGGCTACCCCTGAGGTCTCCTCTTTCCACCTTGAGACCATGGTCAACTGTGGTTTTGTGGATTCACACCTTCATATTCGAGTAGAGTCTACCTCTGCTGAGTATGGCCATTTCGCTCTGCGTACTAATGCTGTCCCCACTCCTGCCGACCTGGAGGTCGCCAGGACGTGGATCTCGAAGGCTGTCCCTCAGGGAACTGTGTTTACAGTTGGCCTCCCTTAGTTGAAGTCCTATCTCAAGGTCATCAATGTCCCCTTCTTCAGGATCGGCGAGACTCGCTGGTCCGAGTATCGCTCCCGGTTCCATCCTCTAGAGCCTATTGGCTGCGAGTGCAGGGCCCCTCTGGAGACCCGCACTCATATCTTGTGCTCTTGTCCTCTGTACAAGAGACGTCGTGGCCTGCCAGTCTCTGTTGACCAGCTGGTATCTTTTCTTAAACGCAACCCTTCTGCGTTTGCATTTAAGCCCAACACACCGCTTGCGGGAGTTGGATAACGTGGCGCGGCCCCTGCTAGCTTCCCACGTCTCCGACGTGTGTAGAAGTTAATTGCGAATCGACGCATACTCTCCCTAGGGAGGGGAGGCAAGGGGTTGCTCTACTTATCTGGCCTAGGATTCGCGCGTCCGTGCGTGTTTCCGCGGCCGCTCACCCAGACCGCCGACAGCTGCAGGCTTTCACCCACTCTGAGATCTTGCCGACCTCTTTCACAGCATCTTCGTAAAATTCCTCAGGACCTTCTCTTTGGTCCTCGTGGGATTCGTCCTCATTCTCTTCGACTTGGACCTTCTTTTTGGGTATGAGCTCTTCTTCAACCTGCTTAGCCCAACTTTCTCCTGAGTAATACTGGTCTCCACTGACTCTCGTTCATTTGGAGACACGGTGGATTGTTCGGTCTCCTTTGCCATGGAGAGGGTTCGAAGTGATCGAGGTAGGTGTAGTCGGCCTACTGCTTTGAACCAATGGTGGGATGGTGTCACTATAGGCTTGGTTCAGAGGTATGAACAGCCCAGTTGTAACAGGCATCCTAGGAAACAGGACGCTTGGGGTTGGCAAAGCTGGAGAAGCCGCGAAGATGGGCGAGGGTGGAACACGTGTTGTGTCCCCGAAGACTTCCCCGTCGCCATCTGGCATGGGCTCTCTAGGAGAGAGATTCGAACGTAGCGCAGGCATTGTGTATCCTAGTACTATAGACTAATACCATGTAATTGACTTCTGAGAAATCGATGGTGGTGGTATGAGTCAAAGAAGGGATGCTGATGCTTCTTGTTGTTGACAATGGTCTTGAATTCCGCCTCGGTAATCATCTGCACATCATCATCGGAGATACCCAAACGGGTTACTTCATTGCCATCGGTGATACCCGGAGTGACAATGTGCTCGACGACCTCCATGTGGACATTGTCAGGTTTGCGCATGGAGCTTTGGGGGGCCACGCGGTGGAGGGGAGAAATGTCCGGCTGGGGGGTTTCCTCAGCGCAGACAATGATCTTACCGAAATTGACCCCCAACCAACCGTGGAGGTCGTTCTTCTTCTCATCGACAGCAACCTTGAGCCATCCCACCTTCATCAAGGTCCCCGTTAGTTCCGTGAAGGCCTGTCCAAAAGCGAGGCCTTTGTTGCCACTCATGTTGAAGGTACTGCAGGCTTTGACCCACTCTGAGATCTTACCTACCTCCCTTACCACATCATCATAGAATTCCTTAGGAGCATCCTCTCGCTCCACGTCTTCTTGTTGGACTTTGGGTTTCAACTCTTCTTCGACCTGGTCTGCCCAGTCTTTCCCCGAGTAGTATTGGTCGCCCTCTGGCCTTACTCGTTTAGAAGCTCAATGGATTGTTTTCTCTCCATCGCCAGAGAGGGATGCTGAGGACATCGGAGGTGTGGTTGATCTTCTGCTGAGGACCAACGGGGGAATCATGTTGCTGTAGGCCTGATCGGTGGGGACGAATGGCCTAGGTGCAGATGGCGTCCTAGGGAATAGGATGCCTGGAGGGGGCAGAGCTGGAGAGGCCGCAAAGATGGAGGGGGCTGGAACACGTGGTGTGTTCCCAAAGACTTCCCCGTCACCATCGGGCGTAGTCTCTCTTGGAGAGAGATTCAAGCGTAATGCAGGCATGAATGTATTTTTTGTACTATAGACTTGTACCATATAATCAAGTTTCGCAAATTGATGGTGGTGGTACAAGTCAAAGAAGGGATGTATGAGGCCTTGTTAAAAGTGAAACAGTCCAGTTTGAGCAGGAAGCATGCTTGGATATCTTCTGTAAGCTCAGTGGAACAACCAGCACCCAAGCAAGATAGGCATCCAAAGAAGGTGGTGAGAATACAGAAGCCAGAGAAAGTGGTAGCTGCATCATCTGTGATTGTGGAGGAATTCATGGATGAGATCAAATGTAGTGACTCTGAGTCAGAGAGTACAGATGAAGAGTTGGATGGAGGGTTGGACAGTGAGAGTGAGGAAGGAAGTGAACCTGAGGAGTCCAGAGGGAAGGAAAGTGTCCGAAAAGATGCAGATACCTCAAGTGAGGATAGAGCAGAGAGAGAGGAGGAGAGTAGTAGTAAGAGTAAGGCAGAAGGGCCTCAAACATCTGTCTGAAAGGTCATCCAGACAGACTCAGATGACTCTAGTGATGGTCCACCATTGGCATCCATCAATAAGGGCAAAGAGTGAGCTGTATGGATGCCATTGCCAGTCAAACAGGTGCCAATCAGAGTGCTTATCCCTTCAACAATCTGTCTACCAACTCAAAGGACAGAACCCAGACCCAGTAGTTGTCTGCAAGTAGTAACTAAAGAGGAGGTGATGATTATTGAGCATCCAAAAGATACTCAGATGTGCCTACAAGAGAGGTTTGGTGGGGCACAGATATGCAAAAGATGTAAGTTGAAGGGATTGGTATGTGAGAAGAATGCCAGTGAGTAACATCAGTTCAGATTAATAGGTTTGATCTGATTCTTGACTAGATCAAAAGCAGAACAATTGTAAGAATTGTTCTGTAAGCAAACAATGCTGTGGATGTGAGTTATTGCAGCAGGATCTTGACAAGTTAACTAAGAAGAAGCTAAAGACCTCAACTACATCTGCCTCAACTTCCATCCCAACAATTCCCCCCTATTGTCACATTCTCAACCCTTACCAGATAGGCTGGAAAGTCAATGAGTCTGAGCTGGGGATATCTGCAGCTCTTGAGGGAATCATAAGTGCAAATGTGGAGGATGGAGTCAGAGAGAAGCTGACTAGAGAATCAGGTAGGTGCCATAGACCAGTTCTTGGAACAGGAAGTATATAGCACTGTTCACTAACATGTTGTATACTCTGTCAGATTGTGTCAACCAACTGGCCAGAGTAGTAGAAGAGCAAAACGAGTACATGTGGCAGCTGATAGCATTGCAACAACAGCATAACAAATTGCTGAAATTGCAGCTATTGCAGAATGGAGTGGCTGAGTCCCAGCTACTGCCACTAGTCTTACTACCATATCCTGATCATATCTGGCTGAGGTAGCACAATGCATGAGAGAGGAGAAGATTGGCTGGAGTAGTGGAAAATGAGGAGGAAAAGGAATATGTGATGGACAGAGAAGATTTTAGAGAGATAAAGTTGGTTGAGGAGGATGATTAGGGGTTTTTGGGTGACTTCTTGCAGACCATTTTCTTCTTCGGCTATAACATCAATTTTCTATACTAGCAAAGAATTCTTGAATGTGAATAGGGACTGAGAACCTGTGGAATGGAAAAGTAATAATATGACAGTCAGAGAGCAGGAAGTGGACCAGGTCTATCTGGATAAGAGGAGTGGAAATGAGATATCAACTCTTGAGCATTGCTTAGTTTGTTAGTAGTGAGCCAGCTGAACTCTTCATCAGTTTCTTCATAACCTGCCCAGATAGCTTTGTAGAGTAGTGGGCAGACTCTATGACACTTGTCAATCTTAGAGTCCACAATATGTTTGATCTTGTATTCTAGTTCTCTTTCAATGACAACCAGAGGCAGAGGTGGAGGTATATGGCTAGGAATAGTATTGTTGGTAGAAGGTTTGAGCATAGAGACATGGAATACAGGGTGAACAACCTGCATAGAATCAGGAAGTCAAAGAGTAAAAGAATGTGAGCCTGCTTAAGTGATGATTTCATATAGTCCTAGATACTTCTTGGACAGTTTTTTTGAATGTCTGGTGGTACAGAAGAACTGAGCTTTGACAAATACTTTGTCACCAACTTTGAAGTCAGGGGCAGGTAAATGGTAAGAGTCTGTAGACTTGATATTATTGTTGAGCCAGTGCAATCTCAGACCAGAGAATATAGTGAAGTTTGTCAAGGTTGACAGCAAATTCACATGCACAAGCAGACACAAGATCTTGTATACAGTAATTGAAGGGTGATATACCAGTTGTAGCACTAGGTAAGTTGTTGTAGGCAAACTTAGCAAGAGATAAGAGTTCAGACCAGTTGTCCTGCTGATAATTGCAATATACTTAAAGGTATTATTCAAGGGTCTGGTTTGTCTGCTCTGTCTTTTTTTATTTTTATTTTATTTTATTTTTATTCAACAATTTATATAGCAGTACTCGATCGCAGTCCGTGTGTACATATATACAGAGGCAGAATGTACAGAATGTTCAGAGCAAGGAAAGTAAACTATTTGTGAACTAACCCCATGAGACTCAACGCCATCTAGCATGTACACTAGAGAGATGTTTGGTACCTAAGTCGAATGGCAGGAAAAAGAATGAAAGGAATTTGGAGAGAGAGAGAGTGAAAGAGAGAAATTGATAGAGAAAAGAACTATTGACTTGCAAACACAATGGAGAACAATGAATGGTACTAGCGTGTGGAGGAGCATTTTGCCCAGACACCATGGGAATGATGGATATGGAATGAAAACTATATAAAATAGTAGACGAGTGAGGGAAGGAGAGATAGAGAAATGAAATTGAAATCCATAACCGGGAGAGCATAAGAAAAACAAAAAGAAGAAAGGACTCACATGGCCACAGACCTGAACCTCTGATGGACTGGATGACAATGCAACAGGGGTATTGAACCGGTGCAGATACAAGGGTAATCAGGTTCTGGAGGGAAGCTGAATGCTGCGGGGTTGCGATGCAAGAAGTTGACGAACATCTTGATGGTGTCGACGCCATAGTGATGATCAAAGGTATTACAATGATAGAGGATGTGCAACCTAGTCCGGACCATTTGATTGTTGTAGTGGTGGCAAGATAAATCCTCGTTGGGGAAGAACCAAAGTTGGTATTCACCAATTGGGGCATGGCATAAGATGGCGCAACATGCTCTTGCAAAGAGCTGTGGCTGGTATCTGCATTCTCATATCCAGGGACCAGACTTGATGTGCAACAGTAGAATGGAGGCCCCGTTTGCTCACACTGGGAGGTGGAGGAAGGAGCTGCCACTGTATTTCTTGAAACCGAACATGGCCTGCCATGTGTGGATAGCACATTCAGTGGACTTCTTGCATAGGTAGGCAATCGAGTTGGGGACTTGGTGATTTCTACCCCAGTTAAGCCAGGCGACCATTTGGATCCAGTCATGCATGGCTTTTTGGATACTGTACTTGCACTTTAACAGAGTGTGATAGAATGAGAGGCAGTGCTGGTCAGACTTGTTGAACCAAGCCAGGAGTACCTTCACAGTGAGGATGGACTGCTGCTGGCAGGAGTGCGGCGAGCAGTCAAGTAGGAGCTGGGAGGCTGCAAGGGAGTCAGTGAACACGTGGATGTGTTCAACCTGGTCATAGTTGTCAGTGGCGAGTACTTTGGTGATTCCTAGGTACTGCATGACCAGTTCGGTGTCAGTCAACATCGTACCTCCAAGCTTCTTCATGATAGAGCTTCTTCTGTCTAAGTGTTGAATAGTGGCTGCCACCATGAACTGGCTAGCAAGTGGATTGGGGTTGGGGTGGACTGAGCCATCCATGCCAATAATGATAGACTTGAAGTCCATCGTTGCATTCATTGTTACATCATCCCAAAGTGTCTTCAAGAGGTGGGGGTCATCTTGGTTGAATCCTATAAAAGATACATTAGCAGGGAAATGGTCAAGTAACCTACGTCCGGGCCAGACAGATTTTGAAGCAGAGTTGAAATGTTCTATATACTGAGTCTTGGAGGTGGGGCGTAAAACATCCATCACAGCTCCAAGTGTCTTCTTCTTCTGAATCTTAGTGAAATTCTTGATGTGAAGTCAATGGGGGGAAAAATAATATTCCTTTGTCAATCTTGCCAGTGCGTGTTCATCATCCAACATGTGGAGCCTCGATGTTTGTTGTTCGGCCAGCTTTTGGAGATGGAGTTTGGGCATGAGCCCCACAAGGGACTCAATACTGCCGGTAGGAGATGTGCGGAAGACCCTGGTAATCCAGAGGGCCATGCGTTACTGTATCTTGTTGAGGATTTCGCAAGTCCCTTTTGTTTGTGACTTGTCGTGAAACCATAGTCAGTATCCATATATCGCCACTGGTACGACACATGAACGGTACAGTAGTCTTTTGTTGCTAGAGAACAGACCACGTATGGAGTTTCCTAGCATTTTCATTGCCTTGACCAAAGATATCGCCTTGGCTGAATAGTAGCGGACATGCTCCTTGAAGGTTAATGTCTGGTTGAAGTAGAAGCCGAGGTATTGCCAGTGGGCTTTCAGCTTGAGGGAGGTACAGCCAGTGAACAGTGGGGATCCCAAATCAATGGAGGGATTGGAGTCCTGCCTCGCACATGTAAAGTGGAAGACTTCGGACTTGTTGTGTTCAATCACTAGGCCAAATTTGTTGTCCACTCTGTTTGTCTGTTACCTTCTGGGTGATAACCAAACATGAAGTGAAGCTTCATATCCAGGGCTTTACCAAGCAAATAGAAGAAATGAGAGACAAACTTGGAGCTATGGTCAGAGGTGACATGTGAGAGTACACCATACTTCAAAAAGATATGTAGGACAAAGAGTCGAGTGAGATCAGTGGATGTGATAGTGTTATGGCAGGAAATGAAGATTGATTGCTTTGTAAGACAGTTGACAATGACTAGAATAGAGTCAAAGCCAGTAGATTTGGGGAGTTTCTCTATAAAGTCCATAGAAATTGAATGCCAAGGGCGGTCAGGGATGGGAAGTTGTTTCAATAGTCCATAGGAACAGTTTTTTTTTTTCTTTTTTTTAATCAACAATTTATATAGTGGTACTTGAATGCAGTTTGCATGTACATACATACAAAAGAGTACAAGTACTAACTGTTCAGAGAAGGGAAAGTAAACTAACCCCATGAGACTTGATGTCATCTAAATCGTAATCTAGAGTGATCATTGATACATATGTTGTTTGATAGGACCAAGAGAGAGAGAAAGAGAGAGAAACTGATAGAAACTGATAAAAGAAACTATTGAATCACAAACTCAAAAGGAAAACAACAAACTGTACTAGTATGTGGAGGGGTACTGCCCAAACATCACAAGAATGATGAAAAGAGAATTAATACTATATAAAACAGTAGATGAGCAGGAAGGGGGAGATAAGAGAAACCATAGGGATAGTGACATTGAGACTTGCTATGCATACAGATAACACAACTTTTGCAGAAGTCTTTTACAAAACTGCAGACTTTCAGCTAGGTATAGTCATGTCAGACCAACTCTAGTATCTTGTTCTGACCAAAGTGTTTGGACAGCATATGATTGTGTTTATATTGGAGAACTCATAGGCAAAGGTCACCAGAGTCAGGAATGTAGATATAGTCATCAAGTCATAGAAAACTAGCTGTATTAACTGACCAGCAGCCTTGAGGATTGGCAAGATGCTTAGTAGCCAGGGGGTTAGAGTATAGTACTGCTCAAATGTCAGTATTGAGTTGCTCATAGTCTAAGACTATGGCTACTCAGAGGGAAGAGAAGTATAAGGATGTGGCATGGACAGATGCAGTAAGTTGCTCTTGAGTGAACATAGGTTGGAAGTTGTGCAGGTTGACTGTAGCATAGCCATTATTCCCCCCTTTAGGATAGACATCCTATTATCCAGTCAGTAAGTCAGACTTTGTCCCAAGGTGGCCAGGACAGAAGCATATAACAAGGTTAAACTAAGAAAGATATTCTGACTAGTGAGTCTACTAGTAAGTAAGTACTTTGGTAGTACAGAAATACTCCAAGTTCTTGTAATCAGTGACCACATCAACAGGGAGAGCAGAACCCTCAAGGTAGTGTTGTCAGATATGAAAAAACTTGAATATAGCCAGTAATTCCTTGTCATAAGTGTTATAGTTAGACTCAGCAGAATTGAAGGTATGGGAGTGGAATGCAATAGGATGGATGTCACTATTGGTGGCAACAACAGAGAGGATAGCAGTGAGAGCATAGTCAGAGGCATCAGTTTTGACTATGATCTGAGAGTCAGAGATCCAGTGGGTTAGGATAGGGGTAGTAATGAAAGCTTTCTTGAGCATCTTGAAAGCTTCATAGTAGTCATCATCAAAATTCCAAGCTATACCCTTGTGAGTGAGGTAGGTGAGAGGACAACAATATCAGAGTAGCCATGAATAAAGCATTGATAGAAATTAGCAAAGCCCAAAAAGGACTGAATATGTTATGTCTGAACCTCGAACCTATGTCAGAGGTTACAACAAGTTTCCAGAAGCAATACCACTTGTTCTACCACCATGATCCAATAATGCTGTTATTGATTCTCTACTTTGACTAGCCTGGAAATATGCACCATACTTATATGTATGCAACACCAATGGACTCTACTTATGCACTATCGAGAACAACCTCTATGGAGCCTGGAATAATGGTTGGAAAGCATGACCAACTACTGAAGAAACTATGCAGTACATCCACCCCTACATGTACACTTGTGGTCCAGTGCTTGAAGTGCTCATTCACCAACAAATTGCCAATGGAATCTATTGTATAGAAATGTGACCTAGAGACTTATCACTAGATGATGAACCTGCTGTACCCAGTAGTGACAGTGACAATTCTCCCCATCTGCTATTGCAATCTACTCGAGCCTTTGTTGAGTCACCCAAGTCCTATCTCTCCGAAGAACCAATCACATCTATGTCATCCCTATCATCCAACTTTGATCATCCTATGGATGCAGTTCTTCCATCACCACCATCATTGTTATTGCCCTCTACCACTTTGCCCTGCACATCTTGTGACTGCAGCTGTTCTGGTGAATCTTCATCATCATCATCTGAGATCTCTGAGGATGAGTAAGCACTCATCCATTTCACCTTCATCAGTTTCACTTTACTCTATGTTTCATCTTTATCAGTTTCATGTTTATCTTTAGTAGCATTTCACCTTGAGTTTCATATCTATCAGTTTCACATTGTGAAACGTGTTTCAGTCTCATTATCTATACTCCATAGTATTTATAGAAAAGAAGTAGTTAGTATAAATAGCTGACTGTATTAGGAAGTCAAAGCTTAAGCTTTGATCTTCTACAGAGATAGCCTTCTTGATCGCCCAAGAAGAGTTTCTGTTGACAGTTGCTGTCAATTAATAGAATATTGCTTAACTGCTTATTCTCTACTCACCCTCATCACTCAGAGCTACAAGATAAACAGGATTCCCATTTCTTGGTTGAGTAATGACAGTTTGATAACATTTGCTTATCTGGTTACTTGGCTGAGATAGGTATTAAGGCCATACCCTAGAGATCACATCCTCTTCAATTGCCCTTAGTAGCCAAATCCATAACAATTGTGAAACTCAGTCAGTAGATGGCTAGTCCTTCAGAGGAACATTACAAGCATGGTTTATACTTGTGCCACTACCTTCTGAGCACGTGAGGCTATCACCTTGTTTTTAATGGGCAATCACAGAAGTCCATTCAAGGCTTCTCTGATTCTGATTTTGTGGGATGTCTTGTTACATGTAAGTCTACTTCTGGCAGTCTAGTCTTGTTTGCTAATGGACCAGTTTCCTGGATAAGTTGTCAACAAGCCACCACAATGCTGTCAACCACAGAAGCCAAGTATGTTGCCATGTGTGAGACATCTTGTCAACTGGTTTGGATTCATCAGCTACCAGGTGAGATTGGGTTTGAGCAGCCTGCTCCACATCTCATATATGATAATTTGGGATCAACCTTCTGGGCTTCCAACCCAGTTGTTGAACATTGGTCCAAATATGTCACAATTCACTGGCATTTCATCTGTGAACTTGTTGAGACAGGCAAAATAGAACTATTTTATGTAGAGTCTGGATAATGTTAAATTTCAATAATATTGCAATTATTTACCTATTCAGTTCAGTGTTTGATTCATATTGCACTTTAAGCTAGGAGAAGTGTTGTCATTTGTAATTTCTAAGTTGCATTCTATATAACTAGCTCTTTAGTATATTATTCATCTAATATTCATCACCAAGGCTGTGCCCTCTGACTCACATTATGCACCTCTTACTCATGTATTTCATGAGCTGACTGATCACTGTTGCTCTCATTATGCTATTGGACACCACTGAGCAATTGCAGTGTTTCAAGGGACTCTGATGTCATTACTAACACAATTATGCTTCATTATTACTTATAGGTCTTAGGGTTTGTTACCTAGACACTTAGTATATAAAGCAGCATGTATTCCCTTATGTTTCTTAAGACAATCTACTCAATTATTCTATCTTGCTCTACTTGACTATACAGCAACTCTTTAGTAACCTTACCATTTTAATTAACCACCTATTAGTAAGTCAGATTATCCATCTGTCACTGCATATTACTGTGCTGGAAAACACCACATCTGTGAGATTGAAAGTAAGTGATATCCTTACTGTAATGATGATACATATCCTTAATACTGATATTCTTTTAGAAGCCTAATGGTTCAAACTGTTCTTCAAGCACTCTCCATGGTCTGCAATTTCTTTCCAGCTTCTACAAATACCCAATTAGGAGCCACTAAGAATCCTCTACTATTGTACTTTTCCTTGACTTTATCAGCATGTCCTTGATAGAAACAACTGAAGGAACACAAAAATCCTCATCTGTTATCTGTAAAGGTTCTTCTTTTGCCATGAAACAGTGGTCCAGGATCAAACAATATGGCAGAAAATTCGAGTCGGAAGAGATTCTTAATTCCAAGATGGAATCACACAAAGTGTCAAATGATGAAGACAACAGAAAGCTACAAAGAAACCACCTAGAATGTAATGTGAGGGATGAAGCAAAGTGTTATAAACTATAGATAGATAGTATATTCCTATTATGCACCCATCATACTCATCATTCCTATGTATCTGTTTTATCCCCTGTTTCATCCTTTATGGCTGTACTTTTGCTGACTCATTCTACTCATCCTCTATGACTCCTTTACTATGCTCTCTTATTCTTAGCTCTTACCACTAGTATATAAAGTGTAGTAATACTTGATGTATTCCTTATACTTTACCAATTGTATCATCCCTTTCTCTTCTCTCTACTTCCTTGTCTTTATCCAAAGACTTGCAACCTGAGTCCTAGACTAAGGTTGTAACATTTGGTAAAGTGTCATTTGACTCACCTTGCAAGAGAGGTGCCACTATTAGTAGCTAGGCTTGGAATAATAGCCTCCAACCAGGATGACAGTATATGAGCAGCAGTAGCTCATTAAGAACACCAAGAAGACCAAGAGCTCCGAGACCAACAGACATCCAAGGATCACCAGTAACCACCAGATCCAAACAATGAACAGAACTAGAAATCCCTGAAGGCCTTAAGCAGCAGAAATCCAAACATAGCATAGACAAAGACACAGCTCTTTTCGAGACCCTATTCAACACAAATATTGCCAAGACCACATCTGACATAGAAGTTGCCAAGACCCCATTTGACACAGAAGTTGCCAAAGCCACATCCAATATAGAAATTGCTAAGACCTATGAAAACAGAGAATCTGAAACATCTGACATAGAAGTTGCTGAAACCCATGAGAATGAATATAGTGAACCAGAGACAGAATCAGAGATAGCTGATAAAATCAACTTCCCAAAGAACCTAGCCCCAGAACCAGGATACTTCAATGGAGATAGAACCAAGTTTGATGATTAGTGGAGAGCAATATCCTTATGGACACTCTTCAACAAGATTGATGATAACAAACAAAAGATAATTGGAGTATTAGCACAAATGAAAGGAGGACTAGCAGGTCCTTATGCCACTGCCAAGTTACAGACAATTCAAGACAAGAAAACACCAGTATTTGATGACTTTGCAAAGGAGATGGTAGCCACCTTCTTCTTGGGGAATAGGAAAGTGATAGCAGAAGGGGAAATTGAGTTGTTCAAACAGGAAAAGAGGAACACCGTGGACTTCTTAATAGAATTTGAAGTATTAAAAACCCAAGCAGAAACAGATGATGCACATGCCATATTCCTCCTCAAATGATACACCAGAGCAGACATTATCTGAACTATTGTAGGCTATCCATCAGCCTCAATCCCAGATACATACAACAAATGGAGAAATACGATCCTTGCAGTAGGACAGGAATACAAAACAACAGACATCACCCAAGGAGACATCAGAACAAGCACAGGAGTCACATATGGAGGTGGAGGACAACCAATGGAGATTGGCAGACAGAGGGCAGACACCAATCAGAATAGCAAACTGAGATGTTTCAACTGCAACCTATATAGGCATATTGCCAAATATTGCTGCAAGAAGACAAAGGTCACATATACCAAAATAATGTGCTATAATTGTGACAAGCAAGACCACATCTCAAAGAATTGCAAAGCACCAAAGAAAGCGTACATCAGAGAGATCACTGAGGAAACTGAGCAAGAAGAAGAGGCAAAGGAGGATTTTGCCCAAGGCTCCAAGTAGGCACAAACCCATGAACCAGTAACCCTAGAGTTCCTGTTTTACTTCACAATAGACAATATGTGATTCCACAGAAATAGAACTTGATGTGCAAACTTCTCCTCAACTCAACAATCAGAACAAAGAAGGGACCCAAACAAATCACCATGCTGGTAGATTCTGGATGCACCCACACATGCATAGCACAGAGAATAGTAGAAGAAGAACAAATCACAACCAAACCCCTCGAAACCCCAATACGAGTAATCAATGCCAATGGAACCAAGAACAAGAAAGGTGAAATAACAGACATGGCACAACTGGTATTAAGCAACGGTAAACACATAGAAGAAATTAAAGCAATGGTAATACAACTAGAGAGTGTAAACCTATACCTTGGACATAACTGGCTAGTCAAACACAACCCGGAAATCAACTGGACAAACAACATAATATGCTTCAATAAATGTCCAAAGGATTGCACCACACACCACAATGACATACAGTTCAACGAAAGGATATGCACAGTAAAGGAACACATAGAGGAAAAGAAAACTGATCAAACAAACCCAGAAGACCTACCAACATACCTACAGCAATATACACACCTGTTCAACAAGAAGAACTTTGACAAACTGCCAGAACACATGATATGGGAACACGAAATAAACCTGACAGAAGATGTACCACTGGTACTACAGTCCAAACTCTACCCAATGACATTAATGGAGAAACAAGCACTGCAGAAATTCCTCAACAAGAATATTGCCTCAGGACAAATTCAACCATCACAATCCCCCTATGCCACCCCATGCTTCTTTATACCCAAGAAAGATGGAACCAAATGACTGGTACAAGACTACAAGAAGCTAAACAAACATACAATCAAAGACAAGACACTACTTCCACTCATAAGCAAAGTTATCGACAGACTTAAGAATGCAAAAGTCTTTAACAAACTCGACATCATCTGGGGATATAACAATGTCAGGATAAGAGCAGGCGATGAATGGAAAGCAGCATTTGTAATGAATAATGGACTATTCAAACCAACAGTCATGTTTTTTGGAATAAGTAACTCACCAGCAACATTCCAAAGGATGATGAACACTGTCTTTTGAGAGATGCTACACAAAGGAGCAGTTGTCAACTACATGAATGACTTCATCATCTCCAGGACCACACAACAGGAACTTGAAGACAGGACAAAACGGTTTCTTGACATTGCAGCAAAACACCAACTGTACTTCAAAAGATCAAAGTGCTTATTTGATGCGAAAGAAATACCTATATTAGGATTTGTGGTTGGACAGGGCAGCGTTAGAATAGAGGAGGAGAAGGTGAAAGCAGTGAAAGAATGGCCAACACCCAAATCCCTAAAAGACATCAAGAAATTCTTAGAATTCGCAAACTTCTACCAATAATTCATTCATGACTTTAGCAACATAGTAGCCCTGCTACACAAGTTGAAGAAAAAGGACATGCAATGGGAATGGACAGAACAACAGCAGCAAGTCTTTGAAAGAATCAAAGAAAAGGTCACAAGCAAACTGGTACTAGCAATGCCACAAGACAAAGGACAATATAGAGTAGAAGTAGATGTATCAGGATATGGAGTAGGAGTGGTACTATTGCAAAAACAGAAAGAACACCGGCACCCAATTGCATTCCAGTTGAGAATGATGTTACCCACAGAACAAAACTATCAGATCTATGACAAAGAATTACTAGCCATCCAAGAAGCAATCAAGACCTGGAGACAATACTTACCCGACGTAGATGAACCATTCGAAATATGGACTGATCACAAGAACCTAGAATATTTCCAAAAACCACAACAACTCACAGGATGACAAGCGAGGTGGCAGATGGAGCTACAAGAATACCATTACATGCTGAAACACATCCCCAGAAAAACCAACACGAAGGCCGATGTCTTATCAAGACTAACAAAAACTGACCCCACCCGAGACAATACCAACATCATTTTACTACCCAACCACTTGTTCGATGACAACACAATTACTGCAATCCAACAAGTCTGGGAAATCTCAGGAGAAGAAGATCTGAAACATCAACTATGAAAAAGGGAAGCACAGTGGCTGAAGGAAAAGAAGAAATAACCAGAGGAGATATGGGAGACAGATAGAATACCAATGTTCGAAGGAAGAATATATGTCCCACCCAACAGTCAAATATGACAAAAGCAGACATCTTATCAAGATTAACAAAAACTGATACCACACCAACATCACCTTACTACCCAACCATTTATTTGATGATAACACAATTACCATGATCCGACAAATCTGGGAAATCTCAGAAGAAGATCTGAAACACCAACTACAAAAGGAAACAAAAAGGGAAACACAGTGGCTGAAGGAAAAGGAGAATCAACCAGAAGAGATATAGGAGACAGATGGAGTACCAATGTTCGAAAGAAGAATATATATTCCATCCAACAGCCAAATACGACAAGAAATACTCCAACAACACCATGACAAGACAGATGTAGGACACCTGGGACAACACCAAATGATCAAACTCCTTAAATGGAGTTATTGGTGACCTCAAATGTGTAATGATGTCAAATAATACATCAAGGGGTATGAGGTATGCCAATGAAACAAAATACTCTGAACAAGACTGACAACACATCTTCACCCATTACCAATACCAGTGGAACCTTGGGAAAAAATATCAATTGACATGATAGGACCATTACCAGAGTCAGAAGGATATGACACAATACTTGCCATAGTTGATTGTTTCAGCAAAATGATCAGACTGCATGCAGTTAACACTATCTTAACATTCAAGGAGCTAAGAAATATCTACCAAGATGATATATGGAGAACACATGGAATACCCCACAGAATCATTAGTGACAGAGGCCCACAATTTGTATCAAAATTTATGGCAGAATTATGCCAAGCAACAGGTACCCAATGAAACTTATCCATGGTATATTACCCACAAACCAATGGTCAAACAGAGTGCATCAACCAGGAGGTTGAGACATACCTCAGAAATGTAATAAACCATGTGCATAACAACTGGAAAAAATGGTTAGCCACAGCAGAATTCCAATACAACAACAAAATCCACACTGCCACCGGATATTTGCCATTCGAAATAGTTTATGGACAACACCCCTGGAAAGGAGATATAACAAATATTACCAAAGCACCTGCAATTACGGAACAAATACAGGAGTTACAAAACATATGATAAGAGGCAATGAAGATGCTACAGTACAATCAGATACAAATGGAGAAACATAACAGCACCAAACCAGAACACAAGTATACTCCAGGAGAACAAGTTTGGTTCGAAGTAAGTAATATTAGGACAACAAGACCAACCAAGAAGCTGGATCACAAATGATATGGACCATTCAGAATAAAAGCAAAAATAGGTGAAACAAGTTACCAACTAGAATTACCAGAAACATGGGCAATACATGACATGTTTAACAGCAGACTCCTCTCCCCCTATCAAAAACCCGAGTTCAACAGCCAGCATACCCCACTACTACCAATGCCTGAGATTATCAACAATAAAGAATAATATGAAGTAGAAGGGATCCGAGGACACTGCATGAGAGGATGACGAAATCAATTCCTAGTACACTAGAAAGGTTATACTTCCGAAGAAGACACATGGGAGAATGAGTCAGAACTGGAAAATGCTAAGGAGGCAGTCCAAGAATTTTTAGACAAGATTTCAAGGACAAAACCTATAAAAAGGAGGGGTAAAAAGCGACAATTATGAACAACAAACCTCGCATTACAAGAGATCACTACACCTGATGCACCTCACACTGTATCCACTGTACCCTAGACTTTGCCAATTACCTCCACAACACACTATGCATGCCAAATGCAAACCCACCCCCTTCTCAGCCAATGACACAGAGTTTGAACAAGAACTCAACAACCTCCTCGACACCCAGTCCACTGAAGACCAGATCAAACACTATACCACCACAACCAAAGGACTCACATACATTGCCCATGCCATCCACAACCTCCAAATCCAAGCCAAAGCCCTGAGCCATATCTTACTCATCACTACCACCAGAGCCCTCCCAGCTGCCATATCAACTGGAAAACACAAACTCATGAAGGAGTTATTGGTTAAAGCAGCCACCAATCTTAATGTATTGATGCACTCTGATGCAAAGAAATGCATCCAAAGTACCTTAATCATGACAGGCAAAAGACTTAATTACCCCACTAACTCTAGCAACAATCCCACCTAAAGACTTGCTTGAAGGCTAATGGATCTTGACTCATACATCCCCACTACCTTACCCAACAAACTGCCCTACCACAAAGACAACGAACAGGAATGGTTAGATGAAGGGATAGAGGGAATTGACAAATCAGTCCCAGACCATCTAATGGAACCAGATATGTGAGACAAAGTAGATTACCTCCTTATACAACTACCTAACATAAACCCACCATCCAAACCAATAATATTTAATCTACTACCATCTTACCTCACACTCAAGGATGGAGGACAATTTGAAGAAAACTATTGGGCAGAAATAGTACACAACCTCATTGCTGCAGAAACTAATGACACCACTATGTTCCAAGGATGCACTGTAGCCCTCTTTAGGGGAGGACAAGACCATGCTCCCTTCTGGATTGGATGTTGACAGAAGTCAGGAACTCTGATGATCGGTCCTACTAAACATCAACTCGTCAATGCCTTACACAAAGAACAAGATGACAAGTAGACAGTAATACTTCATGAGGTCATGAACATAAAAAGGGAGGTATTGTTATGAACTATAGATAGACAGTACATTCCTATCATGTACCTGTCATACTCATCATTCCTATGTATCTGTTTTATCCCCTGTTTCATCCCTTATGGCTATGCTCTTGCTGACTTGTTCTACTCATCCTCTATGACTCCTTTACTCTACTCTCTTATTCTTAGCTCTCACCACTAGTATATAAAGTGTAGTAATACTTGATGTATTCCTTACACTTTACTAATCGTATCATCCCTTACTCTTCTCTCTACTTCCTTGTCTTTATCCAAAGACTTGCAACCTGAGTCCTAGACTAAGGTTGTAACACAAAGGGGATAGAAGAAAACTTTCCTGACAGTGGACTAACAGCATGGCTGGTTGTCTTTGGTGTGAGTTTTTCCTTCTCCACTGATTCTCATTTCATGTTAAACCCTGAGGAAATTAGGGAATGTGCAATTCTTTCTGTACATAAGTCTGTTCCTTCCTTGAATTTCCTTCCTTTGTGTCACTAAGGCTATTTAAGCCCTGCTTTTAACGAAATTCACCATGCTAACAATTTACTCTCACTATTACAACTTTTCTAGTTTTTCCGAGACTCATATTCACATATAGGGCACTTTCACAACCCACTATACCCATCCTCGGCAAAACACCATGCAACACCACTTCTCATCAGATCCCAAGGTGGGAACGGAAAACCTTGATCCTCTCTACTGCCGCAGCCGGAATATTCTGGATACCAAGTGCTTGGAGAGCAGCAGCAGCTTGAGCTCCTAATGGGACAGCTTTTATCACAGTAGACCACATAAAAGAATCAAGCGTTTTACCGTTTAGCTGCAGGGCCTCTATCTTTGTTGCAGGAAGAGGCCCCCCAGCAACGTGGCCGGGCGGGTAGGACAATAGTGCATTATTACTGGACGAGGCATTGGTAATGCGGATCGGGATGAGAGCCAACCTGGGAAAGCAATAAGAGAGTGAGAGCAGATGGGCAATTGAAGGACAAACTCAGCCTGGATTGTGAGACAGGCTTGATTTGTGGCCGCGATTTCGGGGACAACTTGCTGTGTGACCATCGCACGTAATTGAGTAAACTCATTACGTAATTCAGTTAACCCATTCTGGTTGTTATGAGCCATCGCACGTAATTCAGTTAACCCATTCTGGTTGTTATGAGCCATCGCACGTAATTCAGTTAACCCATTCTGGTTGTTATGAGCCATCGCACGTAATTCAGTTAACCCATTCTGGTTGTTATGAGCCATCGCACGCAATTCATCGACCCCATGTGCGAGGCCTTGGAGTGCTTGAACGAGGTTAATTGGTGCGAATTCGGCGGTAGTATCTGTAGAAGAAGCCATCATAATGATAAATTGCAAGAATTTAAGGGCGAGATGAACATACGCACGAGCCGCTTCCACTGCCCGCGCACGCAGCTCTGCACTATGTACAACAGCGCCTGTGACTAAAGGTTCATCGCCGATTTCTGCCGGGGTTTAAGCAAGGGATGAGGTAGAAGGAGGTGAGGTGAAATCCACCTTTGAAGCCCTTTGCGACTACTTGAGCATGGGCCAACGCTGCTGGATCGATAGGAGTGTTGGCCTCGATTCGGCGACTGAGATCTAGATCGCGAAGAACAGCAGGGAGATTTGGATGCGCATCCTGAATGCTGCGGATTTCGTGCATGTAAGTGGGAACGGCAGCCATCAAGGTCAAGAACAAAGATCGATGCACGCGATAACTGCAGTTGAACAACAACCACATGACCTTTCCCACGAAGCATCTCCTCGGTCTGGTGCCCGAAATTCTATTCTCCTCAGATGGTACCACCCTACAAGGATATATACACCATTGGAATAAGCACATTTCTGTGCATTATTGAATATAAAATCATGTTATCAGGATCACATTCGAATACTCTACAGAATTTACATTATTAAAAAAATTACAGAACCACCTCGGAACCACACGGCAACTGCCGAAATATATTCCCATAGGCCAAGACCACAAGGAGTTGGCTCCCCGAGACGCCCGGGCTTGGGACCACACCTCGTTGGTCCTCCATTGGCCATGCGAAAGGGGACCACTTTTTTCCCATCCCCCAAACCACGGTCACACAGGACCAACAGGACCACCTCAGAACCGCCCATAGTCGGTCGTCTCTTTGATTTAGGCCATTTCAGGGATGTTTTTTTCTCCCCAAGCATACTTCTCGTGGTCGTGACGATTCTGGTCGGACAATGCACACAATTCTGGCATTTTTTTACTTTGCCAAGGATTTGCCGTTGGGGTATGTCCAGGCTTTGCATAACTCCTCAACGCGTACAATTAAAGAAAGGACTCGTGGTGCTGTAGTTTGCATCTTGTGGCGTGTTTGGATGTTGTTATCCCATTGCAGCCCACTGGTTCAAAAAAAGACGGGGGTGGGCGGTGGGGTTTATCGCTATTGGCTCTGCCGTAGGTGGAACGACTATTCCTATCGCCGTTAGAAACCTGATTCCACGGGTTGGGTAGGTGTTTCTATTCCCTCTTCTTGTAAGACGATCCTTATATATGTTTTAGATTTCCGTGGACTATGAGGATCGTCGGGTTCATATTACTCGGGGTCGTTGGATCTGTAACTTAGTGCGTGTGCAGTCACTTTATGAAAATCTACAAGCGAGTGTTAATCTTTGGCACTATTATTGATCAGACGATGAAAAGGCGCCTTCCACCTATGAAAGTCAAGGGCGGAATATTTAACTTCGCTGCGCTCAAGAACCCACCATACACCCTCTATTGCATCTCGTCGTTTTTCATCTTTCTCGGCCTTTACACGCGTAAGTCAGCCCACCAACACTACAATATTCACCACTAACCTATGTTGACTTATATTACTGTGAGCGCAGAGCAGCTCGGGAGTCCATCAGATATCGCTTTCTACTTTGTCGCATTTTCCAATGCAAGCTCGCTCTTCGGTCGATGGACTGCGGGTCTCATCGCGGATATAGGGGCGTTTTGTAGCAGCCAGTCATTCTAACCTGCTCTAACGTGATCATGACCATTTAGGCCCGATCAATGTGATAATCCCTGCGACTCTCGCAGCAGGCGTCCTAACATACGCCTGGCCCTTTGCCAATTCTATTGCATCTCTCATCGTTATAACAGTCCTATATGGGTACTGTTCCGGAGCTTATATTGCCCTCTTGTCCCATCCTATCATGAATTTTGGAGGAGAGGGTGATGTCGGAAGGAGGGTCGGGATGTTCTTGAAGATCACGGCTCTGGGCGCAGTTGCGGGCCCCCCGATCTCTGGGGCTATCAATGCGAGAACAAATGGGTTCGACGCTGTAGGCTTGTACGCAGGTGGGTCCTAGATTATTCGGAATTTAGCCTGTGGATTTATTGACGTGATTTTCAGGGAGTGCGGTGGTCGTGGGCGTTGTGGGTATGGTTGGTGTGAGGTATGTTGCGCTGGGATGGTGGGCTGGCAGAATATGACATGACTTCAGGCGATGTAAAGGCAGTAATGATTTCAAAACATGTGTGAAAATGATCATAGCACGTTTCCCTGTCTCCGAAATGATTACACGTTCTTGGCCAAATCTATATCAATAAGATCTTGAAGGCTAAACCGGAGCTTGTGTAGGGTCCTTCAACCCAACTGAATGCATAAAGCGCCATATAATGTTTACATCGGAAGTCACACAAGTCCGCGGCAACATGGGAGTTAACTACAACCTGTCTGGATACGGCCCGAGATAATAGAAGTTACCTTGGCGCGGTATTAGGAGGGCCTTGTTGCTCCCTCTTCCGATAGTGTAGGTCTTCGCAGCCCCAAAAACCTTCCCTTGCTTGGAAAGTAGTCGTATCATATCGAGAAGACCATTCCGGGCTGGACGGATGATCTTAAATCTCCAAGGTATCTAGTAGTTACAAATCGTTATCCATCTCACAGTGTAGGTTCATGACATACCTTGACAGTCAAGCTCTCAATCTCATTGCTGGAGGTAATGGCACAATTCGATTTCCACTTGCTCCAATTGAATTACAAGAGCTTCTGCAAAATATCCTCCCCTAGCTGTACATCATCCCATGCTGCAAGGGTGAACAAGTATCGCAATGCGGCGCTGTAGACACTTTCCTCAAGAGCTTGAGGATCAGGCCAGGCAAGGATCTTGGCTGGATAAACAAACAAGAGTAAGCGATGATCCAAAGCCGCGGATGTTCGCTCACCGTCACTAACCGAGGAGTGGTATAAGGTATTCACAGCTGCTGCGAGGCACCGTTGACGAATATCTAGCATATTGGCACAAAACCTTTGGCCTGATCTGGTTGGGTCGAATAGGAAGTCGGTGAATGACGCATGATAGAATGAGAATTCGGTAGGCATTCCCCCTTGAGATTTACGTATATCGAGGACGGAGTGAAGGCTACTGATGGCCGCATGAAAGGCTGTTAATGAGAGCCCAAGCGCAGAACATTGGTACAGAATTCCAGGTGAATGGATAACATTCAGGAAGAGAAGTGACAGAGTATCCGGAAGAACTGCCTCCGGTATCTGCTTCATAATCAACATATAGAATTGGTCCAACTTCGAGAGTGGACTGCCAACAGATCCACCAGGCTTCCGACTTAACCCCAACACCGAGCGTAGCTGTTCCTCAAGCCTGACACCACCAGTGCCCTGACTAATGTACCAGACGATAGTGACTGCATAGACGAACAAGCCCGATGACTGGTCAACAAGGCTGCGAAAATCCTCATCGGATGGCCACGCCATCGTACGAGGAAGACCGTACTTGGCACGAATGATCCTGAACCCATCGCGAAGGTATGCTTCAATGTCGCTGTCGGCATTACGAGATACTGGGAGGGTCAGTTGCCACGAAACCTTCGCGGTCAACTCTGATTCAAAGGCTGAGGAAATGTGGGGCTCTGGTCTGCTGAAGAATGCCCACAGGAAAGGCGTTGTTTGCTCATGAATGGATGTGACGACGAGCTTGATGATGGCACTTTGTGTTGTAACGAGTGGTAGGGATCTAGAGTTGAAGTAATACACTCGGTATTGCAAAACGAGACTTAGTATTGAGTAGTAAATATACCTAGAGTTGAAGTAATACACTAGGTAGGTATATAAGTAAGATTTGAGCAAAGGAGTGTTAGGTATACTCACCTCAGTATTGCAAAACGAGACTGAGGTGGACAGAACAGAAATACACAAGTGTCACATGACACATTATGTAACGAAAGTGAAGTGGAGAGTTGTCAAGAAAAGGGTATATACACAACATGCCCACTCACTGTGTTATGTCTGAACCTCGAACCTACATCAGAGGTTATGACAAATTCCCAGAAGCAATACCACTCATTCCACCACCACAATCCAACAACACTGTTATCGACTCTCTACTTCGACTAGCCTGGAAATACATACCATACCTACATATATGTGACACTGATGGACTCTACTTATGCACCATCGAGAACAACCTCTATGGTGCCTGGAATAATGGTTGGAAAGCATGACTGACTACCGAAGAAACTATGCAGTACATCCACCCCTACATATACACTCGTAGTCTAGTGCTTGAAGCCCTCATTCACCAACAAGTCGCCAATGGAATCTATTGCATAGAGATGCAACCTAGGGACTTATCACCAGATGATGAACCTCCTGTACCCAGTAGTGACAGCAACAACTCTCCCCATCTGCTATTGCAATCTACTTGAGCCTTTGTCGAGTTACCCAAGTCTTATCTCTCTAAAGAACCAATTGCATCCACATCATCCCTATTATCTGACTCCAATCATCCCATGGATGCAGTTCTTCCATTGCTGCCGTCATCATCATTGCCCTCTACCACTTCATCCTACATGTCTTGTGACTGCAGCTGTTCCAATGAATCTCTATCATCGTTATCTGAGATTTCTGAGGATGAGTAAGCACTCATCCATTTCATCTTCATCAGTTTCACTTTGCTCTATATTTAGTTGTTTCACCCTTATCAGTTTCATGTCTATCTTTAGTAGCATTTCGTCTTTTTTTTTATTTTTTATTTATTCAACAATTTATATAGCAGTGCTCGATCATAGTCCATGCGTACATACATACAGAGGTAGAATGTACAAAAGTTTCGGAGCAAGGAAAGTAAGCTATTTGTAAACTAATCCCATGAGACTTGACAACATCTAGTACATACACTAGAGAGATGTTTGGTACCTAAGTTGAGCGGCAGGTAAAAGAATAAAAGGGGGATTTGGAGAGAGAGAGAGTGAAAGAGAGAAATTGATAGAGAGAAACTATCAACTCACAAACACAAGGGAGAACAACGAACAGTACTAGCATGTGGAAGGGCGGTTTGCCCAGACACCACAGGAATGATGGATGTTGAATGAAAATTATATAGAATAGTAGACAAGCGAGGAAAGGAGAAATAGAGAAATGAGATTGAAATCCATAACCGGGAAAGCATAAGAAAAATAAAAAGAAGAAAGGATTCATGCGGGCATGGACCCGAACCTCTGATGGACTTGACAACGATACAACGGGGGTATTGAACCGGCACAGATACGAGGGCAATCAGGATCCGGAGGGAAGCTGAACATGGTGGGGTTATGATGCAAGAAATTGACAAATGTCTTGATAGTGTCTATGCCAAAGTGATGATCGAAGGTGTTACAATGATAGAGGATATGCAACCTAGTCTGGACCATTTGATTGTCCCAGTGGTAGCAAGATAAATCCTTGTTGGGGAAGAACCAAAGTCAGTATTCACCAATCGGGGTGTGGCATAGAATGGCGTGACATGCTCTTGTGAAGAGCTGTGGCTGGTATCCACATTCTCATATCCAGGGACTGGACTTGATGTGTAATGGTAAAGCGGAGGCCCCATTCACTTGTACCAGGAGGTAGAGGAAGGAACTACCACTATATTTCTTGAACCTGAACATGGCCTGCCATGTGTGAATGGTGCATTCAGTGGACTTCTTGCATAGGTAGGCAATGGAGTTAGGGACACAGTGATTTCGACCCTGATTGGGCCAAGCAACCATTTGGATCCAGTCATGCGTGGCTTTTTGGATACCATACTTGCATTTTGACAGAGTGTAGTAAAATGAGAGGCAGTACTGATCGGACCTGTTGAACTAAGCCAGAAGTGCTTTCGAGGTAAGAATGGACTGCCGCTGGCAGGAGTGCAGTGAGCAGTCAAGTAGGAGCTGGGAGGCTGTGAGGGAGTTGGTGAACACATGAATGTGTTCAACCTGGTCGTAGTTGTCGGTGGTGAGCACTTTGGTAATTCCTAGGTACTGCATGACCAGTTCAGTATCGGTCGACGTCATTCCTCTAAGCCTCTTCATGATAGAGCTCCCTCCACCTAAGTGTCGAATAGTGGCTGCCACTGTGAACTGGCTAGCAAGCAGATTGGGGTTGGGGTGGACTAAGCCATCCATGCCAATAATGATGGACTTGAAGTCCATCATTGCATTTGTTGTTACATTGTCCCAAAGTATCTTCAAGAAGTGGGGGTTGTCCCAGTTGAATCCTATAAAAGATACATTAGTAGGGAAACGGTCAAGTAACCTATGTCCGGGCTAGACATATTTTGAAACAGAGTTGAAATGTTCTATATACCGAGTCTCGGGGATGGGGCACGAAAAATCCATCACAGCTCCAAGTGTCTTCTTCTTCTGAATCTCCATGAAATTCTTGATGTGAAGTCAGTGTGGGGAAGAATGATACTCTTTCGTCAATCTCACCAGTGTGTGTTCATCATCCAACATGTGGAACCTCGATGTTTGTTGTTTGGCTAGCTTTTGGATATGGAGTTTGATGGGCATGAGTCCTGCAAGGGACTCAACGCTGCTGGTGGGAGATATGCAGAAGACCCCAGTAATCCAGAGGGCTACACGTCACTGCATTTTGTTGAGAATTTCACAGGTCCCCTTTGTACATGACCTATCATGAAACCATAGTTGGTATCCATATGTTGCCACCATTACGACACACAATCAGTACAGTAGTCTTTTGTTGCTAGGGGACAGACCACGTACGGAGTTTCCTAGCATTTTCATCACCTTGATCAAGGATATTGCCTTGGCAGAATAGTAGCGGACATGCTCCTTGAAGGTTAATGTCCTGTCAAAGTAGAAACCGAGGTAACGCCAGTGGGTTTTTGGCTTGAGGGGGTTATGACCAGTGAATGGTGGGAATCCCAAATCAATGGAGGGATTGGAGTCCTGCCTTGCATGCATAAAGTGGAAGACTTTGGACTTGCTATGTTTGATCACTAGGCCAAATTCATTCATGAGCCGCTCCATTTTGCAGTACATGTGTTGAAGTATTTCGACGTTTTGTTCGAAGGATGGAGATTGCGCAACAAGGGTGCCGTCATCCACAAAAGATAGGTCAAAGTCCCATTTGTTGTGGTGTTCCTCCATACGGACATCGAAGACTCAAAGAAGGGGGGCAAGGTAAAGAGCAGAAAGAATGGGGCTAAGGGCTGAGCCTTGGCCTACTCCAACTGCCGCATCATATTCCAGGGAGTTTTTGTTGTTCCACCAGTAGGTAGTGCGGTGTTCTTTGAGATAATTGTTGAAGAACCCACAATTTGAGGAGGAAATCCCTGCTGATTGAGTATGTCGGTAAGAAGGTCATAGTTGAGGGAGGGGAAGAATTGGGTGATATTGAATGCAAGCACCAATGTTTTCTTTTTCTTCATCCATGCTCCCCAGATGATGTGGATTAGGAAAAGTCCTACATTCTCAGTGGATCATTGTCAGATGGCTCCCAGTTGATAAGGGTGGAGAACCTTGAATTTTACCACCTCGAATTGGAGTCATTTGGCTAGCATCTTTTCTATTAGCTTGCCAAATGTATTGAGTAAGACAATCGGCCTGAATGCCTTTGGAGTGGAGTAGTCAGGTTTGTTGGGTTTGGGGATAATTACCGACATTGACTTTTTGAAGTGCGAGGGCCAGTGTCCAAGGGATAGGCATGTACAACTGATTCTGAGGAAGAGATCGGCACAAGTGTCGATGGTGGCAATCTGTTTGAGATGGGACCAGAAGATGTGGTCGGGGCCAGGGGCGGAAGAATTCGAGGTATCCTTAAGCGATTCTCTCATTTCCAATAGAGAGAAATTGACCCAAGTCCTATTCTCCATACCGATTGGTGGTGGTAGTTCTTCTAGGACAGCTGTATTGACAAGTCTGTCCTGAGCCGAGTTGTAATGTTGGTCAAGGGCTGTCCATAGGTTGTCTATGGTGAGGCAAGGCCGACCATTGTGGCAAATGGCTTTGGTAGCCAGGAGAGTACGTGCTTTGACCTATGGCATTAGTTGTTGACCAAGATTTCTTGGATCTTCTTGTCGAAATATACCCTTTTTGTTTTCCTCGTGGTTTTGCAAAAGGTATTCTATTTGCGCTTGTTTTTATGGTCTGCATGATGTGTTGCAAGTGCATTAGAGCATTCTTTGTTCCACCAGGTTTTGGACCTAGTGGTAATCTTGGTTTTATTTGCATTGCAATTTCAGGACCTGTCAAATAAACCTCCCAATTGGGCAACAGCTCTCTCCAGCTCATCCACGTCATTCATCAGCCAGTTCATGTTGTTAATTTCTGCTGTGATATCTGTCAGGAATTTGGTCTCCTCCTCCAATCCTTTAGGTATTGTTAATCTCTCGATGACAATGTCCATCTGCAGAATAGGAATTTTGATCAGAAGGGGGGTGTGATCTGAATTGTATTAATCACCTTCCTGGATAGCATGGGTGGGGATGTACAGTAACATTCCTGATACAAATAACAGGTCAATGACTATGTCTGGTAGGTTGGGGTCTGAGGCATAGCATGTTGGTTTGGCCACATACAGAGTCGATTTCACTAAATTGAGAGCTTCAGTGATTATGAGGAGACAGTCTGTACTCGCCAGATGTTGGTCCATTGATGGATCCCATAACTCAGATTGAATATTGATATCCCCACCCAATAAGAGAAAGGGCGGGAGGTTGAAGAGGCACTCCTTGAGGAAGTGGAGTGCGGTGTTACAGCTGTCATTGTATACATTTAGCAACAGCAGTTCTTCTCCTTCTGCACAAAGGGAGATGCATAGGAGGTCCCGATGTTCAATAATGTCTCTTCTGATGGAGGGTCGGAGGTGCTTGAGTCTCTTGTGAGCAAAGGCAAGGACTCGGGGAGTGGTATGGTGTTCTATGTTCACCATCCATTGAGGGTGACACTGGCATCCAACTTGGAGGACTTCTTTGGTGATAATTGGATATGAGAGGAGCATCCAGTCCAGGTGGACCAGGCCTCCCATAAGGGGGGAACCGTCGTTGGAGATGGCAGAAGGGATATCGCGGAGGTATCTCCATGGGGGTTCTTGTATGAGGAGGAGGTCAACGTCATCTCTACGCATGAGGATTGTCTCCATCACTCCATACAATCTTCCAACGTTGTGAGAGCAGACCTTCAACTCACTCAGAAATGAGCGAGGAGGCCTGTCTTGATCATTGGGTGTGTTATTCATTGAGGGAGGTTAGTCTGGCTTTGACTAGCTGGGGATAATGAGGAGGGGGGCAGCGGGACTCCTTTGTTGGCTCTTAGTTCGAGCGCTTTGTTGGCATGCCAGTTGTGGTCAAATTGCTTCTTCCAAAACTGACATTTACAGTCAGTGGCAAGGTAGTTCTTGCTGCAGTTGGAGCACATAGCCTTGTGGGAGCATGGTTCTCCGGTGGGGGTAGCCGTAATGGGTGGGTCTGCTTTGTCGTTACCCTTACAACAGAAGGCGAAGGCATGGTGGTTGGTGGTAGAGTGGGAGCCCTTGCAGTGAGTGCAGGTGAACAGTCTAGCATAGCAACAGATAAGGGGGTGGCCCCATCTGCAGCATTTGGCACAGAATGGTACTCCTGGGTTAGCATTGGCCCTCCTGATGCAAAAGAGTCCTCCATAAATGTTGAGGAATTTGTCCTCAATTTTTGCGATATTGGACCCCACCTTGGAGTCCCAGATTTCGAACCACACTATACAGGTGTCGGAGTGCTTGGAGTTGCATCACGAATTGGATGGTGTCTGAGTGGATGGAATTCCAGATACTGGAGACTACATCAGCTTCAGTGAGGACCTGTCCTCAGAGCATGATGTAACTGACGTCTGTGACTTTCACAAATGATTTGGACTTGGGGAGGGATGCTTCACCCATAGTGATTCCTCCAAATTTCTCTTTGAGCCATGCCTTGATAATGTCTAGCTCCATAGGGGTCAACACCTCCGAGGTGTGGACTATAAGACCCAGCTTACCCTGCGAGGCGGCAATGACCCTGGTCTTTGACTTCTCGGCTATGAGGCGCCTCAAGCGTTGAGAGAATCGATGATAGCCCCAAAATTGGAAACGTTGGGTCCAGTGAGGAGGGGAATAATGACCTGCTTGCATGAGGGACCATTCAGTGTGGAGCAAACTACACCAGCTTTCTTAGTCGGCTTCTTGTCCGTGGTAGAGGGAGTGGAGAAAGCAGCATCGTACATTGCTACTATCTTCTCATACATCAATTCTGGGAATTTGCTTGCAAACTTCAGGAGTTTAAGAGGGTCATGCCTAGTGGAGGAGGGGACAGGGCATTTGTCGCTTTTAGCTACAGCTACTGCATTGGAGGGTTTGGTGCCTTTCTTTGAGGGAGAAGGCAGAGTTGTGGTAGCCTTAGTAGGGGCAGTGGCCTGTGCAGGCTTGGCCTTCTGATCCGTGGTAGTTGGTTTTTTGGTGATGGCAGGTTTATTGGTGGCAAGAGCGGTCTTCTGGCCTTTACTCTTCTTTTTCCCTGTGATAGTTTTGAACTCTGCCTTGGTGATCATTTGCACGTCATCATCAGAGATACCCAAATGAGTGACTTCATTGCCATCGGTGATACCCAGAGTGACAATGTGCTCAATGACCTCCATGTGGACATTGTCAGGTTTTTGTGTGGAACCTCTGGAGGCCATGCGTTGCAGGGGGGAGAGGTCCAGTTGAGGCATTTCTTCAGCGCAGACAGTGATTTTGCCAAAGTTGACCTCCATCCAACCATGGAGGTCATTCTTCTGTTCATCGATGGTAACCTTGAGCCATTCTGCCTTCATCAAGGTTCCCATTAATTCCGTGAAAGCCTGCCCAAATGCAAGCCCATCATTACCACTCATGTTGTATGTGCTGCAGGCCTTCACCCACTTGGAAAGCCTTTTAACTTCTCTCACAGCATCGTCATAGAACTCCTCTGGACCACTTACATGTTCCATAGTGTCTTCCTCTATCACTTCGACCTTGGACTCCAACTCCTCTTCAACTTGGTTGGCCCAGTCTTTATCGTCATTTTTGCCCAAGTGGTAGTGATTGCCTTCTGGCCTTACTCATTTGGATGATCGGTGGATGGTCTTTTCCATGTCACTGTTGAGAGGGACCGAGGACCATGAGGGGGTTGTTGGCTTTCTGCTGTGTACTGACAGGGGAATGGTGTTGCTGTAGGCCTGATCAGTAGGGATCACAGGCCTAGACATGGATGGTGTCCTAGGGAACAAAATACCAGGAGGGGGTAGAGCTGGGGAGGCCATGAAGATAGAGGGAGCCGGAACATGTGTTGTGTTCCCAAAGATGTCCCCATTGCCGTCAGGCATAGGCTCTCTCGGGAAGAGATCAGAACATAATGCAGGCATAGTGTGTATCCTTTGTACTGTAGACTAGCACCATATAATCGACTTTTGAAAATCGATGGTGGTGGTACGAGTCAAAGAAGGGATTGTAGCATTTTGTCTTGAGTTTCATATCTATCAGTTTCATATTGTGAAACTTATTTCAGTCTCATTATCTATACTCCATAGTATTTATAGAAAAGAAGTAGTTAGTATAAATAGCTGACTATATTAGGAAGTCAAAGCTTAAGCTTTGATCTTCTACAGGAATAGCCTTCTTGATCACCCAAGAAGAGTTCTGTTGATAGTTACTGTCAATCAATAGAAGATTGCTTAACTGCTTATTCTCTACTTGCTCTCATCACTCAGAGCTATGAGATAAATGGGATTCCCATTTCTTGGTTGAGTAGTAACAGTTTGATAATGTTTGCTTATCTGGTTACTTGGCTGAGATAGGTATTAAGGCCATACCTATTACAACCTTAGTCTAGAACTCAGGTTGCAAGTCTTTGGATAAAGACTAAGAAGTAGAGAGAAGAGTAAGGAATGATATGATTGGTAAAGTATAAGGAATACATCAAGTATTACTACACTTTATATACTAGTAGTAAGAGCTAAGAATAAAGGAACAGAGTAAAGGAGTCATAGAGATGAATAGAATGAGTCAGAAAGAGTATAGCCATAAGAGATGAAACAGGGGGATGAAACAGATTCATAGGAATGATGAGTATGATGGGTACATGATAGGAATGTACTGTTTATCTATAGTTCATAACAATACCCTAGAGGTTGCATCCTCTTTGATTGTCCTTAGTAGCTGAATCCATAACAATGGGGCCATCCAACTTCCACCTGTAGGTCCAAAGGCCTCAAGTGCCTCCATTGCAGAGGTCTCCACCAAGTAGAGCACCATTGTCTCCTTTCTGGATGCTGTAAGGGTAATACCAAAGCTAAACCCCCTATCCCTGCCACTCCCAAGGGTATACTGTGCCCCCACACTGCCCACTGCTTAAACTGTGGTGGAGATCATGCAGCAAATGAGCCAAAATGCTTGTTCTGGGCCCACCACTTCAAAGCTAGCTGGATTCAGGGTCACTATGAGGAGACAAGAGTTCAGAGAAGAGGGGCAAGGGTACTGATCAATCGCATTGAGTAGTTCCTCCATCCATTCTTTACTGTATTATCATTCAGACTCTCTAGTCCACATATGCTTGTAGTTTAATGTACTACTCCATCAATAAAGTTCTTTAGGTATAGGTTGGAGAGCCCTGTATCATACTTGTAGTAGGTATAGGGGGCAGACTGTGTTCAAGCCCCGTTTTAAATATTGATAATACAAAAAAAAAAAAAAAATGAATGACTAATGTCAGTGGGACAGTTATGCCAAGACAGCAAAACTGTTAGAACAGATGCCAATGAATCAGTAGTAGTTGATAGCAAAGAAAATGTTATTCTTTAAGTATATCCTTCAGCAAATCACAATACTACTTTACATTTGTTAATACCAAAATTGTACACTCAGAACATGCAGCTATGGCTACAAATCCAATTGTTGGCTACAAAGTTGTACATGTGAGATTAGAACACCCCTCTAATTGTATCCTCAATTATTTTGAGAAAAATACAATTGGGTTTACTTCAGTACAAATTCCTGAGTAAAAACCAGTCTGTGACAGTTGTGCCAAGAGAAAAATGCACTAGAAACCCTTTAGAGAGAACCTTATATATGCAAAGCATCCATTCAAAAAAATTCATTTGGATTTAGTTGAACTTCCAATTCTTTCCTACCATAAATTTAAATGGGTCATGACCATAATGGATGACTTTTCCTCTTATGGATGAATTCACTTCCTCTATAAGAAGTCAGAAGCAGCAGAAAAAATGAAAAATTTCATTACCTTAATTCAAACTCAATACAAGACTAAATTAAGACATCTCTGTACTAATAGAAGAAGAGAGTATACAACTAACAAGTTACAATCTCATTTGTGCTTATTAGGGATCATATGTAAGACTAGTGCACCTCATATACACCAACAAAATGGTTGAGCTAAATGCTTGAACTGAACCTTAATGGATAAAGCAGAAGTTATGAGGCATCATACTTGTATTCCTGATGGTTGGTGGGAGTTTTCTATAGATTATATGATACATATCTACAATAAAACACCAGTATTATGTCTTATGTGGAAAACATCATATGAAGTACTGAATCAAAAGATTCCAAACATTTCCAAAGAGAAAGTCTTTGGCTGTGGTGCTTATGTCTTCCTTCCAAAAAGTATCTTAATGCTACTCGCAAATATAAAATTACCTATAATGGAAGTTCTATGCAAGGCCTTAATGCTTTTTCCAACTCTGATTGGGCTGGTGATCCAATTAGTTGTAAATCTGTAACTGGATATTTCTGTTTATTAACCAGTGGAGCTATTGCTTGGTTAAGCAGAAAGCAAAAAACTATTGCATTATCTTCCACCAAAGCCAAGTATATGGCTTTGTCAGATTGCAGTCAACAACTTGTTTGGACTGTCAATTTGTTGGAAGAAATTGGCATCCAATCATTGGCTCCTTATCTCTTTGGTGATAATAAGGGTTCAATATTTTGGGCAAAAAATCCAGTAACAGAAAAACAATCAAAATATGTTGACATCAAATACTATTACATTCATGATTTGGTAGAAGAAGGAAAGATTGAAATATTCTCTGTAAAAGGCACAGAAAATCCTGCTGACATTCTTACAAAGAATTTAGACAAAATTAAATTCAATCTATTCCAACCTCACCTTGGCTTGACATTTGAGTGATTAAAAACTCTACATCAACACAGAGCAAGGAGGAGTGTTGAAGTTTCGGACATATTCTAGAAATAGACTATGAAGTCATTATGATAATAATAGACTGATCTGTTACTTTCCAGTAACTTCAATCCATAGTAACTTCCTATGAGTTGCTCTGTATACAATAAGAGTCATAAAGTCAATTAGTACTTGATAGATTATTCTACACAGTCCTAATAACTAGTATAATATATTCCACAGTACTCTGTAGGCACTACACCACAGTTAATGGGAGTCATAAGGGATGTTCTATGTATTCCTAGTATTTTATGTAGTATGACTTGCCTATGTTCTAACATGTATATAAACCCCATGTAGCAGACCTAGTTCTGTATCTTGTTCAATTGAACAACTTCTTCATCATTGCTTATCTTCTTGAGTACAACATAAGTCTCAATCTCCTTGACTTTAACTCTGGCTGTTGAGGAAACGACCGTAATGAGTTGTTTGCTGGGGGCAGCAGTAAATGCAGTGGGAGAGAACATAAGGTCTACTCACCAAGATAATAAGCTTCTATCTGATACCTGTAGAAGGGTAACTCGGATAAACAGATATTAGTTATGAAATGGTCAGTATCAGAGGTAGACAAGTTAAAGTTAAGGAGATCAAGACTGGTGTTATACTCAAAAAGATAAGCAATGATGAAGAAGTTGTTCAATTGAACAAGATACAGAACTAGGTCTGCTACATGGGGTTTATATACATGTTAGAGCATAGACGAGTTATACTACATAAAATACTAGGAATACATAGAATGTTCCTTATGACTCCTTTTAACTGTAGTGTAGTGCCTGCAAAATACTGCAGAACATAGTATACTAGTCATTGGTACTATGTAGAATAATCTATCAAGTACTTATGACTCTTATCATATGCAGAGCAACTTATAGAAAGTTACTACGGATTGAAGTTACTAGAAAGTAACAGATCAGTCTATTATTATCATAATGACCTCATAGTCTATTTCTAGAATATGTCCGAAACTTCAACACTGACACTGACCACCTCATTAATAATATCTGTCTATCCAAATTACTTTTCTATAGGTATCAGATAGAAGCTTATTATCTTGGTGAGTAGACCCTACATTCTCTCCCACTGCATTTTGTTACGAACTATAGATAGACCGTTCATTCCTATCTTGCGCCCGTTACCTCGTGTACCCTCACACCTGTTTCACTCCTCGTTCCATCTCCTGTTTCATCCCTAAAGGCTATGCCTCCTATCTAACTCGTCTACTCGTCTCCCTTATTATTAGCTGCTACTATTAGTATATAAAGTGTAGTAATACTTGATGTATTCCTTACACTTTACCAATCGTATCATCCCTTCTTCCTTTCTCTACTTCCTTTCCTTTATCCAAAGGCTTGCAACCTGAGTCAGAGACTAAGGTCGTAACATTTGGTAAAGTGTCATTCAACTCACCTTGCAAGAGAGGTGCCACTATTCGTAGCTAGGCTTGGAATAATAGCCTCCGACCAGGACAACAGTATATGAGCAGTAGTAGCTCATCAAGAACACCGAGAAGACACAGAGCTCCGAGACCAACAGACATCCAGGGTTCACCTATAGCAACAGGATCTAAACGATCAACAGAATCAGAAATCCCTGAAGGCCTTAAACGGCAGAAATCCGAACACAGCGTAGACGAAAGTACAGCTCTATTTGAAACCGAATTCGACATAGAAGTCGCCGAGAACACATCCGATATAGATATCGCCGAGACCTACGAGAAAGAATCCGAGCACAGCACAGACGAAGAACCAGCTCCATTTGAAGAAGAAATTGACACAGAAGTCGCCGATGCCACAGCCAATATAGAAATTACCGAGACCCACGAACACAGCGAACCAGAGACAGAACCAGAAATGACAGAAGAAGTCAACGTCCCAAAGAACCTAGCTCCAGAGCCAGGATATTTTAATGGAGACAGAACCCAATTTGACGATTGGTGGAGAGCAATATCCCTATGGTTAATATTCAACAAGATAGACGAAGAAGAACGGAAGATAGTGGCGATTTTAGCAAGAATGAAAGGAGGACTAGCAGGTCCATACGCCAACACGCAGCTACAAGCCATCCAAAACAAAAAGACACCAGATTGGGATGACTTTACAAAGGAAATAGAAGCCACATTTTCCTTGGGAAATAGGAAAGCCATAGCAGAAGGAAAAATCGAGATGTTCAAACAAGGAAAGAGGAACACGGCAGATTTCTTGATCGAGTTCGAGGCACTGAAAGCCCAAGCGGGGACAGACGATACCCACGCAATATTCCTTCTCAAACGCCACACCAGAGCAGATATCATTCGAACAATAGTAGGCTACCCGACAACCTCCGTCCCAACGACATACACCAAATGGAAAACCACAATCCTCGCAGTAGGACAAGGATACGAGGCAACGGACATCACCCGAGGAGATATCAGAACCACAACCAGAGTTACTTATGGAGGTAGAGGACAACCCATGGAGATAGGAAGACAAAGGGCGGATACCGATCAAAATGGAAAACCGAGGTGCTACAATTGCAACCTCTATGGGCATATTGCCAAATACTGCAGGAAGAAGACGAAAGTCACATACACCAAGATAATGTGTTACAATTGTGGCAAACAGGGCCACATCTCGAAGAACTGCCGGGCGCCCAAGAAAGCGCATATCAGAGAGATCAACGAGGACAATGAACAAGAAATGGAGGAGAAAGAGGATTTTGTCGAAGGCTCCGAGTAGGCGCAAACCCGCGAGCCAATAAACCTGGAGTTTCTGTTTTATCCCACAATAGACAATATGTGATTCCCCAAAAATGAAACTCTACACGCGAACTTCTTCTCGACTCAACAATCCAGACAAGAAAAGGACGCAGACAAATCACAACCCTTGTAGACTCCGGATGCACCCACACGTGCATAGCACAACGAATGGTAGACGAAGAACAAATTCCGACTAAACCCCTGGAAACCCCGATCAGGGTAATCAATGCCGATGGAACAGAAAACAAAAAAGGAGAAATAACGGACAAAGCACAACTGGTATTAAACAACGGCACCCATACAGAACAAATCGACGCTCTAGTGACACAATTAGAAAGTGCGGACTTATATCTCGGACACGACTGGCTGGTCAAGCATAACCCGGAGATCGATTGGAACAATCATGTCATACGATTCACCAGATGCCCAGATGATTGCAAAATATCACATAGCAACATACGGTTCAACGAAAGAATACGGACAATCAGCGAACACATTGAAGAGAAAAAGGTGGACCAGACGAACGATGAAGATCTGCCACCATACCTCCGACGATACACCCACCTATTCAACAAGAAAAACTTTGACAAACTACCTGAACATACGGTATGGGACCACGAGATAAATCTATCTGAAGACACACCCCCGGTACTACAGTCCAAGGTCTACCCAATGACAATAACGGAGAAGCAAGAACTACAGAAATTCCTCGACGAAAACCTCGCCTCAGGACGAATCAGACCATCACAATCCCCCTACGCCACCCCATGCTTCTTCATACCAAAAAAGGACGGAACAAAATGCCTGGTACAGGATTACAAAAAGCTGAATGAACACACCATCAAAGATAAAACACCACTGCCACTCATAGGTGAAGTCCTAGACCGGTTAAAGGACGCGAAGGTATTCAACAAGCTTGATATCATTTGGGGATATAACAACGTCAGGATCAGAGAAGGGGATGAATGGAAGGCAGCATTTGTAACAAACAACGGGTTATTTGAACCTACAGTCATGTTCTTCGGGATGAGTAATTCACCGGCGACCTTCCAGAGGATGATGAACACAGTATTTCGGGAAATGTTACACGAGGGATCGCTTGTCAACTACATGGACGATTTTGTCATCCCAGGAACCACACAGGAAGAACTCAAAAAAAGAACAATGCGGTTCTTAGACATTGCAGCCAAGCACCAACTCTATTTCAAACGATCAAAATGTGTGTTCGACGCGAGGGAAATACCCATATTGGGCTTTATAGTCGGACAAGGCAGCGTCAAAATGGAGGAAGAGAAGGTGAAAGCAGTAAAAGAATGGCCAACACCCAAATCCATAAAAGACGTCGAAAAATTCCTGGGCTTCGCAAACTTCTACCGACGATTCATACAAGACTTCAGTAACATAGCAACACCCCTACACAAGCTGAAGAAGAAAGGTGCACAATGGTCATGGTCAGAATGACAACAACAGGCATTTGAGAAGATCAAGGAAAAGATCATGAGCGAACCAGTACTAGCAATGCCTCAAGACAAAGGACAATACAGGATAGAAGTAGACGCATCGGGATATGGAGTAGGAGTGGTGTTGTCACAAAACCAGAAGGATCAGTGGCACCCAATCACCTTTCACTCAAGAACAATGACACCGGCAGAACGAAACTACCAAATCTATGACAAAGAACTACTAGCAATCCGGGAAGCAGTCAAAACATGGAGACAGTACCTACTCGATGCCAATGAACCATTCGAGATATGGACGGACCACAAGAACTTAGAGTACTTCAGAAAACCACAACAACTCACAGGACGACAGGCAAGATGACAACTGGAGCTACAAGAATATCGCTACACGCTAAAACACATACCTGGAAAGACAAACACAAAAGCAGACGTGCTATCAAGACTAGCAAAAATGGACACCACCAGAGATAACACAGATATCATGCTATTACCCGACCACCTATTCGATAACACTATCACCGAAATCAGACAAATTTGGGAAATATCGGGAGAAGAAGACCTGAAACACCGATTACGAAAGGAGCAAAGAAGAGAAACACAGTGGCTAAGAGAAAAGGAGAAACGACCAGAGGAGGTATGGGAAACTGATGGATTACCCATGTTTGAAGGAAGAATATACGTACCACCAAACGCCAAGTTACGCCAAGAAATACTCCAACAACACCATGACAAAACGGACGTAGGACACCCGGGACAGCACAGAATGATCGAACTCCTCAAAAGGACATATTGGTGGCCACAAATGCGCAATGAGGTTAAGCGATACATCAAAGGATGCGACACATGTCAACGAAACAAGATACTCCGGATACAACCTACCACACATCTCCATCCACTACCAATACCCATCGGACCATGGGAAGAAATATCAATCGACATGCTAGGACCACTACCGGAATCAGAAGGATATGATGCGATACTTGTCATTGTTGATCGTTTCAGCAAAATGATCAGACTACACGCAGTTAACACCACCCTATCATCCGAAGAGTTAGGAGACATCTATCGTGATGATATATGGAGACAACACGGGATACCCCACAGGATCATCAGTGACAGAGGACCACAGTTTGCATCAAAATTCATGGCAGAACTTTGTAGAGCAACCGGCACCCAACGTAACCTATCCACGGCATACCATCCACAAACAGACGGTCAGACAGAGCGCATCAACCAGGAGGTCGAAGCATACCTCAGAAACGTAATCAACTATGCGCAGGACAACTGGAAGAAATGGCTCAGCACAGCGGAATTCCAGTATAACGACAAAACACATAGCGCCACAGGATATTCACCATTCCAGATAGTATATGGACGACATCCATGGAAAGGGGATATCTCAAACACATCCAAGGCACCTGCGATCACGGAACGAATACAAGAGTTACAAGACATGCGCCAAAAAATGATTGAGATGCTACAACAGAGCCAGACACAAATGGAGAAACGGAATAGCACAAAACCAGAACACGAGTATGAGGCAGAAAGCCAAGTTTGGCTTGAAGCAGACAATATTAGGACAACAAGGCCGACAAAAAAACTTGATCATAGGAGATACGGACCATTCCGGGTAAAAGAGAAAATAGGTGAAACAAGCTACCGACTGGAGCTACCTGAAACATGGGCAATACACGACGTGTTTAACAGCAGACTCCTCTCCCCCTATCACAAACCCGAGTATGACAGCCAGCGCACTCCACCACCACCGATCCCCGAGATAATCAATGATGAGGAACACTACGAGGTAGATGAAGTCCGAGGACACCGCACAAAGGGAAAACGAAAACAATACCTAATACACTGGAAAGGATATACGTCCGAAGAAGATACATGGGAAGATGAGGCAAATCTGGAAAACGTCAAAGAAGCAGTACAAGAGTTTATGAGCAAGATTTCGAGGACGAAACCTATAAAAAGGGGAGGTAAAAAACAGCAATTATGAACAACAGACCTCGCATTCCAAGCAACCACTACACTCAATGCATCACTCGCTGTATCCACTTCACCCTCGATTTCGCCAACTATCTTCATAACACGCCATGCCCGCCGAATGCCAACTTACCCCATACCCCTACCTCAAAGAATTCGATGAACTTGTCCCAGAAAGAACCAGCCATGAAGAACTCGTGGAAGGAGAGACCCTAGTCGACACCATGATACTACTGGGCACAGCAATGAAAGCAACCCAAGAAGGCGCATCTAAAATAATGGATACCCTATCCGACGCCACTCCAAGACTCAACCAATTCATCATCGACGAAGGAAGGAGAGACCAATTAGAGAGACACCTATACGAGATCAATGACGACCTGCAACTAATCGTCATCTCCAATATGCGAGCTCGGATGCATAGCATCCTCGTAGCCCTAGCCGAACAACTCAATATGTATGAGTCAAGGAGCACAGAAAATCTCTCCCACCATATCATTAACCGACTACTCGTTAGTAACGATCCGTTCCCCATCCAACATCATATCTGTCATAAATGCGAACAAAAGACTCAAGAAGCAACAGCCGCCGATCAACTACTCCATCCTGACATCGAAGAAGAAGTAGCCCATCTCCAAACCATCCTCACCACGGTAGTACCCCCCATCACACCCATAACCTTCCATCCACCGCAGGGATACAACACGTTGAAATCGGAAGGCGAAAAAGACAACGAATACTGGAGGAGTATAGTGCATAAGCTCTTAAGCAATCACACCAACGACAACACCACGTACAATAACCACACCCACTTCCTATTCAAAGAAGGACTGCCACACGCACCCCTCTGGATCGGCTTAAGATGTGTCGACAAAACACCTCTCATCGGAGGGAACAAGAAGGACTTGGCCAGAGCTCTGGGAGCTGCCATACCTATGAACGAGTAAATTCTCATCGCGCCTTCCTACCTTTTCCAAACTCCGTATGTTTTACTTTACGAAGGACCTTTACAGTAATACGCATCATGAGGACATGAAGCTTGAAAGGGAGGTATTGTTACGAACTATAGATAGACCGTTCATTCCTATCTTGCGCCCGTTACCTCGTGTACCCTCACACCTGTTTCACTCCTCGTTCCATCTCCTGTTTCATCCCTAAAGGCTATGCCTCCTATCTGACTCGTCTACTCGTCTCCCTTATTATTAGCCGCCACTATTAGTATATAAAGTATAGTAATACTTGATGTATTCCTTACACTTTACCAATCGTATCATCCCTTCTTCCTTTTTCTACTTCCTTTCCTTTATCCAAAGGCTTGCAACCTGAGTCAGAGACTAAGGTCATAACACATTTATTGCTGCCCCAGCACAACAACTTGTTACAGTCATTTCCTCAACACTTAATTCCAAGACGGAATCACACAAAGTGTCAGATGATGAAGACAACAGAAAGCTACAGAGAAACCACCTAGAATGTGACATGAGGGATGAAGCAAAGGGAACGGAAGAAGACTTTCCCGATGGTGGACTAAGAGTGTGGCTAGTTGTCTTTGGTGTGAGTTTTTCCTTCTCCACTGGCTCTCGTTTCATGTTAAACCCTGAGAAGATTAGGGAATGTGCAATTCTTTCTGTATGTGAGTCTGTCCCATCCTTGAATTTCCTTCCTTTGTGTCACTAAGGCTATTCGAGCCCCGCTTTTAACAAAATTCACCATGCTAACGATTTACTCTCACTATTACAACTTTCCTAGTTTTTCCGAGACTCATATTCACATATAGGGCACTTTCACAACCCACTATACCCGCCCTCGGCAAAACACCATACAACACTGCTTCTCATCAGATCCCAAGGTAGGAACGAAAAACCTTGATCCTCTCCACCGCCGCAGCCGGAATATTCGGGACACCAAGTGCTTGGAGAGCAGCAGCAGCTTGAGCTCCTAATGGGACAGCTTTTATCACAGTAGACCACATAAAAGAATCAAGCGTTTTACCGTTTAGCTGCAGGGCCTCTATCTTTGTTGCAGGAAGAGGCCCCCCAGCAACGTGGCCGGGCGGGTAGGACAATAGTGCATTATTACTGGACGAGGCATTGGTAATGCGGATCGGGATGAGAGCCAACCTGGGAAAGCAATAAGAGAGTGAGAGCAGATGGGCAATTGAAGGACAAACTCAGCCTGGATTGTGAGACAGGCTTGATTTGTGGCCGCGATTTCGGGGACAACTTGCTGTGTGACCATCGCACGTAATTGAGTAAACTCATTACGTAATTCAGTTAACCCATTCTGGTTGTTATGAGCCATCGCACGTAATTCAGTTAACCCATTCTGGTTGTTATGAGCCATCGCACGTAATTCAGTTAACCCATTCTGGTTGTTATGAGCCATCGCACGCAATTCATCGACCCCATGTGCGAGGCCTTGGAGTGCTTGAACGAGGTTAATTGGTGCGAATTCGGCGGTAGTATCTGTAGAAGAAGCCATCATAATGATAAATTGCAAGAATTTAAGGGCGAGATGAACACACGCACGAGCCGCTTCCACTGCCCGCGCACGCAGCTCTGCACTATGTACAACAGCGTCTGTGACTAAAGGTTCATCGCCGATTTCTGCTGGGGTTCAAGCAAGGGATGAGGTAGGAGGTGAGGTGAAATCCACCTTTGAAGCCCTTCATGATTTTTGCGACTACTTGAGCATGGGCCAACGCTGCTGGATCGATAGGAGTGTTGGCCTCGATTCGGCGACTGAGATCTACATCGCGAAGAACAGCAGGGAGATTTGGATGCGCATCCTGAATGCTGCGGATTTCGTGCATGTAAGTGGGAACGGCAGCCATCAAGGTCAAGAACAAAGATCGATGCACGCGATAACTGCAGTTGAACAACAACCACATGACCTTTCCCACGAAGCATCTCCTTGGTCTGGTGCCCGAAATTCTATTCTCCTCAGATGGTACCACCCTACAAGGATATATACACCATTGGAATAAGCACATTTCTGTGCATTTATTGAATATAAAATCATGTTATCAGGATCACATTCGAATATTCTACAAAATTTACAATATTAAAAAAATTACAGAACCACCTCGGAACCACACGGCAACTGCCGAAATATATTCCCATAGGCCAAGACTTGGCTCCCCGAGATGCCCGGGCTTGGGACCACACCTCGTTGGTCCTCCATTGGCCATGCGCAAGGGGACCACTTTTTTCCCATCCCCCAAAGATTGTTTCCACGGTCACACAGGACCAACAGGACCACCTCATAGTCAGTCGTCTCTTTGATTTAGGCCATTTCAGGGATGTTTTTTTCTCCTCAGGCATACTTCTCGTGGTCGCGACGATTCTGGTCGGACAATGCACACAATTCTGGCATTTTTTACTTTGCCAAGGATTTGCCGTTGGGGTATGTCCAGGTTTTGCATAACTCCTCAACGCGTACAATTAAAGAAAGGACTCGTGGTGCTGTAGTTTGCATCTTGTGGCGTGTTTGGATGTTGTTATCCCATTGCAGCCCACTGGTTCAAGAAAAGACGGGGGTGGGCGGTGGGGTTTATCGCTATTGGCTCTGCCGTAGGTGGAACGACTATTCCTATCGCCGTTAGAAACCTGATTCCACGGGTTGGGTAGGTGTTTCTATTCCCTCTTCTTGTAAGACGATCCTTATATATGTTTTAGATTTCCGTGGACTATGAGGATCGTCGGGTTCATATTACTCGGGGTCGTTGGATCTGTAACTTAGTGCGTGTGCAGTCACTTTATGAAAATCTACAAGCGAGTGTTAATCTTTGGCACTATTATTGATCAGACGATGAAAAGGCGCCTTCCACCTATGAAAGTCAAGGGCGGAATATTTAACTTCGCTGCGCTCAAGAACCCACCATACGCCCTCTACTGCATCTCGTCGTTTTTCATCTTTCTCGGCCTTTACACGCGTAAGTCAGCCCACCAACACTACAATATTCACCGCTAACCTATGGTGAAGTGTTAACTTATATTACTGTGAGCGCAGAGCAGCTCGGGAGTCCATCAGATATCGCTTTCTACTTTGTCGCATTTTCCAATGCAAGCTCGCTCTTCGGTCGATGGACTGCGGGTCTCATCGCGGATATAATAGGGGCGTTTTCCTGTAGCCAGCCATTCTAACCTGCTCTAACATGATCATGACCATTTAGGCCCGATCAATGTGATAATCCCTGCGACTCTCGCAGCAGGCGTCCTAACATACGCCTGGCCCTTTGCCAATTCTATTGCATCTCTCATCGTTATAACAGTCCTATATGGGTACTGTTCCGGAGCTTATATTGCCCTCTTGTCCCATCCTATCATGAATTTTGGAGGAGAGGGTGATGTCGGAAGGAGGGTCGGGATGTTCTTGACGATCACGGCTCTGGGCGCAGTTGCGGGCCCCCCGATCTCTGGGGCTATCAATGCGAGAACAGGTGGGTTCGACGCTGTAGGCTTGTACGCAGGTTGGTCCTAGATTACTCGGAAATTACGCCTGTGGATTTATTGACGTGATTTTCAGGGAGTGCGGTGGTCGTGGGCGTTGTGGGTATGGTTGGTGTGAGGTATGTTGCGCTGGGACGGTGGACTGGCAGAATATGACATGACTTCAGACGATGTGAAGGCAGTAATGATTTCAAGGCATGTGTGAAAATGATCATAGCACGTTTCCCTGTATTCCACGTTCTTGGCCAAATCTATATCAATAAGACCTTGAAGGCTAAACCGGAGCTTGTGTAGGGTCCTTCAACCCAACTGAATGCATAAAGCGCCATATAATGTTTACATCGGAAGTCACACAAGTCCGCGGCAACATGGGAGTTAACTACAACCTGTCTGGATACGGCCCGAGATAATAGAAGTTACCTTGGCGCGGTATTAGACTGAGGTAAGCTCCCAAGGCCTTTATGTGCACTGTCATTATGCTAAATATGCCTGATGAAATAACAAGTATATCGAGAGACTGAGATATACCTGTTATTTCATCACAGACTTTTTGGTGTAAGCATGGCTTACAGCGATTACGATCGACAGTGTGGACATCACCGTCAAGAGCGATAGGCTCCCATATATAAAGTGGACTCTACTGATAGTGATAGGATACTCTCTCTTTCCCTCTTACTTTATTCTCACCTTGTTTCTGTAAACGTTCTTGTTGAATACTACGGTCATGCCTACTTATGGAACGCAAGTGAGGTCTGGATTGACCAGGCTACACTTGGACCCTGACAGCTAGTTTCAAAAAATGTTTTTAGGGCATAAAATATGTCTACACCACTCGAGCCATCACTGGCCGGTCATCGAACCCTCTCTCTCAGTGCATCACTCAGGTACTTCCGAAAGACCGTATATGTATTTATGCAAACTGAAAACTGAAAACTCCGGGCGTCTATGGAGGACTGTCAGTTAAGACAGGTAAGTATCAGTTTGGAGAAATATGTATATCCCATAAGGTGTGATATTTTTTTCGAAGGCCAAGTGATTAGTAATTTATGAAGAGCGCTAACCGCAGTCCCTGAGCGAAATTTCTGATCGAGAGCCTTCAGCGACTAACTTTGTCGCCAAGCCACAGCGTACTCTTACTCAGAAATGTAACATCAAACTGATATCTATTAGTTGTCACAATCAGGATTAAGTCAGAGAAGGTGAAAAACATGCCATTTAAGTCAGTGCCACGAGTACCTTGATATGATAACGGATGGAAAGTAGTACGAATGTACAAGATAGCGTTGGAGAAGCTTGATACGCGGGTGGGTATCCCTGAAGGGAAACGTATGTCAGATTCTGTAGGCGAAGAGTTCCATCCCCCACTTACCCCAGTAGCAAAGAAACATGACGGGTACAAAGATTTTGGCTATTATTATCGAGGCACAGGAAACCCAAGCAATGGCTTAAATCTCTCGGCCTGAGAAAAAAGGTGTTCACAGGGCCTGAGTAGTTTTCCCAGAGGATTGTGAACACACGTTGATGAAATCACATGGGGTTCTAGCGTAGCGCTGGTCAAGTAAATATTCCTTTGTGTAAGGACGTCATTGAGTGATTTACCACTAATAGAATTTCGTACAAGGAGGCGCGAAAAACCGAAGGTCCGAATGACATGTAGCGTAACGGGGTTACTCGTCCCTGAATGTAGTGATCGCCTGGGGGACAGAGGGATGATAACTTGCCACGATGCGAATGTCACGGGCTGGAGGTTTGAAACATTTGCAAGTGGCATGACTTTAGGAATGAGTTTGGGCCGGAGACGCTGTTCCTCAAGGCGTGACGTTGGGCGAACTTTAGTCGAGTTTGCCGGCACGGGCGTTCCCGCGGTGGGGTCTAGATGGGTCTAGACCTTGAGAGACCGTTTCCAAAAGGGGGATGAGAGTGTTGTCGGGCGGAGGAGAGCTGGGGGCCGGGCAAGCTGGGGCGATGGTGGGTGGGCTGGGATTGTTGGCAGACGTGGACAGCGCAGAGTGGGAGGCAGCGGGCGAAGGCCGGGCGGGGAAGCGACGGAAAGGGGAAAAGGGGAAGAAATGAGCGTGGGAAGAAAGGGAGAGGTGGGGTGTGGGCGGATATGTGAGGCAGCAGTTGTGTGTCTCTTCAGACCACCGTGTTTTTATTTTTAAAGATGGAAAATGTCGGACAGTCGTCGTCCACGCCAGCAAGCTTCATCCACGCAAACCTTCTCGTCAACCCCCACTTCCCCTCCTCCCCCTCCTCCTGGCTCCCAAAGCGCGAATCTGCACACTCGACCACCATGAGCCAGCCCAAGGATTCATCCTCGCCTCACGAGGACTCTATGCCGTCCACCAGTGATTTCGTCAAGAAACTCTACAAGTGCGTCTGCTGCTCTATCTCTTGTGCCGTGGTCTACATCGAACCTTCGTAGGATGCTTGAGGATCCCGCATTCCAGTCCGTCGTGTCCTGGGGTCCACAAGGCGACTGCTTCGTTGTCAAAGTACGTCTCCCGTACCCCGATCCCCAATTCCGGCCTCATCAAACCTCGACGCGTTGCCACAGGACATGAACGAATTCACAAAGGCCATCCTTCCTCGCATGTTCAAACACTCCAACTTTGCTTCCTTCGTTCGTCAACTCAATAAATACGATTTCCACAAAGTCAAGAATACGGATGACAATCAGTTTGGTGAACATGTCCGTTCCTCCTTCCTTCCTCCGTAATCGTTATCTCTTGACACTTTGCAATAAGAGCTGGACATTTCGTCATCCCGATTTCCACGCCGACCGCCGTGATGCTTTGGAGAATATCAAGCGTAAAGTCCCCGCACAACGTAAGGCTGCACAGGCTGCAGCCGTTGCAGCTCAGGCCCAAGCCCAAGCAGCCGCGGTAGCACTCTCCTCACTCCCGTCCATATCTTCATCCCTTCTCCCAAACTCTTCCCCCGCACTACAAGCCCAAAATCAACTCCAGATCGACCAATTACAACATGAAATTCGACGCTTAAAGGAAGAAGGTGATGATCTTAGAGGTCGACTACGAAATCTTGAACGCAACTATGAGAATGTTCTTATCGAGATGGTTGGATTCCAACGAGGAATGGCTCAACAAGACGGCCTTATGCAGAGCCTTATTTCGTATTTTCTAGGAAACGACAGTGGTAAGTAACTTTTATTTTTGCCGTCGTGCTCTGGTCAGCTTGGGTTTATGGACTGTATCCCCCCCTTTCTCTCGTGATCCACTATTTTGGTGGTGTTTTTTTACAACAGGGCGGAACGCGAGTTTCCCATAGACGTGTGTCTCTTTGAGCACACACCTTTCGTTTTCTTTCTTCGTTCTACTTTATTGCCCTATGTTTCATCATAGTCAATACCCTCTCTCCCCTTTCCCAAATCGCATACCATAGCACAGAACAAACCCCCCATCACTCCGAGGGACAGATGACGTCTCTCCGGGTTTCGCTTATTCTGTTTGGGCCTCCTTGAGAGTCCAGATCTTTTTTTTTAATGCCAGAGTTACACAGTTCTATTTTTCTCTCGCTCGCTCTCCCCACAAGAATGACAGCCGAATCATCTTTAAACTCGTCGCAAATGTCATCTCCCGACCTCGCGCTCTTTCTTTCCTCAAGGGTCTTCCCTTTTCGTTTATGCGCCCTGGGCCTAGCCCCTTCTCGAACGGGCTTGACCTTGTGTTTTTTGACATTGTTGATCTTCCCAAGCCTGCCCGCTTGTTTATTTCTGGTCCCTTTAGAGGACCCTTTTTCCTGTTTATTTTATTTCTTACCCGGATTCAGGGAACCCAGAGCACGCAAACCAAATATGATTTTCTTTTAGACTTTTTGTTGTTATTATTATTCCGTTGACTGATGCCATCTCCCCACAACTCTATTTTGCTTTTTCGTTATAGGTAAACTCAAGGCTACCAATACATCGTCTCTCCTCAATCCGCAATCTACGCCTTCGGCATCTATTGTTCCTACCGCTTCGATTGCTTTCATCCAACAACAACAACAGTCACGACCGTCAATAACGCAGGTATCTCAGGCACAATCGAAAACGCAAACTCAGGTTCAAACCTCGTCAACTTCATCATCAACAACATCACCGCCATCATCATCATTACTGTCATCTACTTCCCAATCTCGCAACCCTGGCGACTCGAGTCTATTTTTATCGTTGAACCGATTCCTTAACAACAACCATGCTACTGTTAACGCCGTGCCACCCACCGGCGGAACTGGGACTAATGCAAACGCAAGTGGTAGTGGAAGTGGTAGTGGTCAGACGGTTACGGGAACGGGGTACAAGGCAGGTGACAATGATATTGTTGGGGATGTGGATGTTGGACGTATGTCAGGTTTGATGGGGATTAGTGAAATTAATCGGAGAGTGAATGGTTGGAATGGTACTGGTGGTGGTGGTGGTGGATGGAATGGTGATGGACAGCAGGCGCAGTTGGTGAATACTCAGGGTAGTTCTGTTGGGACTGGTACCGGTGGAGGTGGGATGATTCCTGGTGGGATGACGCGTGCTGAGGCGATTGGGAAGATTGAAGAGATTTATCGAAGTCATTTGGCTAGTGGTTCTACTACCACTGGTGGTCCCAGTACGAGTGGATCTCAACAATGGGGTAGACAAGATGGTACGATACAAGAATATGCCGCAAGTGATTCTTGTCGGAATCAACCTCGGCTTCAGCAATCAAGTACTAGTCAATGGGGGTTAAACTTGGATGATGAAGACCCGTCTAAAGGTTTACAGGTGTATACTGTTGGACAGTTGATGCCGAGGAATGGTACTGATGGGATGGGGCATTCTTGGAATTTCGAGGCTGGGTATGGTGTTGCTTCTTCTACTTCGGGAACGAATCGGGGATTTGTGGATAAGGAAGGAGAAGAGGGGAGTGGAGATGATGAAGATGACGATGAAGAGGGGGAGGGAGAGGAAGAAGAGGAAGAGGAAAGAGTTATGCCTTCTCCTATGAATGATACCTTCGCATCATCATCATCATCCACCACAATCGCACCATCATCAACTTCCAACAACGATACAAATTCTTCAAAAAACAAAAACAACAACACGTCAACATCATCAATATCTACCGTCAAGCGTAATAAAATACGATTAAGAAGATCGACTTTTGTGCCTAGTTGGGCTATCCCACCTAGGGTGTTGATCGTGGATGATGATGTTGTTAGTAGGAAACTTGGAAGCAAGTTTTTGCAGGTTTATGGATGTTCGTTTGATGTTGCGGTTGATGGTGTGAGTGCGGTTAATAAGATGAATTTGGGGAAATATGATTTGGTTTTGATGGTTCGTTTCTTCTCTCTTTTTCATCGTATTGCACATTGGGGAGGGTAGATTATTGACTAAATTTTTTTGGTTGACAGGATATTGTGATGCCAAAGTTGGATGGAGTGTCTGCGACGTCGTTGATACGACAGTTTGATCATATGACGCCTATCATTTCTATGACGAGTAATTCGAAACCGAATGAGATTATGACTTATTATTCATCTGGTGCGGTTTTTTTTTTTTTTTTTTCAAGTTGCCCTTGATTAGGCGCTTATTTGTGGTAGGGATGAATGATATTTTACCGAAACCGTTTACGCAGAATGGGTTATTTGAGATACTCGAGGTAGGTTTTGATTGTGATTGGTGGTGAAATGAAAATGTGATAAATTTTTTAGAAACATCTTATGCATTTGAAAGCGATTCAGAGGATGAATACGGTTGTACCGAGATCGATTGGTGTTCCGCCGTTGGAGGATTCGAGGTTTGAACAAGCTGTTAATAGTGGTGCTGCTGCGCTTGCGTTACCGCCACCACCGCCACAGCCATCGTCGTCGTCGGCGTCGGTATCGAATCATTTGACGACTTCTCCTTCGGCGACTGCTTCGTCTTCTTCCTCGAATCAAACCAACGATATCTCTTCACCTACATCTACTACTACCACAACGACGGGGGTACCTTATCATTCGACATCATCCCTCGGTGCTTCGTACAATTCATACTCCGACAATGAAAGTCGAGTTAATAATCCACTTTCGGGTATGGGATTGACGGATGAACAGTATAATATGATGTTGCAGAATATTGTGAATGGGGATGGTTTTATGAATGGGATGGTTGACGGTGGTGGTGGTGGTGGGGGGATAAGTTCGAGTTCGAGTTCGATGGGGATGATGGGTGTGGGTGAGAAGAGGGGTTATGATGAAGCTGGGCTTTCGAGTTCTAGTGGGAGAGAGAAGAGGGGTAGGTTTGAAGTTGTTGATTGATTTGATGGTGTGGAATTTTTTGTTGGTGTTGTTGTTTCTTGATTGATTGATTTGCTTTGATTTGTTGTAAAATTTGTTTTTGGGACTTGGAATCTTTGTGTTTTTCGTGCTCTTGTGTTGTTTTCTTGGAATATTGAAAACTTCTCCGATATCTCATGCATTTTTTTTTTTACTAGTTACGTCTCCGCACATACACACACACACGTTTTTTTTTCTTGAAACTATGCTTTTTTAGCTTTGTTGTTATCTTGGACTTGCTTATATGATGTATTTTGTATTTTACGCTGCAATGTTTTTTTTTTTTGTTACATGAAGACTTGGGTTTTATAATGCCGAGTTAGCCGTCGCGGAGTTAGTGAGAACGAAAACGAGATTTTTTTCTCTTGGTCCTGTCATTCCAAGACAGTAGTCGAACACATATTTTTAGACTTGGAGATGCATCATATTTGATCGACAATCATCTGTGTGTGTTCGCGAATAGGTGGGTGGGGTACAGCTATATGTATTGACTTGACCATATATGACGGGGAGATTGAACCTGTGACAATCGCCATACTTCCCTGCCACGAGTGTCAGATAGTCCCTGGTATTGGTACCCCCTGAAGATTTGGAACAACAACTGTGCCCCCCCCCCCCCCCCCCCCCCGGCGGAAACATGTGATTGATTCGTTTTTCTTAATGCGAATGGGTGGTGGTTGCATCTACCGGAAAGTGTGGTAAATTGAAATGGGAAATGAAATAGCTCTGAGGGATGGATGATGTTTGGTTTTGATGTTTTCCCTAGGGTTCTATACAGCTAACCAACACGAGTCTTGCTGTACTTGTGTCAGCGGCCGGATTCAACACAAGGTTGCAATTTTTTTATTTTTTCACCCATTGAACCTAGTTCCATTATCCGCGATCCATATCGCCTTTCCGGAAACTTGGTAACATGTTCGGATGTATATGTTTTACTTGATGGAAGGGAATAGCAGTGCCAGGGGGGGAGAATGAACAGCTGAGTGAATGGTGGGTTCGTTAAACTACTTAGCAGCTTTGTTTAAAGCAATCCTAACTCGTCAGCTGCTGAGGGATGCAATGTTTACATGAAGTGGAAATTTTTTATCTGATTGCTCATCTAAACGCGCAACATCACCACAAGACTCTGGCTCATGTTCTGTTATCAGATCAACTCGATGGACGGGGTAAAACGGCATTCCTGGACGGAGAGACTAGCTACACTGAGACGCGGACACCTTCATTCCGTACGACTGAAAAGGTAACGAAGCTCATCAAAGTAAGGCAGCGGGTTGGCACCGTTCGTTACTAGACTCCATCTTTAACGGGTACCGCGTGGAAGCATGATAGCAATTTAACGGGCAAGGATAGGGGGTAGTTGCATCAGCCACATACTCAAATACAAGTAGCTCATTGGACAGATATTTCCGTGTTCGTAGCTTCGGCGGGATGTGTTTAGGAGATGCGTCCCGATTGACGGAGTAAATATCATCTCCGCGCCTGCAGGAGGGTTGTAGATGATAGCGCAAGGGTGGTAAATTGCACCGAGTTTCCCAAAATATGTTTCGAGGACGAGACGGTTGCGTGTATCCGGACGCGGTGTATTAGGGGATTTTAATAAACATGTCCGCTCTATCTCTCCAAACTTGTCTAGCACCACGGCTGTGCAACGTAGTGTGCGACGTAGCGTTACGTAGCTTTTGCGGACTGTTCTTCAGCCAAGACAACCTGTGCGCGAATAAGAGACTTGCTGTATCAGTGCAGCCGTTGTCACGTACCTGGGCGCTACCCTGGCCATTCTCCCATTGTTGGTATCTCAAGGCAGTGAATCCACGCTTCTCAGCAGCCAGACGCTGTTCCTCCTTGAGCGAGGAACGGACAGCGCGAGCAGTGATTTGCGCAAATTTGTTGTAACTAGCAGATTGTGAGGACAGAGTGTTCTATTACAGACTAGAAACATACGTGAAAACGCTTCTCCAGCTGCTCATGGTGGTATGTGTTGTTGAGGGTGTTGGACATGAGCAACGCTGAGAGTCCGGGGTAGGCCGGAACACACGTGATTATAAATCACATGTTGTCGGAAATGGTAGTATGATGACGTAACCTCATTGTGGCTGAACTTGACATTCACCCCTCAGCACCGTTCACAGCGATGTCGAGCATTACATGGCACTATGTTCTCAAATTTATCATTACAGGCGACGCCGCTGTCGGAAAGTCGTCCCTACTTGTTCGCCTTACCGACCAGAGATTCCTAGCAAACCCGGATCCAACATTAGGGGTTGAGTTCGGTTCCAAGCTCATTTCCATCCCTGACGAGGACAAAATCGTCAAGCTGCAATGCTGGGATACGGCAGGAACGGAGTCATTTAGATCCATTACCAGGTCATACTATCGCGGCGCGGCGGGCTGTCTACTGGTCTATGATGTAACCAATCGCAGAAGTAGGCTACTGATCTCACATCAAACGCCGGTCAAGACTGACCTAATAGCGTAGGTTTTGCCAACACGAAGTCGTGGCTTGCGGATGTACGAGAGCATGCCGACCCACATCTGACTTGTATTCTCGTCGGTAATAAGGTGGATCTCTGTGACGAGAATCAAACCGGTGGTAAGTGTCTGTCGTACCACCATATTACCGAGTCTAATCTACTCGTCAGGTCCCTCCAGACCCCGCCAGGTATCGGAAGAAGAAGCCGCTGATTTCGCCCGGCAAGAAGGTCTCTTATTCGTAGAGGCTAGCGCAAAGTCCGGACTGAATGTCGAACTCGCCTTTGTAGAGGCCGCCAAAGATATTTTGGAAAAAATCAGGAACGGCGTGTTCGATGACACCAGGGTAGGTAGCGCATCTGCGACTGAATCAGACGCACGTTAACGTTACACAGTCGCCTGGCGTCAAGTCTTCGAATTATAATAACCCCAACAGCCTCGCTCTCGAACAACCTCCGCCAAAAACTACGTGTTGCTCGTGACACAAGTCTCACAAATATAGATACTTCCTTCTACTACCCCACTTTGGCGTTCATCCCAATTCCGGTCATCTCTCTTCACCAGCTTTTCACATAGAGAAACCCCGCTCAACAGCGCCTGTGATTAACAGACCTCCTGACTGACGGGCCCGCTGTGTTCGCTTGATCGCGAGTTTCAAATCGCATCTAGGGCATAAATTCCTCGCCGTCTCAAGAGTACATGTCTACAAACGGATTTCTGATTCTTCAATCACCTACTTTGCTGCGGATACCCCCATCATCATCTTATGTTTATTTACTTATGATAGTTGGGTTTGTTCTCTACCGACAGCGATCTCGCGGTAATGAAACGGACTTATATAAAGTCGCTGATGAATAGAAGTGTTCAACGCTCAGAGCACGAGGAGCCAGTACTACTGATCCCATCATGGGCGCTATAGCTATCAGGGCTCCGCGGTACGGGACCCGAGCCTTGACGGCCGGGGATGCTTCCTGTTCCAATGTTCCAAGTTAAAAACCTTGAAACTCTGAAGCTCACCGTGAAGCTTGACTGTGATTCCGGACCACACGGAGCGTTGATAACGATTACCCCAATTAGCCATCTAGCTCTGCGACACCGCCTCTGCTGCAATTAATTCCTTCTGTCGCTTCTGATTTTTCTGTTACTGAAGTTCGCTATTCAAAGCTTTTGTTTCATGACGATTCGCATCATGCTCATGCGTCCCACTTCACTCCAGTATGCTCAAATTCATGGAATTCAACCACTTTTTATTTTTATTTTTAGGTGACAGGGTGTCGTCATGCGACCGTGTCTTGTTATTTAGGCGTAGGGAGACCGACAGTCTTCCGAAGCAGTTTCGGAATGACATTCCCAAGTGACTCCAGTCATTCGCGAAAACTTTGTGCTGCGCTTGGAGCTCATACCCTACGATCAACAAGGTGATCAGTCCTGTCCTAGTGTGGACGGATCTAAACTCACGAAGACCCACATTTTGAGATCGCTCCAGTACCGAGTGCCCGACCGAGCATGAACTGATTGCTACGTCCTACCTGAAAAGATTTATGCTGATCAGCCAACCCCCTGACGCCTGATTATGGAACCGCTCGTCCACGCCTTGGAGTCTGTGACCAAACAAGTCAACCGCCATCATTGTATTTACGACTTGATGTTTGATGATTGATTCAAGGAAGCAGTGAGCAAATCATATTCGGCGGAAAGACTTCAGAGCCCCTGTGTGCGTAATGCGACTCGAGTAGAGATAATCACACCATCTCTTCGACGGGCATGTCCATCTTTGCTTTAGAAGTATCATCACCTCGAAGCAGTTATTCTATTGTGAGAAGGTTGGGTGACGGCTCGCAAGAAAGAACCCTGCTATTTCGAAAGTTGGGACGGCTGAATGACAAATTGAGGTATGAGCTCAGTCGCCGAATGATTCATTGAGTGAGAATCAGACACTGATGATCATCTGAGGTCGTCACAGGGCTTCCAGGTTCTGAAAGTCCGCCTGCGGACAGGTGTGGTCAAGAAGCCTAAGAAAACCAATGATGGGTCAAGGAGAATGCTGCTGTTGTGGCTTAAGAAGATGTTACAGTTCCAAACTCGCACCACAAGTCGACTTCGCGAAAATCACCTCGGCCTTCCGTTCGTTCGGGTAGGACCTGATATCCGATTCCGCCACCACTTGAACCACACGATCCAAAACCTTCGTAGCAACAAGACCCTTCTGTCCGGCCGTTCATCGCGCACAGTTGGTATCCTCCTTTACTGACAACTGCGGTCAGTGTTGTAAATCCATTACAGCGCCCAAGTGAGTAATTTTCCGTCCTTCCGTCTTTGCCGACTGCGGATTACAGTACGGAGTGCGTAAATAAATTTTGCTCAGAGTGTGTAGTACCAAGCCCAATAACGTGTGTCTGGCATTGGCGGGGTGCCGGCAAGCGAGACTCGTGGCAGGGAAATGCTCTGCGTTTCAGATCATATGTAATCCGACATCCGCTCGGCATCGCTTTCAAAACTCAGGGACGAGGGCGGAGAGGCGGCTTCATATATCAAACAACCGATGTACGCACGTCGGGCGCGCAGCACATTGCACCACATGATACTTTTTTTACTTCATTCCGTGAAGATCTCAGGGAGGAGTTGCCCTTGGCCGATTCACTCCCCTCGAAACATTTCCCTTGGGAGTCGGGTATTATCTTAGGGTATAATGCCGTGAAATGGACAAATAACACACCGACCGCTAAGAAAAGGTCTTGTGATTTTGATGGGCGGGTTTGACGTAGAGATTCGAGTCATTAATTTCATTCAACACGTAGTGTAGATTAGTTGATATCAGAAAATTGCCGAAATATGCAATGAGAGGTTAAATGGTATCAAATTGAAGCGATAAAACAAGAATTTAACAATATACAGTAAGATAGATTCATATCTGTAGGTATCCAAGGATTCAATCACAGTCAGTGGATGAAAGGAACATGAGAGCTAGAAACAGGAGGGGGAATGAATGGGCCTATGGTTAAAACCAAGGTCAAAGCCGAGGCAATTTCAGAACACGAGGTGATGAACGGCTGAAGAATAGCCCATTCACACAGGAAGAGATATCTTTGCCACGGCAGTAAGCAAAACACGGGCTACCAAAAAGGATGTAACCCTAAGGCAGATGAGGAAAGATCAAAGTCCGCTTCAAGGAGTGAAGGGGACGCCGGGTCTCTCCTTCCATTCTTGAGCTGAGGGAGGGATCGATGGTTTGAGATGATGATGAAGTGGACAGGACAGGAAAGGCATTGAATGCGCTGAAGACCTTTCTGGTATTGCACCGGATTTGGGTCCTACTATGACTGCCTGCCCAGCGAAACTTTTCCATATTCGTGTAATTGCTGGATAAACCCAAAATTGGGTTCTGCGACTCGTCTTTTGCTTTTGATATACTGTATGGCTTCTGCGGGGGTCCAATTATACGCCGCCATCAAAAATGCCGCCACGACGCTGACGCTTCTGCTAATTCCCTCCACACAGTGGACAAGAACTCTGGCTTGGGGGTCTCGTCCCAAAGCATCTCTGATCCAAGCCGTTGTAGTCGGCAGGTGGGCGGCAAGCTCGGCGAATGGCAGATCTTCCACTCGTATTTGTAGACGAGCGGGTTGGGCGGGGAGGAGAGTAGGGGGAGGTTGAAAGATCTTGTCGGGAAGGGTGGAAAGTACGTGGGTGATTTTGTACTGGGCAAGGCAAACTGGATTTTCGGCGAACGAGAGGTCAGAGATGTAGAGTCGGGGTATAATCTCTGAAGCATTGCGCGATGGTTGGTTGGTGTACGTCGGCGAGAATGGGGACGCAGAGGGAGGTGGGTTGTCATGCGAGGATGGAGTACCATTGCTGGGTGTCAGCGACCATTGGCTGTATTGGCCTCCACGGTGATAAGACATGTTAGGTTGCGCAGCGTAGTGGTGAGGGTATTGAGAGTATTGCACGGGGTACGTTGCAGGCTGGGTGGGGTGAAGGGATATAGTCAGTATTGCAGGTTTTTATACAAATAGCGTAATGATGGGATGATGATGGATCCAGTTGACAAAAGGTGCTAGCACCGACATGAAGTAAGATTGCACCAGCGGAAGTGAAAGATGTGAAAGGGTTAAGCTAAAATAGCCGGCGTGCTGGACCACGGAGCAGATGGTCAAGGTGAAGCGGTCAAGGATCAAGAACATCGGGGCAGAAATAGACCACAGCGCCAAAGTACATCAAGGTTGGAATCATGCTGTACTCACCATGTTTTGCTATTTTAACGCTGTAGCGGCTGTTTGCTTGGTAATTGTGTGTTGCTGCACTTGGAAAGCTCCTTTGGGGTAGGGTAGTGCGTGGAACAGCGGAGGTAACTCGGACAGGGAAGGTGAACAGTAGTATAGTACGTCCCGGAAAGAACTGATGGAGCTCGAGCTTGGGATTCCGAAGGGAAGGGGGGGATTGTACGCCGGGACAAGTAAAAGGGGAGAAAGAAAGGGAGTTGCGGTCGCGGGCCAACAGATGTGGGAAGAAGATGTGTGATTGATGCGAGCAAGGGTCGATGGGGGGTATTTGAAGGTTCGAGGGGGCCTGTATGTCGTTGTTGAAGTGTCGTGTTACAGCCTACCTGACACAACACAGGGTAGCTGAGGGTCACCACGGTCTGGAAGTAGCGGGGTGGGGAGGAGGGTTGGCGGGTGCTAAGAAATACAACTTGACGATCAAACGAAGAGCCGTCGCCCTTTTAGCAACCTCTCGCTACGGAATTATGAAGTAGGTTGTCAAACGCTGACACCGCATTTGGGCAAGTCGGGCTAATTGGGGCTGATGCAATAGCGGAACGGACGAAGATGTGACCAGGGCCTGTGCAAAAATAACACCGGTGAGTGAGCGTGTACTAGCCTCGAGTCGGAACCTGAGATGTGACCAATCGTGCATCAGAACGCACCCGAGGAACGAATAGCCTGAGAGCAGCCGGATATGTTCGGTTTGACCATTGAAGCGGTGCCTGTTTGCCGCTGTTACTCTCTACGGCGGGATATGTCGGGAAACCCTGTGCACCTGCTTGATGGACTGATGCTGTGTCCGGAGAAACCCAACCTGGGACGTCCTTAGCACCGAACTAGGTGTATGTCCTAATTCTAGAGCCCCAGATCTCTCTCTTTCCATCGGTATCACCACGCCAGAGCTTCCATCTTCCTTCTACATCTGTCTGCTGGGAACTTCCTCACTCCAATAACTCCGAGCGACACCTTCATCAGATGAAACAGGGACCTTATCATCTTTCCAATCCAACTTTAAGCATCTTGATCCGCGAGAGATAATCGAAAGCATCGGGCTGACCGATCCATGTATATCCACAGTGCTCCTAATACATTCTACGAGTAATTACTAGACGAAAACAAAAACGAAATGTCAGACTAGTCGAGCCAAAGCACCTTTTGTGGTGTACGGTATGGAGAAGGCGTGGATGGACATGATGTCAGAGCGTCAAAAATGAATCGTAAACGCGAACAAAGCATAGAGGAACAAAACTGAGAAGGCTGAATCAAGCTTAGATGAGGTCGCTATGTAAGATGATCAGGGGATAATCAGAACCCAAAGACAATTAGATTTGAGGTGGAAACTCACGCGACGTTCAAAGGCATTTCGTCAATCTGAGTGTTGTAGAATTCTGATTTAAACAGTTCGTGAATAAAATATCGGTGAAGATCAGTGACCCCATAGTAGCTTACGTTCAATATCTCGCAGCATCCTCACATCATCATTTGTGACGAAATTGATGGCGACACCCTTTCGTCCGAAACGGCCACCACGACCAATACGGTGAATGTAGTTCTCGCGGTTGGTAGGAAGATCATAGTTGATGACGAGGGAGACTTGCTGAACGTCAATACCACGGGCAAGCAAGTCCGTCGTGATCAGAACACGAGATGATCCAGATCGGAACTCCTTCATCAGAACTTCTCGCTGCTTCTGTTCCATATCACCATGCTGTGGAAGAACATGAGCATACGTCAGCCGCGTGCATCAGTAGACTCACCATGGCTGATACTGTGAACTCTCTCGAGTGCATCTTCTCCGTCAACCAATCGACTTTCCGCCTAGTGTTGCAGAAGATGACAGCTTGGGTGATTGTGACAGTCTCGTAAAGATCGCAGAGGGTATCCAACTTCCATTCTTCCTTTTCAACGGCGATGTAGAATTGTTTTATACCTTCCAGGGTCAACTCATCCTTCTTGACAAGGATACGGACGGGATCACGCATGAACTTCTTGGTGACCTCCAGGACATCAGCAGGCATGGTGGCGGAAAGGAGGACGACTTGGGTATCTTGAGGGAGGAGTTGGAAGACTGCAGGCTGTTAGAAAAGGGGCTATTTCATTTGTTCCAGCTCACTCACCCTCGTAGATCTGGTCCTTGAACCCACGCGACAACATCTCGTCGGCCTCGTCCAAGCAGAAGATCTTGATATGGTCTGTCCTCAAGGCACGGCGGTTGATCATATCAAAGACACGACCAGGCGTCCCGACGACGACATGGACACCCTCCTGGAGCTTAGCCATGTCCTCACGCACGTTCGTGCCACCAACACAGGCGTGACATTCAATGTTCATGTAATCGCCCAATGCGATGACAACCTTTTGGATTTGCTGTGCAAGTTCACGAGTGGGGGCAAGGATCAGAGCTTGAGTACCCTTGATGCTCATATCAAGCTATTATCCATGATTTGTTAACGCTTTGCCCCCTAGCGAGATGTTGATAAGGAGCTCACCTGTTGGAGAATAGAAATGGAGAAAGTAGCTGTCTTTCCTGTTCCCGATTGAGCCTGGGCAATGACGTCGTGGCCCTTCACAACGGGGACGATAGCACGCTGCTGGATGGCGGATGGACGCTCAAAACTGGCACAATGCACTGAACGCTTGCTCTGTAGGGGTGTCTAGATAGTGCTCACCCATACGCGTAGATACCACGAAGAAGCTCAGGCTTCAAATCCATGTTATCAAAGCTATGATGCAGAGGCGGATCCACTATTTTTTAGCCCTTGTATTTCCATCGCAGAGAATCGGACTCACTTATCTACAATCTGGTCCCAGTTGGACTCGATCTCATTTTCAGCAACATCCTGAAATTCTTCTCTGAATTCAAATTAGGGCACATAAGCCACCGAGTAAAGGGTGTATATACGCACGCCATGAATAAGTGTTTGTTGGTTTGTCAAGGTCGACTCGACTACGGTTGTAAGAGGAAAATACGGTGGATTGGTTGAGATAGTCAGAAAGGCGTTGATGGCAGTGCTCAGCCAGGCTGCAAACATTTTTTACATCCGTGCCCACCGTCGGCAGCTTCCGGGCCTCTTTAATCTCCGCTTGATCTGACTCAATTCTACTCTCCTTGAACGATATCGACCACATTTCGGCGCCGCGCTGCCAGTCTGGCGAGAGGTTGCTGGTCTGAACCCATGGGACTCATAGACCCGCTACCCTCGCTTCCGAAGTCCTGTATTCGGGCCAGGCGTTCTCTGGTGGTGCCACCACTGTTTCGTAACTCATCAGATCACACCAAAAATAGGTGGGGCGTAATTACAAGCTGGTTAGACAACGCGTTGTAGTAATCTTCATCGCAAGTTGGATCTATCGCACTCCTGGCAACACAATCTTACCGGAACTATAACCCAAAACACCTATGTCAATAATCTTGGCTCGCCTTGGGGTTAAGCGGGCTCGGTGCACCTGACGACGTTATGTTCGGTTGCGCCTATCCGTTATGTCTGCAACTCAATTTGATTCTCTCCGAGTAACCCTGCTGTTTCATTATGTGCTTTTTCTTCGATCACTTCGCACCGGTAAGGGGACCGATGAAAACCATGGGTGACCACGCTTCATGGATTGGAGCTCTGGTGAAACGCTCGGGGTCTAAACGCTCTTTGTTTACCCTTCAAACCCACCGAGGTCCCAAACCCTTGGTAATTGTGCGGCTCCCGCGCACATTCCGGACTTGGCGCTTATTTACCGTTGCATGAAGCCCGGCCCAAGTACGATGAATCAAAATCGTGTTTATATTCGCACATGGTGTACCACATGCAGGATTGACCAACACAAGGTAGCTTACTCGCGGTATTCACGATAACGCTCGCCAGAAACAGCGTCTGTCACTTTCAAGTAGCATGAAACTCCAACTAGACAGACAGTTTACATTACACTGTTAGAATCACGGCCCCGTTTTCTGCGGCGGATCCCCTCATCCGTATTCATTCTTTAACTAACACACGACCCGGAAATCCAGCGGATTGGATGGTGATATTTTGATTATCACTTACAGCGAGAACCGTCCCTCGAGGCCCGAAACCCCGTTGACACTGCAGGTAAAAAATAAGTGCCAGCTATCCCCCCTGTGTTCATCATGGATTGTCAGAATGAAGGCAATGAAGGCCGCAAGCTCCTCTCTTAAATAACTTTCCAATGATATGTCCGCACGTCTCTTCGGAGTCAAGGTTGAGATGTTCACCCTTCTTCATTCTCTCTCCAACAAGCAGTCACAATTTCCGACCCTTGGCATATGGTGCTACTTCCCCAGTTAACCAAGGTCGACACTGACTCCACGACAGCTGGGACCTTAACATTCCAGCAAACACAGATGTACAACTACTTCCGTGCGGGACGGACAAAAGCTGACTAGATTAGAGTCACGATTCAACATAATATCACTATCTTAAGATCACAAAATCCACGCACTCCACATTTATTTTCATTTTTAGAGGCATGTCTGATCATGGAAAAAGATCATCAAAGCACCCATAGCACGGGACAAGAACACAAATCTACCATGCGATATAAGGATACAAGTCTCATCACAACTTAGTGGCGTTGAGTAGTGCTGTGCATTCACAGCCTATGGGCATGCTTTTATTCTTGGCTCGTGAATTCCACTGTTCCCCAACCATCAGAATCTGCTTGAATCCGATCGGTGGGTAAACGGTGATTAAAGAGCGATCTCATACCCCAGGATGTCGTCTCCTAGAGCTCACGGCATGGTGCAAATCTTTACCAGTGGTGGTGAAGATTAAGAAGCCACTGTCATCCACAAGTCACCTGCGTCGCATCGAAGGTCGACTATGGTTAGATGTTAATCCTCATCTATAACAGTGGACATTGTCACGCAACTCTGTCAGGTGCAAACACAGGTTGAGTACTCATGAGTAATCTTCTCAGTGTCAGGTCACAGAATGTATTGCTCACGAGGTGACATCAGAGACACCTACAAGTGTTTATTCAGACGGAGGCCAAGCAATCAGTCCGCAGTCTAATGGACGGATTCACGAAAGCCCGAAAAACGGAGGTTTTACCCCTTCACGTACTTCGTAAATGTCTCCGCGGATGTGGAAGCTTGGTATCTCGGGAGGCCCCTTGAATAGTGCTTGATCATCACCCAGACGAGCTGAGACCGGTGCCGAATTGGCAAGTCGCCGGGATATGAACTACAGAGAATATGAATGGGGTTACTCCACAACACAGGTACTCGCATTTCTGTCCACCGATATAGAGCAATGATTTTCGATGTGATCGTGCACTCTACTAGGCTTATTCCGCCCTGAGGCGATGCGTCGGTGAATCGATATCCAGCATCACCGACGGGGCCCAAGTGCCTAGATCCCGAAGCCTCGTGTATCAATTGATCATCACGATTGAAATACGACATTACTCTATAACGTACACTCTATGCTATACCCCTATATACAGAAATCGTCAAGGAAGCCCGAGGATGAGAAAATATACGTGGGATCCAGGCTTGTAAAGATTTATACCGATTGTATGATTGTGGTTGTGCGATTCTATTCCCAAGTTTGATATTGTAATTCCCGGCCTCCGCACTGACCTAAGATGAACTTGATGGTCAAAGCTTTCCCCATATTTTACCCAAAATCAAGTGCCGAGCAATCAGCATCAGAGCAATAGCCAGTAGGATGGTACTTCCTGTAATTGATCTTAAAAACATGACCACGAGAACAACAATCGCAATTATCTTACCTGCGTAGTAGCTCACTATTTTGGTGCTTCCTGTGGCTGCGTTGATGGCTCCGGAGATCGGAGGGCCGGCTACTGCGCCCAATGCGGCGAAAACGAACACTGTGCCCACTCGACGGCCGACATCTTCAATTGCACCCATACCGAACATTGGTATATGGAATGCTGAGACATAAGCAGCTGAAGTAAACCTATACAGCTAATATCAGTAAAGCTTGGTGGATTTATCCACGACATACCCATAAATAGTTGCCACGGCAATGAATGATCCCTGGCTCTTGGCATAGGGCCACACAAATGTCATTGCGGCGACGGCAATGGTCATGGGTGTCATTACATTAATAGCGCCTGATCATTAATCGATCATTATGAGGTTTGACGTAGATGGACTGATGATTGGCTTACCATATCTATCAACCATGGCACCAGTTATGAGGCGGCCAATGCCACCACCTGCATTCGCAAGGCTGACCAGGTAGAACGAAAAGTCCGGAGAGATGCCCACATTAATGGCGCTGACGTCAATGAACGTCAGGACTACCTACAGGTGTGAGTACAAATAGGTGATTATTATCTGAGGTCAGGGGCTGTACCGGTGTAGATACCCAGGAAGGCGACAGTATTGGCAACACAATATATTGAGAATGCAGGTAGCTTGAAGGCTTTGAAGTTGAATAGCCCACCGGGCACATTTTTAGGAGGCAAACGTCGAACGAGGACAATGTTTGAAACTCCGAGAGTGAAAATTAGAATGAATCCCAAGATCCGCATCGTCCAAGGAAACCTAAACAGTGTCTGCGCATCAGCAATGTACCTGGTAAAAAAGATAAACTCGGACCCAACAATGTTGATGAGATTTCGGGACGCAATGGGGAAAACGGTTCCTCCAATAGATGCTCCTGTCGCTGTGATGCCCAGGGCAGTTCCGCGTCTCTTCTTAAACCAATGACCAATCACGCTCAGAGTTGGCCCGAAGCATATACCACATGCTATCTAATCTCTGATGAACACAAATTCACATCAGACAATTTGGTCAGGCGTACCCCAACTAAGAAACCCTGGCACAACAGGAAGTGCCAATATTCTTTACACTGCGCGATCAGGAATGCTGAAACCACAAGAAGGACGGAACCACAAAAGAATGGTATTTTGAAGTAGCCAAGGTCGAACATTCGTCCCATAACTTGGCCAGGAAGGAACACAAGAGCATACTGACGGATAGATGAGTCGTCGTCGCCACCGTTCACCAACTGCTGAAACCTACCTGGACGGAGCCAATCCATGCACTTTGGGAAAGGGTATGAGTACCTCTTAGTTGATTGGCTTTACGGCTTACATCTGGGACGGTGATGATGTCTTCAATATATCGATCTCGTAATAAGACTGAAAAACCTGCCATAGGATTAGTAGGTACATATATCCATCTTTCATCCTAGACTTACACCCCATGCATTCACAAATCCAAACCTGATATATAATCTTCTAAGTGCACCGCAGATGACAAGGGTGAATCTGACTCACGTCGAAAATGTACAGAAAACACTCTTTTACGAAAGTCAGCGGAAACCTCATCAACGACTGGTTCTAGTACATACCCCAACTACGATAAACCAAGCTCTCAAACCACCGTCTGGATAGTCATCGTAATCAACGATTTCGGCTTTTGCTAACGAGTGACTGGAGATGGTCGTGTCGATTTCTTTGTCGGGTGAATCCAAGGGTGAGCTGGCCGGTCCAACGCTATGTGATGTCATGGACGTGGATCTTGAACAGCCCATGACTGTCAAATATCAAACGGAAGAGAGGGGAGAGTATTTTATCCGGAGTTCCGTAGGGCCGCTCAGGGTACTCTTTAACCGCATGGCAAGAGTATGAAATCGGTAATGTGACCCACTTACCAACACAACCTACGGCATATGTTCTTTCATGAAGGATCATATTGCTGTCACCGGCACGGCCTTTTTTACCGACCGCAAGCCGATGGTGACCCTGAGGTATATCAGGACACCTCTGGGACCTAGCAGGGACACAATCCTCGAAATTGGGGTGCCTGGGAGCTGAATAATCTTATTCTGACATAATTGTTCAAGTTTTATCCGGAAAATTTTCGCCCCACCCCATTATAGCGCTTGCACCGGAACCCACTGAGACTTTTCACCTGATTCTTTCGAGCACAATTTTTGTGTTCTGAGAGCCAAGGGCTGCTTTGATTGTGTCTACACGTCGTTTAAGCACAACGACGATAAGCACCTGGATTCAGGAACATTATCGACAATACTGAATGGCTTCTCGACTTACGTTAAGGAGTCCAATTTAACCACATAACGTACACGTTGTCCCGGCCCGAGATCCTGTCCAAAGTAAGCAAGCTATTCTTGAGGTTTTTCTGGAGCGCTATGCAATGCAGCCACGCTTACATATGGGTGAGCATGGGTAAGCCATAGGTGAAATGAGGTCGATATAAATGGGACTAGCCTGGAGCCGGGGGAATACCGTGAACCGCGGTGTGTTCCCTCGTGGGAACTGTACGGTAACATCCCGAAATCATGTCGTTATTGTTATGACAATTTGTATACCGCCACATTGTCGACACCTAGATTGCTGGTATCCCAATTAACTACGCCCCTCGACACATGTTTCGTATACACCCTTCTGGATTCGCTCTTCCTCTAATTGTTGAAATGATAGTACACTTGAAATTTCGTGATGTAACTGTGGCCGAATGCTGAGCAATAACCGTCTTCTTCGGTGTACGTGAAAAAGTGAAGTATTAACTCGTTCCGTGCCTGGTCCGACTCCAAAGGGACAAGAGGGACTTAATGTTAGAAGTTGTTCTGGAAAACCTGACTCAGCTGAAGGTTTTCTTGCGGTGAACTAACCTTTCCTTCCCGATTCTTAGCTTCCGCAACAATGTCGTGCAAAATGTCCTCCAGAGCTTACTTCTAGTGCAATATTAAGCAACCAACTCTTTGGTTGAAAGTCATTATGTGTGATCACAAATCCTCGTATCTTAAAGAGCCAAAGCCAGTTTAATCATATACAAACCTTTCAGCTCTGAAAATCTATATTTTGTGTATTCCAAGCATGGGACTTTGGAGGTGAAGACATTTCTAGTGGTAATACAATATGTGGGTATATGTATGTCTGGTAAGTGTTTTACAGATACGCATTTCATTCTAAACCATGCTCGGATCGTGGGTACGATAGATATCCTTTTCTAGAGTAAGCTGCTCGCGGATTGTATTAGTTTACGTATGTAGGTACCCTCATAAGCTTCTTGGTGGCCTCCAGGAGATCAGCAGGCATGGTAGGAGAAAGGAGGACAACTTGGGTGTCTTGAGGGAGGAGTTGGAAGACTGTGAGCTGTCAGAGAAGGCACTGTTTCATAATTCCAGCTTACTCACCCTCATAGATCTGGTCCTTGAAGCCACGCGACAACATTTCATCGGCCTTGTCCAAGCAGAAGGTCTTGAAATGGTCTGTCCTCAAGGCACAGCGGTTGATCATATCAAAGACACGACCAGGCGTCCCAACGATGACATGGACACCCTCCTGGAGCTTAGCCATGTCCTCACGCACGTTCGTGCCACCAACACAGGCATGACACGTAAAGTTCATGCAATGCAATGACAACCTTTTGAATTTCCGGTGCAAGCTCACGAGTGGGGGCGAGGATTAGAATTTGGGTACCCTCGACGCTAATGTCAAGCTATTGTCCATGATTGGTTGACACTTTCCCCCCGTAGCGAGATGCCAAGGCACTCACTTGTTGGAGAACAGAAATGGACAAACCAGCAGTCTTTCCTCTCCCGCTGGGCAATGACGTCGCGGCCTTTCGCGACAGGGACGATTGCACGCTGCTGGATAGCAGATGGACGCTCAAAACTGGAACCATGCACTGAACACTTGCTCCGTAGGGGTATTTAGATAGTGCTTACCCATACGCATAGAGACCACGAGGAAGCTCAGGCTTCAACTCCATGTCGTCAAAGCTATGATGCAGATGTGAATGTACTATTTTATGACCCCTGTGTTTCCATTGTAGAGAATCGGACTCACTTATCTACAATCTGATACCGGTTGGACTCTATGTTGTTTTCAGCCACATCCTGGAATTTATCTCTGAAGTCAAGTTAGGCACATAAGCCACAAAGTGGGGAGAAAAGGGCGTGTAGACTCACGCTGACATGAAATATTCAGAAAGGTGTTATTGGTATGGAAGGGAATCAATTTAGCTGACTACAAGCGGTGGTGCTCAACCCCAGTGAAAACCGTGTCGCCAGATCGAGCCTCTGACAGCGTCTGGTGACATCTTCTGTCGCACGCCCTCAGATGGTCTTCAGCGCGGAAAAAAGAGATTATGGAAGCTTATCAACGCGCCTTCCAGCACACGTACCGTTTCTTCAAAGGATCCCTAAATTGCGCTGTATATGGCAGTTCCTGTTCTCTTCTGTATTATCATCTATTCTTTTTTTTACCATACACCCCGCGTCCTACAGCCATTTCCCGCCTACCAGAGGCTCCTCTCACAGCCACAACTAGTGCAACCATGCCTCTATCCCGACGTCCTGCCTTGCTTCCACCTGCCACTCTGATCTGTTCATGCTCTCTTCCCGCTCCACACCTTCATCGCCCTCTGGAGCCCCAACATTGTATACATTTAGGGGTGGGACGACGTCACTTATACTCGTACCCAGCCTCGGCAGCTTCCGAACCTGTTCATCACCTCTCTTGATCGTTGACTCAATTCTATTCAATCCCGCTCTCGTTGACCGATATCGACCACATTTCGGCGACGCACCGTGGGTCGGTATGAGCCCCTTAGATTCATAGAGCCGCTATCCTCACTTCCGAAATCCTGTATTCAGGTCAGATATTTCGCTATTTCGCAAGTCATTTTATCACGCCAGCAAAAAGGCTGAGTTCGATTGATGTACGCCGGTTAGACAACAAGTTGTAGAAATCTTCATCGCAAGTTGGCTATCGTACCCCAACATCCAAATCTTATCTGAAATCCAACTCAAAATACCTATATCAATAGTTTTGGCTGAGGAGCTGCAATGTTTTTAACACGGATACTTTTTCACACGTTTTAATGTGTATTCAACATATCTCACATCGGTGTCCTAAAATAAATTTCAGGGAATCCTGGTGGGATATGGAAGAGTACGATATTTGGATGTAAGTCCCCCTGGTTTTTATCCCGAAATGCCCCTGGAGTGGGCACAACTAATAACTCTTCGTCAAGACTTTGCCCATTTCGAAAGTTGCTAACGTGTTTCACGTTCTTAACACAGTGAAAAACACCTGACGCGAAGGGTCGGAGCGACCTCACATTTCCCGCAACAGTCAAAAGATTTTTGGCTCGCCCTAAGTTTAATGTACTTGACGGAGTTGAGCTCGGCTGTGCGTATCTGTCGTGTTGCAACTCAATCTGATTCTCCTCCAGTAAATCTACTGCTTTATTACGAGCCTTCCCTTCGATCACCTCGCATCGGTAAAAAGACCGATGACCCACCGAAGTCCCCAATCCTTGGCTAAGTGTATGGCTCCCGCGCATTCCGAACTTCACGCTTGGCTGAAGCCTAAACCCAGGTACAGTGGATCGACACCGTGTTTACATCCCTTTCCACACAGTGGGACTGGTACACCACGCCCAGGATTGAACACCATAAGGTACTTCTCTCGCGGTAATCGTCATAATGCTCGCCCGAAACAACATATGTCATTTTCAAGTAGCCTGAACTCCAAATATACAGACAGATCACACCGTCCCAGATGAAACTTGGTGCCGAGATAAGTTGACTCGGATGGCGAAAATCTCGCACCGTTTCTTTTCTCCGAGGAGAAGCAAGTTGGTAAGCAACTTGTCAACGATCCCGAAAGTTGAGTATGGATGGGGATCAAAGCTGACGATATAACAGAGGATCAAAATTCACTATAGAAGGAGATCGAAACTGAGGGCATGCATATGTAATTGGCTGGCACAACAAAATATCAGCAGAGAGGGTGGTGAGGTTTTCTGCCAGATCATTTCTTCGCTGAGTTACAGGACAATCAATAGGCCACATCCAGGCCCTATCCTCATTGCAAGGCGGGCGTATTCATTGGACAAAGGCTTGATTGTCAGGTAAGTCAAAATTGAACTACGTGATTACCCAGTCGGTTCCGGGATGTATATCCAACCAGCAAGCGGCATCTCTAGAGACAGACGTACTTCAGCACTGTTTCTGGGAACAATTACGATGGATCTGATCTCGAATTGCACATTCACAATCGAAGTTTAAACCGCAATACCAAACACTTGACTGCTGTCGTAAGCGTTACTCGTATCCAGATGTTGACTACGGACACTATGAAGATGCTCTTCACGATTCACGGTCCTCGAAGAACGACAAGGTCCCTGGACACGGACTAGATGGTCCTTCGGTAATCCCTGTCATAGCCACAACTTTGAGTGACATTCCTGTGATTTGTGCTCCAACACGCAAGGCGGCTTGAAACATCGTGTAACGGAAGCAGTGTATCAGCCAACCAAGAGACGAAGAGTGTCTCGCAATCATGGCACAAGAGGCAGAGATTGGGCCACACTGCGTATCTTGACGGGGATTGCCAATATGTACATCACGGAACCCCAAGTTTTCGTGTATGTAACTCACAGAGAACATAACCATATCAGGAGTATATTGGATACTTTGCGTGTTAAGACCCTGTAGCACCTCGCCTTTCTCAGTGTCCCATGAACTTCCTTCAACTAAATGCATGTCGCATATAGCAATGCAAGGTCCTCACTGCGGTACCCCTGGTTCAAATCTGGATACCTCGACTCTTGTAATTGAAGCGAAGCACTTCCAGCGAGCTTCTGACGTTCAGCATGTGTAACCAATCATCCAGGAGACTTGATAAGATTCAGCGTTAGCTCCATACATGGGATCAGGCTTACCGTGGTTGTTTCTCTACTTCAATTCGTGCACCCGAGTAACTTTGACGTGACGTGGTCGGCTCATGAACGGGTTTTATAGAGTTCTTCCAATTCTTATAGAGTTCACGTATCGAAGCATTGATAGACGTGCCACGACTTCCAAGTCCGATCAAGATATTCCGAAGCCCACCAGGTGGAATGCTGCGGAGACCAGGGTACAGTAGATTTGACGATTTCTTTTTGACATTGTGACCGAGTGTCAGTAAGACCATTTGAATCTATAATATTTTGATTCAAATTAGCCTTATTATATTTTTTTTTAGCGAGAACGGACTCACTGTCTATCATTTTCCCACAGGACGCCTCTGAATCATAAACAGGCATCCAACGTACAAATGGAAGGTGGGAAGGTTTGGAAAGAAATCCCCATAAGGCGGGTGCAAGTTGCCTGTAAGTCCTAATTCTCAAAATGCCAAGGCTTTAGTGGGAAATCATCATGAGAAAATTGAAAGCATGAGATATACGTGACCCACTCTTTCCTTTCCGTGGGAACTTTCATCAAATCGTTGTTGGTGGGTAAAGCAGCTGTAATTGAGAGGTCAGCTATTGCTCAGAACGGACCAGAGACTATCTCGTAGCGAGATTAACGAGTATCACATTCATTCCCTAACTGATATCGGCAAATTGACGATTTCACAATCAAGCACGCATGGATCTTCTTGGCACTAACCACACTTCCTTCCCACACACTCTCACGAACGTAATCCACGTTTTTGATTCATTCAAAACCAACCTCGGATTCCAACTCGTTTTCTGAACTACATACGATCTAATCTTCTCATGATCACGAACTATAAAAACTTGCCCCGAGAACTTTCCGATGAAATTGCTGATTCTTCAAGTTTTGTCATTGGTTCACAACTTTAAAATACTTGTCAAAATCATTTTCAACTTAATCGTGATAGATCACCGGATATATAACAAATTCCTTGAACCCCCATTCTGTATGACTTGAGTGAGATCCGCAGAGTCCCGAAAACGTATACTGACTTACAAAAAAGACTTATGGTTGTCCGAGCCCCGCAACGCTTTCATACCTACTGCATGCACTATGATCCATCGTTATCGGTTTTCCTCTAGTTTCACTCATGTCGAGCATCTTCAGCCCATGAAAACGCCAAACGGTCTTAACAAACACGTTATCCAGGCGTCCCTTACCACCCCGAAGCTAAGTGGGTCACAGATCTTCCCCCATGCCCAGTAGTTCCGAAAATCTCGCTGGATCTACCATAATTCAGTACAGGATGAAACTACATTCAGAGAGGGGTTAAGAATACTAGTGTTACTCAATCCCAGGAGCCATCACGCACACGCAAATCTTGTAAGCCCGAACACGTTCTCGGGCTCCTTAATTCCTCGGAGAATCTTGCATATGGTCGTAGACAGCAACCTCATGGTGTATGGGGCCTTTCAGGATGTCCCTTTAGCAGTAAAAACCAAAGGTTGATCATAAGTGGGGATAGACAATGAACCGGATTGGGATTCTGCGCTCCCGAGAGGCAAACCGATAACCAATGATTGAGAAACCACACAAGCCATTTCTCCGAACCATTTAGCACCAGGCAATGCGATTGATTAGTTTAAGTGTTTCGAGATAGTGTACAATTGTAAGCTACAGATGCTGGGGGAATGTTAAAAACTAAAAATGACAATCTAATCGGATTTATTCGACACGGATCCATTAAGCCGCTCGATAGGCATAACCTCTACATTTACCAGTCAATGTTAAATGAATGCGAGAAAAAATAAGAAAAATGTTGAGATGTCCACAGTAGAATTTATTTTTTTTACAGTCTTGCGTTCCATTTTGTCGATATCAGCAACCTCACGCTGAGCATACACAAAACACCAACGACGACCACGGTTCCTTTGAATGAGGTTTAGTCTTACGAACCCTACACTTGTGCAGGAAAAAAGACTTACCGGCAAACACGCCCACCATCCTGAAGGATCCTCCGGTACTAACTTGAATAGCACCAGAAATCGGTGGACCACAAAGGGCGCCGATAGCCAAGATACTCATGAACATTCCAATTCTCCTTCCAATGTCTCCCTCGCCACCCAAGTTCATAATTGGGTTCGTCATGAGAGAGACATACATGCCGGAACAGAATCCATAAATAAGAGTAATAACGATGAGTGAGGCGGTTGTATGAGTGAAGGGCCAGCCGTAGGTGAAAGCAGCAGCGAAAAGGGTAAAGGGGATCATAACGTTCAAGGGACCTATCGAAAAAAAGAAGTGATGAGATGATGAGGAAAAAATAAGCGGGTGCGGGGGGACTCACCGATCCTGTCTGAAAGGATTCCAGATGCCCATCGACCAAATAACGAACCGGCGTTTGCGATGGCGACGAAATAGGAGGCAAGGTTGGCATCGATGCCAAGCTGAGCAGCGCTCACGTTTGCGAAGATCAAAACTATTGGCCGATCAGAGAAACTCCAAAAATGGGGTAGGTAACAACGTACGAGTGTAAAGTCCCAAGAAGATGAAGAACGATGAGATACAATACATAGTATATGGTAGCTCCCTGAAGGCTGAAAGGTTCAAGAGACCACCTTTGATCTTGGCAGGCGGGAGTCGCCTTCTCACTGTCTATAATTCATGTTTGGTCAACTTGTTCGCGATATGATCAACGATAACGTACCAGGTTGGACACTCCGAGGACTACGACGAGGATGAATCCGATTACCCTCATCGCCCAGCGGAATCTGTAGAACTGTGGCGTTAGATCCGTAAAATAAGAGGGTGGAGTGGACCACACGTACCCAACTTCTGGAATCAATTTGTGTGCAGTGATGGGCAATATCACACCGCCTACAGAAGCTCCGACCGCCATATATCCCAAAACCAAACCACGCTTCTTCTTGAACCAGTGCGAGAGAATGGCATGTGTAGGTGAAAACACACCACCGCATCCGATCTGTCAAATACATAACACATGATTAGACACCATACTGAATAGGAAGAAAACCGGACATACCCCGCTAGCGATACCTTGGCACAATAGAAATTGCCAATACTCTGTACATTGGGCGGCGAGGAATGTTGTTGCGATGAGGAGGGAGCTGGAGAAAATGAACACATAACGGAAGTAGCCCAAGTCGAACAGCCGGCCGACGACGAGACCAGGGAAAAATATAAGCGCATACTGTGATCATGGAATGCAACGTAAGAACAGCATGGGACCATAAAGAAGCGTGCACGTACTTGAATTGAGCCTATCCAAGAACTGGAGAAAGGGAATGGAACCAGAGCGGGATCAGTATGGACGAATATAGGCATATAATGGGTGCATACATAGTAGAGGGGCTGTAATCTTTCAGAAGCGTCTTTTCGTAATATTCTTGGAATATCTATAATAATCTTGAGTCTAACCCATCAACAATAGAGTGGATCAACGTACACCCCACGAAGTGACATAACCAACACTTATCCCCGCATTTTAGTGACTGGTGATAAATGTCAAGTCAGGGAGAACTCACGTAGCGAATGCATTACAGAACGCCTAAACAATTGATCATCAACACTGGTAGTCGTGAGATCAGTAAGAGAAAGACGCACTCCGAGAACAACCAGCCAAGCTCTTAGCCCACCGTCAGGAAAGTCGTCATCTGCTGATGGTGTCTTTACCACAAGTCCTCCCCTCTCCGCATCATCTGAGACAACGTCACGGCCCTTTTCAACAATGGCACGCAAATCTCCCTCGCTCGGTTGCACGACTATCTTCTTGGCATCGTCCCCGGCCAAGCTCTCTGATGTTGATGTAGGTAGAGTGACTTTTTCGACCGTGGACATTTGGGAAATAGAACGAAAGGTGAACTGAAGTGGAAGCATGGGCTTTGGTATTTATACAAACCTAAGAATGAACCAGTGCGAGGCGAACGGTCCTCACGGCCTCATTTCTCAAGCGAGGACAGGTTCCGGTCATCTGCGCCCACATTTCTTTGATGGGTAATCGCACAGTCATTGAGCATATACTCTCGGCGAAACGTGGATCACTGGACGCTTAAAAGATAGCGCGAGCAAAAGGGTGGTTTGGGAGGGAAATGTGGGAGATGAATCTGGTTCGCCCGGGCGGTGTAACAGTGAGGATTTCTGATCCATACTGCCGTCAGAGCAGAAGCGCGTCACAAATTTGAAGATTACATACAAATGGCATGGAGAGATCTGCATAAGGATGGCCCAGTACGGTAAACGTCACGCTATATCGAGACAAAAGGATAAACTCGATCGGCGCATCGCCGTGTGTGGATCAAGGCTCGTTGGGGATTCCATGTGGAAGTGGGAACGCATTTGGGAGAAGAATGTTCCGCCTGATACAGAGCAATGTGCCCTTCAGTAAGGATCTCCTTCAAGTCACAGCAGCAAGCCGAACGGTGACGGAAAGCGGACTATAGGAGGATCACGATGCGCCGTCGCTTTGCTGTCAGCCGTTGACCCTATCTTGTTGATCCTGCTCCCCCTCTCTTTCGTCCGGTAGGGATGATACTAAGACTAGCCTCTTCTACCAGATCTCCGCGCCCATTTCCCTCCGGAGTCCCGCAATAGGCACAGGTTTGGTCTCCGAGTTTCAAGCCAGCCGAGTGAGTCAAGGAACAAAGCTCCCATGCAACAGTGGGTGGACACAACACTAAGCCTGCACGTGATCTCGGCGATGACGTTTAACGACGAGACCTCGGGCCAATGGGAGCTGTCCTAGGGCGTTTTCAGAGGGCTAATCCTCGCTGTTGCATCTGTAACAGAATTGAGCAGCCAAGCGTTGATCAAAAAGTTATAATTAGACTTTTTTTTTGTGACTGACAGCGCTTGACGTCGGGGAGCATAGGTAATCCGATCATAAAATGCCGTACACGTGAGCCCTGAAAAGAGTGATTCGGTTGCGTAGATGGTTATCTCCCAAGCTCCCCCTCCCGCAAATTTCGGTCAAGCGGAGATCCGACTGCGCTTTCACAAGCCAACAGGGCGGCCCCCTCCCCGCTCACTGATCCAGTAGTTGTTTTACCTTTGCTCTGTGTTCGTTGGAGCGACGTTGGAAGAACATATTTGGTCAAGCGAGCTGCATTTTTGATGAATGATCATGAGATAAAAATATTATCCATTGCCAATGGAACCCCCCGTAGCCCACAAGTAACCTTGGGATGACCCTGGAATTGACCATGGTAGCGCTTCAGAGATATCCGGGGATACTCAACAACGATATTCCGGCATTGGGCGGGCACAGTACCGCCTTGGATTATTAACTTTGAATTCAGAGCTGATTCATGTATCTACATTATCAAGGCCCATAATAACGATGACTCGGGCAGGAAGTGGTTTCTCCGCCTCATACATGTGCTTGTTGCTTGGCATTGTTAGATGGCGATCTACCTTGGCCTGTTTGGCATTGGCGCTGGAGTCAATCGCTTTGCCTTGACAACCAACGAATGTGCGCTGAAAGAGTTTGTCAATGAGGGCACGGAACCCTTGCGCACCAGCACCCACTGAAGAACTGCAGCTGTGTGCGACGGTGCCTTGTAAGCAGGGGCCCACTCGGCATTCTAGCTAAACCTTCGTTCAGGAACCGGTCATGCTGGGATTCCCCTGAACAGGATATTCTTGATGCATATCACGGGAATAACCGGTAGCCGTTACCCGAAGTTCGACCATTCTGTTCCACGGAACAAGTCTTCGCCCCTGATTCTTCTCAACAAAAAAACCTAAGCCTCAACTTCTCCCACTACCACTTCTTTCTATTTTCTCCTCTAATGTCTCTAACAGCCGGAAATATTGGTGGAGGTCTGTATACCACTCTTCTATGCCCATGATCGGTGTGCAAACAAGTGCGAATTGACATCTCTGATGCGCTTCTTACTCGACATGGCGGATGATGAATTCTACTTATAAGTGATCTATTCCATGTATATGAGTTTAGGAAAAATTAAAAGGAAGCTTCTATCAATTCGAATACCTATTACTCCTTCGCCTGCTCCATGGGGAGTAAGAGCACCTGCCCCGCCAGTATACAACCAGATTCTCATGTGAAAGACTTCCACGAGCCCCGAAAAATATGGAGTCGTACATTTGTAGACAATCCGGAATATATGGACGCGCAGTTGGTGCCGTCGCCTAAAAGCGCACCTCCCCTCTCAAGCTAATCGCATTTCCAGCATGCATGCAAAGGAACCTTTCTCAAAAAGACCTATAAATGAGTGTCGCTACGTCATAGATAGGCAATCTGTGGCACATCCAGGGACAGTTACTGAATACGTCCAGAATGATACAATCTTTCAAGTGTACACAAGGCGCGGCTAATAGCAAGCCCGAATCATATTCCACGGCGGACTTAGGCGTATCACTTTCTCCAGATAGCGCGGGAATCCTGGGCAGAGCTTTGTCCACACCTTACTCATAGAGATGTTTTTGATAATGGTATCCCTGACTGCTCTGTGTAGTCAGTGCAGTCGGAGTACAGCGACGTCATCAAATTTGAGCTCACTTGAAACTCGTAGGTGCAACACGCGCTAGAATTGCCGAAAAAAAAAACATTGAATCCATACAGTCCTGCTACACGAGTAGCATGCACCTGAAGATTAAGCCTCGTGGTCTCTAAATCATGCCTAACCCCAAACTCACAGATGATTATCACTTTCAGCAGCAACGATGTTCTACCCCCTGCGTATAATGCTCTCGGCGCGGAACGCCCAAACTTTATTCCCGGAATCAATGGCGGGACGGAGGGGTTGTGAGGTACCTGCTGCCGTACCCACGGTGAACAAAGATGCGGTGCAACTGCAAACTCCGAGTAAATACGGTCACCTTGTCAACAAGTGGAGCGTACCAATTTCGCTGCCAATCGTTTATTTCATAAATTTATATCCAGTCTAACCATTCCAGGGAGCCTGAAGATGCGCGTGCTTTACACTAAGAGGGCGCGTAGGGACTCGCATGTTGGGAGTACGAGGTGAAGGGATTGCACTAGTAGACTTGGTAATTCCTCTGATAGAAGCCCAGCCCAAATAACCCGGGTGAAGACATAGACGATTGGAAGAAACGTACTCAGTCAAGCCAGTCTCATCCACTGGCCGACGCCAGATGTTTATCCCATGATAACAGTAGAAACGATGCCAGCAAGAGTATTCCACCAAGAAGAACCCACTCATGACTTGAAACTACCCCTCGTCAGACATGCCAAAAACCTGATATTCATCGGACATGTGCCTTCTCCCCCACCTTGTCTATCCACCGGAACTCGGAACGTAGAGAATCACTGCACGATGACCTCCATAAGAAGCCGCTGATACCTTCCATGTTGCCTGAGAAGAGTGGAAAGCGGCTGAGATATCAAGCGAGGGGAGAATCTTTGAGAAGTGTGAAGCAATAGTGGAGCACGTTAAATGCATACGAAGCTGAAGGAAAGAAAGAGGCCCTAGACGGGGGTGATGGAGGTACAGGGGTATAGTGCGGATGGGTTCGGCTTCCCAACATCCAAGCATTGACGGTCGAGGATCGACACAGGATGAGCACACAGAACATTGGTCCGGTGGAGTGTGAAGTTCGCTCGTGTTTGGTATTGAAATTAGTAAATACTGGATGAATTAATCAGACAACCCGAGCGTAGTCAACATCGCCGTTATGACCCGGGTAACAAGTTCCACCACAGTTTCTGCCAGGACTTCGCAGCTATATTAAGTCCTATCACGCTGTATCGATGGACTGGTGAGGTGAGGTGGAGCTCAGAGGGAGATGCGACGTAGAATTGAGCGAGCTTGACTGAGAGGAGCTGGAGCTGTTCCAGGGAGTGGGAGGACGAAAGCCAGTGGGCTTACAGGTGCAGGGTGCAACGGGGCGCTATGTGACATGATGTTGATCCGGGATGTCACACCCATGGTTCTCCTACCCTGAGTACTGAAAGACTGCAAGTACCGAACGACCACCTCAGTTCAAGTAGTTCAGTTCAAGTATCTCTCCCGTTCAATCGGCATTGGAGATGAAATGCTTCCTTTTGCACAAACGAGTCAGATCAAAATACTACCCCCTGGCCCATTTTTCGCTTTGATCTATTGTCTGAGTTCCTCCATGCCCAACAAATGCAGTATGTTCTTATTTTCACCATTACACTGGCATCATATTCCAAAGCTGGTGGCATTACAAGTTTCGTGTCTCCATTCGTTCAGAAGTCCGAATCGGAGGTCGGGGTTGTTGGTCATGGCCGTTGTCGGGACAGAAATAACCTTTTCCGCGAAAAGATCTCAATTACTTGTCAGGCACAACATTCATCATTGATTCGATTCTGACTGCAACCGGCTAGCAATCCCGTTCACTTTCAGGCCACCATCGCGACACATCTCACTACCGCTTGCCAATTAGCATGATCTAACGCAAAATACCCCCTGGTTAGGTTTCCATAGGAGAGCTTTGTCTACTCGACTTGTGTTAACCCTTGAATGGGACATCCTATCGGTACTTCAAAGTTACTGAATGAGAAATAACCGATCAATGAGGGATATTAGCGGAGCACCCGTGGGCATATTTCTCTTGTTGACTACATTATGATCCAAGTCGAAAGCACAACAGGGTTACCACCGAGGCTTCGCCGAACGCCGAAGCCTGGCGCTGCTGGACGAATCATTTGTTCGACACAACCCATATCGGATGTGTCAACAAAATGGAGCGTGAAAGAAGACCCCCCTTTCTCCTCGCGATATGACAATCAGATTTTTGAGTGTCGGGTCTCAGTATACACCGATTATCAATCCCTTGGCATTCTCAGGAGCAGAGACTGGCGTACTGCATGACGGGAAATGGTATGGCTACCATGCTCCAAAAAGACAGGTCTTCAAGGCAGATTTCCCTCTACTCTTCATGCAAAAAGCTGAAGTGGGACAACATCCGACAGTATACCTTTATGATCATCGGCAGGCCTCACATCACGATAGGGAATAGAGAAGTCCTTGATTAGGGAGGTTGCAACACATGAAGCTGCGGGTCGCTTGCCAGTACGGAGTAGAGTTTTGCTCTGGATCATCTCTGCATCAAAGTTCCACAACATACGCTTAGCTCGTTGAAACGAGGTGTCATGGACTTTGTTTCATTCTTCACGTTCCAAAACTTCGAAGAGAGCGCCATGAATACTGGTTACGCAAAGCATTTGGCTGTATGTTTGGGCTATGGTATGCGATTCCTGAGCGACCCGAAATTCCGGGAGTTATAATCCACCGACGCCCCGACGCCTAATTCAAACTCTGCGCTCTTCTTCGTCGTATCTTCACGGCGATCGAACGTGCTCAACGGCCACCTTTCTCACCCAAGCGAAGTCAATCCTTCAAAGCGATACATTGATTTTTTTGTGCTTTCCTTACTCTGATCTTGGTGAATTTTCAGTGCAAGAGTGACAGCTCATAGCCAGACCGAGCAGGCTTCCTTGAGCAATGCTAACTCATGCATATGGTGCGTGAATGCCCATTATGAATATAAATGGTTTTCAAGACTATTTGTCAGGAAGATAAATATGTATGTCTGCGATGACGGGGGAGCACGGTAACATCCAAATAGGAGCTGGGATCCAGTCTGTTACCCGATGACAACACCTTATCGAGTCGAAATCTTTGCATTGTCGAGATCAATAATGAGAAGAACAGTCAACCCGCGCAAAGATACGTTTTCGGGTTGCAAGGGAATTTTACTAAGGGCAATCAAATCGAAAGTAGAACAGCGAAGTCATTATAAATCAGGAGAGCAACCCTAGAAGCACGCGCAGAGACCACCGCAGCAGGTTGTCACACTGCACGAGATTGGTACGTGACATAAACAATACTTTGAAACGTGAAACGTGAAACATCGATCAAAGGACTCCCTCGCTCGCTTAAAGGAAAGTACTGCGCACCGCCGCCGCGCCAAAAGATAATAATAAACAAACACGAACCTACTCGAGGCCCGCTGTCACAACATATTCCTTTCTCGCTTCGGATGCGGTCAGATCTACTTTGCTCATCGATACACCTACTCAAGTAGGATGAGATGTTGAATCGAACGTGCGGTAGAATCTATTTAGGCAGTCCGTAGTTATGAGAGTTGCTCTTGCGACTAGACTACAGCTGTGAAAAAACTTACTAAAGTAGAATGAGTTCCTATGGCATCGCACAGCTCGTGGATTTGTCGCTAAAATTCGCAATGTCTCATCATTCCTTGCGCTGGGTCAAAACTGTCAAAACATACCCACTGGCTTCACCGACTGCCGTTTGACAGGTCCACGATGAGCTCACGCGAGTTGATCAGGGCCGTCGGTATTTACCAGCAAAGGCCAGGCTAAAATTAGCAGGACCGCCCAGCCAGAGCAAATGGAGTAAGGGCGACTGAAAAAGAGCTCGGCATTACAAGAATTAGACTGGAGGCGAAAACACGACGAGGAAGACTAGGCGGCGGTGAACGATCTTCGTCCTTAGTCGGAGCCGGCGATGCTCTTTGAGTTCGCTGCTGAATCTCGGATATTGTGAGTGTGGGTACAGTTATCTACTGAGATCATAAGCACCGGGTTGAACGAGGGTACCGGTGTGGCTGTCTCCCTCTATCCTGTATTTGGATTTGGCGAAGGCGTGGGGCCGAACGTGGTGCTCTTAGTGCGTTTTATGTGATAGTGGAATAAAATGGGCTCTGGGGACTCATCAGGGACGAGAGTGGGAACGGAAATGCCATTGTAAATATTCATCAAGTTCAAATCACTAGGAGCCAAGCGTTGCAACGAAACCACTGGCCAAAAAGCCGCACTACCCCCACACGCAAAGGATGTCCCCACTCGTTAATATCAATAAGTTGTTCCCCTCTCAACTAATGATCAATGAACGTCACCATTGTCATGTTCAGATCACTTGTTCTGCCCCACTAACTGACTCCTGCTGGGCGAAATGAGATTGGGCCTCATTAATCACTTGCCCGGTTAGACTGAATTGCATGGGTCATCCAACGTATATCTTTGGAGTGAGTCTGACTCAGAGGGGCAAGAAAAGTACGGCAGGGAATTGAACAAAACGTCTTCCTTGTCAACTAACACATTCATCAGAAACGATGTCAACGTCACAATTACCAATGACGGAGCCGAAACAAGACCCCTTTATACTGATACTACGCCCAAGCGGGTGGATGGCAATGGATCATGCAAGCAAGACGGAAGTCCTGCTAAGCTGTACTGAAAAATATACCCAATAGAACAGCTCAAAAGGTTCAACGTGTGTCTGAATACTGCAAAGGTTACGGGTGTGTCTGAGTACTGTAAAGATTACGGGTGTGACGACAGAGATAAGAAGCGTTCGATGACGCATGCGAATTTTTTGGGCTAGTAATCATGATTTTACGACCAATCGAAGCTTGAGTTTGGAGCATGGAGACAGCGACTAGTCTTCGGGGCCCCAACCGGTTTCTGCAGGTAACCAATCACCTCTTATTTTATTTTATTCCTTTCTCACGATGAACACACGATAATTACCGTTGTGAAAACAATCAAGTAAACGCAAGCGCTTCAATTTATCATGCTATAAACCAGAAACTAGAGTTTAGCCAGAAGTCGCCAGATGTGTGGGGTTAGGGTTACTGAGGCACAGCTTCGATTGCCTCATGCAAATGACTTCCACAGCATCTCAATGATGTTGGCGCTTTTCTCCGCGTACTATCTTACCATCCTCCTCCCTCGGGCATCATAGTATAGTATGCCTCGTCCTCGTGGAAAGACCAAACATCGGTCTGTAGTCTCAGTCAAGCCCACTAGTCAAGGTGGCAAAACTCTTCAGCCTAATCAACATGCGCCTGTAACGACATCACCAATCGAGCGCGATAGCCGATCTCCTCCACGCCAGGCCTCACGCGAAACCACAATCCTGAAGACTCAGAGGAACGATGCTTTGCCAGGCACAACGTCCGCATGCACATCGTCGCTCTCCGAACCCTTGAAGGGATCGGATTCAGCCCTGCAGAAGAATGGTAAAAGTCCGTCGTGTGATCCTAGTGTTAAATGGCCGCCAATTGACTCCTCACTTTACAGATCCTATCACTCAAACCCGGTCCAAATTCTCTACGGAGAATCCGAACTTTTCCTCCTTTGCTAAGCAGATGCTCGAGGCCGGAACCACAGGTTAGTACACGTCTCTAACGAACTACCGATCGCGTCATTAAACACGACCGGCCAGTTCTTGAGATCTTGAAAGCTGCAGGCATTCTTGTTGCCGGAATGAAACATCATATTCGAGGTCCTCCTCTTCGTAGCCACCCACAAACCCGAGCAGATCTAAGAGATCAGATAGCGCACTGGCTTTCTGACGAACATCGTCAGTGGAACATGCTCTGGGTCCATGGGGTATCGGGCGTTGGAAAGTCAGTGATTGCTCAATCAATTGCGGACTACGCAAAGAGTACACGCCGTTTTGGGGCTGCCTTTTTCTTCTCTCAAGAGGATGCCTGTAATGATGCTGGTCGAGTCATTCCTACCCTCGCATACCAGCTTGCGCTCCACTCTCCAGCGTACAAACGACTTCTCACCCAAATCCTCGTGGATGATTCGACAATTCCAGAAAAGTCCATACGTGAGCAATTCAATGGGCTCATCATTGAGCCTTTCGCTACTCTCAAACGCCAAAATTCGCCTTTGATGAAGAGACCTTTACTTATCCTTCTTGATGGTTTGAACGAATGCGAAGATGAGGAGGCACAGTGCGAATTCCTTGAGCTCATCAGCGAGTTCGTGCGTACCGTTCCGGAGTTTCCACTTCTTTGGATGATCTGTAGTCGACCGGAATGGCATTTCTCCATGATGCTGTCCAGGGTGGATTTTGAAATCACTTGCGGGAGAGAGGAAATATTCATTGATCCCTCCCAGGCTCACAGAGAAGTGTATAGAGTCTTGGAAGGCGGTTTTCGGGATATTCGTCTCAAACACCTCGACTGCTTTTCGTCTTACGGGGATGGTGCGTGGCCTTCGACGGCCCAATTACTTCAGATTGCCAGTACCGCACCCAGCTTGCCTGTTTTTACGTCCACCATCCTCAGACTTGTGGGTAACCCCCTCACAGGGAACCCTATAACCGAACTCGAGCAGTGCCTCAGGTTCATTGGAAGCAATCATATCCAAAGTGTGACGAGCCCGCTTCACGCGTTGGATTTGATTTACAGAGGTGTGGTATCTACTATCGCGCGGGATAATTTGCCCATTGCTGGCCTGATCCTTGGCACGACCGTATTTTCTCATAACCCACTACCTTCGCTCCGGGTTCTTGCGAATTTCCTATCCTTTACCCCGGAGCAAGTGTATAGCGCTCTGGCGGGTCTTGAATCTGTCGTATATGTTCCTCATCCCGATGATGCAGACTCTGAATCTCTTCGCCTCCACGACGAATCCTTTGGTGAATTCCTGAAAGACCGGACTCGTTCTGGTAATTTCTGCGTGGACGCACCTCAAGTTCATAGAAACATGGCGTTACGAACTCTATCCATCTTCAATGCCCATCTCGATAATCGCGCTTGTTGGTTTGGGACGAAAATCAGTAGATGTGCGTATCGTTTTCACGTTTTTCTTAACCGTTGATATTGAACATAAGTATTAGGTACATGTCCTCCCACTGAACTCGAAGCGCATGTGCCTCTCCACCGATTTCCTTATCTATCCTGGGACTCTGAACTATACTCAGTCCAGCACGAGGTATATGTTGGTCTCACGGAATTTGTTCAACGAGAGTGTTGGTCGGCGTGTTGCAGGACAACGAAAGAGGATGAACCTCTTATCATCGCCGAAATTGAGAATTTTCCTTTCAGATTTCTTGAAACTCAAGATCTTGTCGAAAAGTCAGGGTTTACAGAGTTCTTGAACTGGCTCTCTGCGAGGGTACGTGGACATCCTTGAATGCGTTATCGTATTTTTTTAAGGTGTACATCTCCAGCATCCTTCGATTATTCGTAAGGATCCCATGTATGTGACGGATGCGCTGTTGGTCGAAAGGGTCGAGAGCTACCGAGAACGTGTGTTCCTACATGTTGCCACAGGACGTTTTCAATTTGCCGAAGGTCCGGTGAGTCGAATTCACTTTATCTTTTTTTTTTTGTTTATATTGTCTCATTGGGGGTTCGCGTAGAAATGTTCCCCTGAACAACGTTTTTTCTTGGGAATTGGTGCGAAGGCTTGTCTTGCTATTTACCATTCTGCGAATACTGCTCGTCGTCTTTGGATGGAGTATTTTCTTCAATTGGTTCAGAATTCAACGGAGGATGGTACTGTTATTACCCCGTAGCATTGGGTAATGAATTTACGATAGTTTGTGTTTGGGATACGTTTGTATATCATGAAGGGGATTATGAGACGAAGACGGTGCTAGTGATGCGTGGAGCAATGCTCTGGGATAGAAACTCAGTCCACGACCAATCTTCGATTGCTAACCTCTTCCTCGAGCCGTTCCTGATGCTTAAGGACCTAGATTCATTCCCAGACATACAGCCCTTGTTACTCCCTGAGTTTCTATCTGCTTATGGGATGCAATGGAATAGATTGATCGGTGCTTGGGTGCTGCTGAGGATCGGCTCAAAGGCAGCCGTGATGGTTGGGGAGTAGCTCATTGCTGGCGTGCTGATAGTAAGGTTCATCTGTTCTTCGGAACGACGTCCGTGATATACTGCTTCCCCACTACACGATTAGCTGACTCGAGGTTGCAGCTAGACTCGGTTCTCTTTCTCCTTCCCTCGGGCTGGGGGTTCGAAGGTTCGAATGCGGGATAGAATATTTCCCGCACACGAAGGAGTTCCACTGAAGTTCTCATTCCGTGTCCCGTGATAGGGGAAGTAGAGTGAGGATGTGAGTGGGTGTGGTAATTATCAGCTGTTGCGAAGGGTCTTTTTGCGCGGAAGACCATACTAGACTTGTCGTCGGGGTCATGCCGGCGACAAGTTTAATAGCATCCAACGAGTTCACACCTTCAATTGAACAGATTCATATCAATGGAATCTTCGAGGAGCCGAAAATCACATTCCCGATAGAGGAGCGTCCCTGACCGAAAGGGCCCTGAGATACCTACACGGCTCTAGGCTGTTCCATTTTTAGAAAATCCTCCTCCGATGGTCAACTGGTCGATGAAATCCACGGGGGTCAAGCAAAAAACACACTACTAGTCCATATATCAATTCAACGATTTTACAGGCAAACACAATACTACATATCTGGGTTTACAGCAATATTTGAGTACGAGTTACAAATCACGATAGGTCACACATGTCTGGTATTTTCTTGTTTTAAAATAGGTCAAATCAACGCATATTTAAAAGACAGCATGGAGAGGGCGGTGCTGAGCATGACCACCTCGATTAGAGACTGACGGGAGAGCACCCAATGACAACCAAGCCCCTCTGCACATCATCATGTCAGACATGCAATATGCTCAGAGCCAGCGATAACTCACAAATTCATTGTTCTGGCAGCAAACGGGCTGTTGGGAACAAGTGCCCCCAAGAGCGAGCGAAGCACAGTTGATCCCGACCAGCGCAGTAATTGGCTCGACGACAATGCCGAGCAAAGTCCAGAGGGTGGCGAGGGAGGGATCGTTGGCTTGGAGGAGGTTGCTAGAGTTGCAGCAAGACAACCCGGAGGGGTTGCACTGGCTGGCCGGAGGCGGGGTCTGGTTGGGGGGAGGCTGTATGAATTAATCATTTGTTAGTCAATACCCTGCATGGGGAGGAGGAATAAAGGCGTACAGAAGTGACGGTGACGGTGTGAGTGGCAGAGGCCACGGCGACAAAAGCGAGTGCAGAGATAGCGGAGAATTTCATTGTGAGGTGAGTAGTAGTATCTGAGAGCTGTTGCAAAGCTGTTCTGATGCTGGAGGATGCCCATCGACCATGGGGTCTTTTATATCTCGGCGACTGGCTGGCTTAGACCTTTCACTTTTTATTTTTATTTATTTTTCCCCTTATCCCTTGTGTCCTTGGCTGTACATTATTCCACAGAGATTTTCCGTTTCTCACATCTCAATTCTTGAGAGCTCGAATCCCACTCCAAATCTTACGAGACAAACGGCATTTCCGTGATGATATGTCAAGGTGGTTTCAAGAAAATCAATTTGACTACTTCTTCAAGTGAACCGTGAACATCTGCTATCCGTGCTTCCCATTGGCTGTATCTGGTTGCTTCATTATATAGCATCAAGTCCGCCGTGTCTATTTCTCGGTGACTGCGGTAGATATCTGGTGCCCAGTGCTTCCGTTCGGTGTATAGATCACTTTCGTTTCAAAGTGTGGGGGGCACTGTATTTCCCACCCTTGTTGTCTGCGCAAGCGCGCACACCAACGTGGGGGCCACGTACCGGATGCCCAGATGGCGCACTACGTGAACTAGGATCATAGCCTCACACAATCTGTCATAATCAGAACGGGGTAAAATACAATGCGCTTTGGTCTGTCTCGACACCGGAACAGAAGGAGGGGGTTAGGACGGACCTGCCCGTTACTCAGTGACCCCCTGATGCTCCACTGATATAAAATACAAACCTTCTCGAGACAGGGCTGTACGGAAAAACATATACAGCGTCTGATAATCTGGGAGTCCTAGGAGATTATTTCATCTATCTCTTGGAGTTGGGCGATGTGCTGCTGAACACCAACGTTCGATCAAGTCAACTGTCACTGTCATTCTCTTCGAATCCCTGGCATTCAGATTTATTGGCAGAGACTCAATTCCTGCATCACGTAACTGAGTGTCTGGCTGCCCAAGCCTCCGCACAGTAACACACACCCCACACATGTGCCTATAATGCGTTTGCTCCAGTGGCACCACAGCAGTCATGAGACCTGAATTCGAATATCCATATCCTTGGTTGACGGGGAATGGAGTTTGGTTTGGTTTCATGGCCCGGGACCTGAATTCGAAAGTGGTGAAGTCTATCCGGCTGAGGCGTCATATGTTGCGATGAGGGTTATGTCGGCTACCTTGGTGTTGCTATGGTCCTTCTTGGTTGGTATTACTGCTGTCGAACTTGGCATGATTTTCTGGGCGTGTCATTTGACTGCCCTTATGGTCCTTTGTGGTGCGTCCGTCCGCTTAATACTCAACTACTTACTCATCTACTTCTCTAGATGTCGCCTGGTTGACAATTTCGTGATTCATTCTTCTCGACCCTATGCTCCTCTTCTTCACCTTCCTTGCCGTTTTCTGTTTCACAAAATTCCACAACCAACAATACCAGTACATTCGCTCCACCAGCTCTCCGCTCCCACAACCTCATCACGTACAGGTCTTTCTCCTTTGATTGGCGGGTATGGCTTGCCAGACAATTGATTGTGTCACCAGGTACACGAATCATCCCCCCATCACGACATTTTCTGATGTACATTTTCTTTCAGTATCCAATTGGTCGGTCTATTCGTCACGGCTCTCACATGTGCCTACACTCTCGAAGACCTTTGGAAAAGGTTCGGCTACACCAGGCTCTCAGTCGTACGTCCTCCCTCTCATGCCCCAAATTCGCATCTCACATTATGATCCAGCGCGAACAAGCCAAGCACTGGGGCGCTCGTATCCTCTGTCTCATCATCCTCCCCACTCTCGTCTGCATGGCCTCTTTCAAACTTCACTTCCTCGTTCTTTCCCATTCCGGTCCTGGCGACGCCCAAATGTCTTCCCTCTTCCAAGCCAACCTGGTCGGCAACGATTTCTCCAAAAACCCACTCTCGATCGCTTTCGGTTCAAAAATCACATTAAAAAACATGGTTTGGGGCGGTGGTTTTACATTCCCATGTTCAAACTTATCCCGTCGGATCCAATCAACAACAAGTGACTTGTTATCATTGTAAAGATAGAGAGCTTAGACACTTTTTTTTGGTTGCAACCAGCGCTGGTTTGGTGGTATACAATCTTAATATTTTCTTTTTATTTCGAAGGTGAAGTGAGTGATGGGTTGTATGGATGTACAATACGGTGTGAATTTGTGTTCGTCGGATTATATGTATATATCGATGTTGGGGGGCTATATAGGGGAACGTGAAAAACCACTTCGAAATTGTTGCGGAGTTATGATATTTGGCATTACTTTGTTCCCCCAACTACCACAAGTACCCAGCGTTTTCCATTCGCACCCCGACAAAGTTGAGGAATTGTTCTCTTTGGTTAAACGTGGAACGCTATTGTTGGGCTGGGTAGTTCACACATTCGGCTATCAGTTCATCCCAAAACATTTCATATCTCCTGCAATTTTTCAGTGCGACGCATAATGCTACACGGTAAAATGAATGGTGTGCTTACAATACTTACTGATGCAGTTCACAGTGACAAAAATTGTGGGGGGAGATGTTGTACAAACAGTATATAAGGGGCTTTACTCACCCTCAATTCAGTTGAAATTGTACAGGTCCCTGACCAAAGGGTCCTGAGATACCTTCGCGAATCCCCTTCGCATTCTATTTTTAGAACATTCACCACTTAAGGATGATATCAACGGCGGACACGTATTGTCAAAACACATAAGTCAATTCAACGGTTTACAGACGCAATACTACATATCTGGGTTTTACAACAATATTCGGGTACGAGTTACAATCACGATATGTCTGGGCTTTTCTTGTTTACAATCGATCAAATCAACGCATACTTACTTACGGGACAACTTGGAGAAGGGGGCGCTGAGGATGGCCGCCTCGATTAGAGACTGACGGGAGAGCACCCGATGACAACCAAGCCCCTCTGCACATCATCATGTCAGACGTGTAATAATAATATACTCAGAGCCGGCGATAACTCACAAAGTCATTGTTCTGGCAACAAACGGGCTGTTGGGAGCAAGTGCCTCCAAGAGCGAGCGAAGCACAGTTGATCCCGACCAGAGCAGTAATTGGCTCGACGACAATACCGAGCAGAGACCAGATGATGGCGAGGGTGGGATCGTTGGCTTGGAGGAGGTTGCTAGAGTTGCAGCAAGACAACCCGGAGGGGTTGCACTGGCTGGCCGGAGGCGGGGTTTGGTGGGGGGGAGGCTGTATGAATTAATCATTGGTTAGTCAGTGCCCTGCATGTGGAGGAGACATAAATCCGTACAGCGGTGACCGTGACGGTGGTCCAGGCAGAGGCCATGGTGACAAAGGCTAGAGTAGAGATAGCGGAGAACTTCATTGTGAGATGAGTAGTAGTATCTGAGAGCTGGTGCAAAGCTGTTCTGATGCTGGAGGATGGCCATCGACTATGAGGTCTTTTATACTCTGGAATAAGTGTTGCTCTTGATATTATTTAATTACTTTCACTCTTGCTTATCTCTCGATACAAAACTCTACACGAAACATAAGATATTGTCTCCAAGATTTTTACGGTACGCTTTCGAGATGACGTGTTAAGAAATCGGCAGGGCCACTCTCAACTTTTTGCTACGATGTACACATGACCTTGTGGTCCATACCTTTTATGCAGTATTACCTGATTGTGTACCTACAATTTATGTTGATTCTATCGTCGAGGTGACAGGGCAATACCTCTGGGTGGCATATTACCGTTATCCATTTCATTGAAGAACCATGCCAATGGCATAACTTGGAGTACCATTCTCCGCCGTTGACTGCCTGCTGAATTGACCTGCGATTAGTTCACCGTACCGGAGGACGGTGCCGCGTGTTCCGACTAGGATATTTTTGGAGTTCGTCCCCCTATGTCGCGTCACCTATTTCACGGCATAGTCAACGAAACCCGTTGCCCACCGGAAGGCGAAGTGGCAATAAAGTGGCCGGTTTCCGTTCTGGCAAATATTGATGCTCCACACTGGCACACTTTCGAAGCACAATTGAATACGTCTGAATGAAGATATTTAGGCCTGTTCGGACATGCTATCAAATCCCCTGCTTGTCAACAAATAAGGATTGAAATAAAATAGTAAACCCCTACCATATATGGTTATACATGCCATATCCGGATGGCAAATACCATTCATATTTGTTTGTTCGGCATATAAAATGCATAATCATCCATTATCCTGTCTGAAAAAAAGTTGCAAAGGTACGAGCCCTGTGACTTCCATCTCTATTGTTAGCATTGTGCATTTACGCAACAGGGGCACAAGGATTCGAGACACGAGGTTCTGTCTCGTCACGGTCAAAGCCTGAATAGTTTTCGCAGCATATATGCATATATGACTTTAATCCTCACGGTAAAATTCACTGCACCGCCCGGTCTATGTACACCAGAGCCCGATTATTACACTGTTATTCTGAGATGCGCTTATGCTGTAGGGCAGATGATTTCGACTGAGATATCCAAAATCTCAGTTGACAGACCGGTACTTGTGTCAAGTCCTGTTGTACTTCTCCATGCCCGAGGACCTAACAACGGCACAAACCATGCCACCAGTCCAGAGTGAATCAACTTTTGGTATTTTTCCGCAGTTATCGTATGTTTCCCAGTCCAGTAATCTATATAGTCCCCGGGCTATGAAACGAAAACAAAACTCCATTCCCCCGTCAACCAAGGACATTGATATTCAAATTCAGGTCCCATGACTGCTACGGTGCCGCTGGAAGCAACGCATTATAGGCACATGTGTGGGATGTATGTTACTGTGCAGAGGCTTGGGCAGACAGACACTCAGTTACGTGATGCAGGAATTGAGTCTGCCCATAAATCTGAATGCCGCGGATCCGAAGAGCCGACAAGAATGACAGTTGACTTGGTCGAACGTGATGCTCAGCAACCCATCGCGCCCAACTCAAATAGATAGATGAAATAATCTTATAGGAGTCCCAGATTATCAGAGGCTGTAAATATTTTTCCGTACCGGTAGCCCTGTCTCGAGAAGGACTGTATTTTATAGCAGTGGAGCATCAAGGAGCATTGAGTAACGGGCAGGTCCGTCCTAACCCCCCTATATCTGTTCCGTTGTCGAGACATGCCAAAGCGCATTGTATTGTACACCATTCTGGTTATGACAGATTGTGCGAGGCTATGATCCTGGTTCACGTAGTGCGCCATCTGGGCATCCGGTACGTGGCCCTCACGTTGGCATGCGCGCTTGCGCAAACCACAAGGGTGGGAAAATACAGTGTCCCCCACACCCTGAAGCGGAAGTGATCTATACGCCCAACGGAAGCACTGGGCACCAAATCTCTACCGCAGTCACCGAGAAATAGACACGGCGGACTTGATGCTATATAATGAAGCAACAGGATACAGCCAATGAGAAGCACGGATAGCAGACGTTCACGATTCACTTGAAGAAGTAATTAAATTGATTCTGTCGGAACCACTTCGACATATCATCACAGAAATGCCGTTGTTTGCGTAAGATTTGACATGAGGTTCATACTCCCAAGAATTGAGATATGAGAACGGAAATCTCTGTGGAACAATGCACAGCCAAGAACACAAGACAAGGGAAAAAATAAATAAAAATAAAAAGTGAAAGGTCTAAGCCAGCCAGTCTCCGAGATATAAAAGACCTCATGGTCGATGGGTATCCTCCAGCATCAGAACAGCTTTGCAACAGCTCTCAGATACTACTACTCATCTCACCATGAAATTCTCCGCTATCTCTGCTCTCGCTTTCGTCGCCGTGGCCTCTGCCACTCACACCGTCACCGTCACTTCTGTACGCCTGTATTCCTCCTCCCCATGCAGGGCATTGACTAAGAAATAATTATTTCATACAGCCTCCCCCCAACCAGACCCCGCCTCCGGCCAGTCAGTGCAACCCCTCTGGGTTGTCTTGCTGCAACTCTAGCAACCTCCTCCAAGCCAACGATCCCACCCTGGCCATCCTCTGGACTCTGCTCGGCATTGTCGTCGAACCAATTACTGCCCTGGTCGGGATCAACTGTGCTTCGCTCGCTCTTGGCGGCAGTTGCTCCCAACAGCCCGTTTGCTGCCAGAACAATGAATTTGTGAGTTATCGCTGGCTGTGAGTATATTACACGTCTGACATGATGATGTGCAGAGTGGGTTGGTTGTCATCGGGTGCTCTCCCGTCAGTCTCTAATCGAGGCGGCCATGCTCAGCGTCACCCTCTCCAAGTTCTCCCGTAAGTAAATATGCGTTGATTTGACCGATTGTAAAACAAGAAAACCCCAGACATGTATGAATTATCGTGATTGTAACTCGTACTCGAATATTGCTGTAAAACCCAGATCTGTAGTATTGCGTCTGTCAACCGTTGAATTGACTTATGTGTTTTGACAATACGTGGCCGCCGTTGATATCATCCTCAAGAGGCAAATGTTCTAAAAATAGAATACGAACGGGAGCCGCGAAGTTATCTCAGGGCCCTTTGGTCAGGGACACATTTCGGGGGACTACGAATCTCGGCTTCCTGCACGATTTCAAGTGATATGAATCTTTTTAATTGAGGGTGAGTAAAGCCCCTTATATACTGTTTGTACAACATCTCCCCCCACAATTCTTGTCACTGTGGACTGCATCAGTAAGTACTGTAAGCATACCATTCATTTTACGGTGTAGTATCATGCGTCGCATTGAAAAATTGCAGGAGGTATGAAATGTTTTGGTCTGAACTGATAGCCGAATGTGTGAACTACCCAGCCCAACAATAGCGTCCCATATTTGACCAAAGAGAACAATTCCTCAACTTTGTCGGGGAGCGAGTGGAAAAACGTTGGGTACTGGTGGTAGTTGGGAGAACAAAGTAATGTCATATATCTTCAACAATGATAACTCCGCAACGCTTTCGAAGCGGTTTTTCGCGTTCCCCTACATAGCCCTCGAACGTCAGTATATACATATAATCCGACGAACACAAATTCACACCTTATTGTATATCCATACAACCCACCCCTCACTTCACTTTCGAAATAAAAGAGAAAAATAAAATAATATTAAAATTGTATACCACTAAACTAGCGCTGTTAGCAACCGAAAAAATACCTATCTAAGCTGTCAAAGAAGTCCATATCAAGGACGAAGGAATCACATCCTCCGCATCCCATTTTGTTTTAAACGCCTTCATAGATATTCCAAGTCTACAACCACAACCATATCGTCAACGAATGATTCTCATCATTCGTTTTCAACTTTCCTCTATGAACGTCGTCCACCACTTCCATACGCCAAACAGCATGACCATCTCCAACCGTTTCGTTACCATACCCTGATACTCCGAAATTGAGTTTTGTCACTGGTGCGAGAACGGTGTGGGAATGTAAATTTCGACTTGTAGATGGTTGTTTCAAACGAACTAAATCTCCATCTTTCAAAAATCGGATATTGGAATTTGGATCGTAAGCTGGTACTTCCCAAGATGGTTGAACGACCCATTCGTTGTTGTTATCTTTATGATGATAACAAGTCACTTTTTGGTGATTGGATCCGACGGGATAAGTTTGAACATGGGAATGTAACAAACCATCGCCCCAACCCACGTCTCTTTAAGGGATCTTTGAACCGAAAGCGATGGAGAGTGGGTTTTTGGAGAAATCGCTGCTGACCAGGTTGGCTTGGAAGAGGGAAGACATTTGAGCGTCGCCGGGACCGGAATGGGAAAGAACGAGAAAGTGAAGTTTGAAAGAGGCCACCAAGACGAGAATGGGGAGGATGATGAGACAGAGGATACGAGCACCCCACTGCTTGGCTTTTTCGCGCTAGATCATAATGTGAGATGTGTATTTGGGATATGGGAGGGAGGACGTACGACTGAGAGCTTCGAGAGTGTAGGCATCTGTGAGAGCCGTGACGAATAGACCGACCAATTTGATGCTGAAAGAAAATGTACATCAGAAGACATCGTGATGGGAGGATGATCGGCGTACCTGGTGACACAATCAGTTGTCTGGCAAGCCATACCCACCAATCAAAGGAGAAAGACCTGTACGTGATGAGGTTGTGGGAGCGGAGAGCTGGTGGAGCGAATGTACTGGTATTGTTAGCTGTGGAATTTTGTGAAACAGAAAACGGCAAGGAAGGTGAAGAAGAGGAGCATAGCGTCGAGGAGGATGAATCGAGAAATTGTCAGCCAAGCGACATCTAGAGTAGATGAGTGGATAGTTGAGTATCAGGGGGACAGACGCACCACAAAGGACCATAAGGGCAGTCAAATGACACGCCCAGAAACTCATGTCAAGTTCGACAGCAGTAATACCATCCAAGAGCAACACCAAAGGTAGCCGGCATAATCCACATCGCAACATATGGCACCTCAGCCGGATAAACCTCCCCACTCTCGAATTCAGGCCGGGCCATGAAACCAAACCAAACTCCATTCCTCGTCAACCAAGGATACGGATACTCAAATTCAGGTCTCATGACTGCCGTGGTGCCACTGGAGCAAACGCATTATAGGCACAGATGTGGGATTTATGTTACTGTGTGGAGGCTTGGGCACTCAGTTACGTGACGCAGGAATTGAGTCTGCCAATACACCTGAATGCCAGGAATCCGAAGAGCCGACAATAATGACAGTGACAGTTGACTTGGTCGAAATAATCTCGTAGGAGTCCCAAATTATCAGAGGCTGTGAATGTTTTTCCGTACTGGTAGCCCTGTCTCGAGAAGGATTGTATTTTATAGCAGTGGAGCATCAAGGGGCATTGAGTAACGGGCAGGTCCGTCCTAACCCCCTCTATCTGTTCCGGTGTCGAGACATACCAAAGCGTATTGTATTGTACACCATTCTGGTTATGACAGATTGTGCGAGGCTATGATCCTGGTTCACGTACTCTGTGCCATCTGGGCATCCGGTACGTGGCCTTCACGTTGGCCGTGCGCACTTGCGCAGACAACAAGGGTGGGAAATACAGTATCCCCCACACCCTGAAGCGGAAGTGATCTATACGCCCAACGGAAGCACTGGGCACCAAATCTCTACCGCAGTCACCGAGAAATCGACACGGCGGACTTGATGCTATATAATGAAGCAACAGGATACAGCCAATGAGAAGCACCGGATAGCAGACGTTCACGATTCACTTGAAGAAGTAATTAAATTGATTCTGTCGGAACCACTTTGACATATCATCATGGAAATGCCGTTGTTTGCGTAAGATTTGACATGAGGTTCATACTCCCAAGAATTGAGATATGAGAACGGAAATCTCTGTGGAACAATGCACAGTCAAGAACACAAAACAAGAGGAAAAATAAATAAAAAATAAAAAGTGAAAGGTTTAAGCCAGCCAGTCACCGAGATATAAAAGACCTCATGGTCGATGGTCATTTTCCAGCATCAGAACAGCTTTGCAACAGCTCTCAGATACTACTACTCATCTCACAATGAAATTCTCCGCTATCTCTGCTCTCGCTTTCGTCGCCGTGGCCTCTGCCACTCACACCGTCACCGTCACTTCTGTACGCCTTTATTCCTCCTCCTCATGCAGGGTATTGACTAAGAAATAATTATTTCATACAGCCTCCCCCCAACCAAACCCCGCCTCCAGCCAGCCAGTGCAACCCCTCCGGGTTGTCTTGCTGCAACTCTAGCAACCTCCTCCAAGCCAACGATCCCACCCTCGCCATCATCTGGTCTCTGCTCGGCATTGTCGTCAACCCAATCACTGCACTTGTCGGGCTCAACTGTGCTTCGCTCGCTCTTGGAGGCACTTGCTCCCAACAGCCCGTTTGCTGCCAGAACAATGACTTTGTAAGTTATCGCCGGCTCCGAATATATTACACATCTGACATGATGACGTGCAGAGGGGCTTAGTTGTCATCGGGTGTTCCCCCGTCAGTCTCTAATCGAGGCGGCCATCCTCAGCACCGCCTTCTCCAAGTTGTCCCATAAGTAAGTATGCGTTGATTTGACCGACTGTAAACAAGAAAAGCCCAGACATATCATGATTGTAACTTGTACCCGAATATTGTTGTAAAACCCAGATATGTAGTATTGCGTCTGTAAACCGTTGAATTGACTTATGTGTTTTGACAATACCTCGCCGCCGTTCATATCATCAAGAGGCAAATGATCTAAAAATAGAATACAAACGGGAGCCGCGAAGGTATATCAGGGCCCTTATGTCAGGGACACATTTCGGGGGCGTACTACGAATCTCGGCTTCCTGTACGATTTCAACTGATATGAATCTTTTTAATTGAAGGGTGAGTTAAAGCTTTTCGTAGTCTATTATTGGCTGTCGGAACGAATATTTCGTACAACATCCTCTAACCCGTTCTTTTTTTACCAGTAGAGATATGAAAATATTTTTGTTCCCGTGAACTAACAATCCACATTTGACCAAATGGCACAAATTCCTCAACTACAAAAAAAAAAAAAGGGGTTTATCGGGGGAGCGAACGGAATGGTGTTAATCCCAATCGTCTACAAAGAATATTAACAATGGATTACTACGTGACTATGATTAGCAATCTCTGTTTTTTTTTTTTTTTTTTTTCATACACTTATACACGGCGTATGGACTCGGCTCTCAGAGCGGGTTTATCATTCCAACACATAGCACATAATAGTTTTTTTCGTACCTATCTCACTTCACCTTCGAAATTAAACAAAGACAAAAATAAAATAATATTAAGATTTTATACCCAGCCGCAACAAAAGTATCTAAGCAACTCCACATCAAAGACTCCCTCCCATCCTTTTTTTTCTCGCATATTGTTAAACGCCTTCATAGATATTCCAAGTCTACAACCCCATCATCATTAGTACCAATAATAAGAATACAAAAGAAAAAAAAACACACCTTTCGCCATCCCAACCCCCAATGCTCATTAACCGCCCCCTCAATCCCAAACGCCACACCCTTAAACCACCAAAACGACCCCACAATCACAAACGCACAAACACCAAAGACGATAGATTTCGTTTGAGATGAGAGATTACGAGATGTGAATATGAAGTGATCGAGGATGTGGGAGAGCATTAGGACTGAGAAATATAATGTTGGCAACTGTGTTTTTTTTTTTGTTAGTTTTGAGAAAGAGAGGGAGAGAGAGGGACGTACGTAGTGATGAATGTATGTTACGCGTCCCATAACCAAGAACGGTACTACCCACCATCATCAGTCCAAGACCCAAGCACGAAAAAACGCAACGAAACTCACCAAAATGAAAAACCCATCCAAAAAACGCAACCTTCCCAACATAAACAAAATGTTCCCACTCCCTCCCATCCATATCCTCATACCTCCTCTGCCACCTCAAAACATACCCAACCCAAACCACAACCGCAATTCCCAAACTCACCGTCCCCGCCCACCAGATCACCGGTGTCCCAATTAAATAATATTTGAGTTGTGAATCTCCCCAACCACACATTCTTAAACCTAGATGAAGGAAGGGCCAATCGAGGGGTTTTGATGCGAGTATGTCTTCTTTGTCGGGGTCCGGGATTAGAGCGTTGTTGGATGTCATCATTGCTACGTTTAGATGCCAGAAATCTCGGAGGAACGGGGATTTGTAGAGTTTCATGTCACCGGCGGGTACTATTTCAAATTAACAACACAAATGGGAGGAGGAAAAAAAAGAACGCACGGCGATCGTTCCAATGAGATTCGACATTCCAATACGTATGCGCATCCCCCACATTATTCTCTTTATCACAACTAACCTCAACCTGCTTAAACCCCCACTGCGGTAAAATCGCATTAGCAGCTCTCAAATAACACCCCAACTGATTATGCCTAAACCTCAACCTAGTCGTCAACGAATGAATCTCATCATTCGTTTTCAACTTTCCTCTATGAACGTCATCCACCACTTCCATACGCCAAACATCATGAACATCTCCAACCGTATCATTACCATACCCTGATACTTCGAAATTGAGTTTCGTTACTGGTGCGAGAACGGTGTGGGAATGTAAATTTCGACCCGTAGATGGATGATTCAATCGAACCAGGTCTCCATCTTTCAAAAATCGGATATTGGAATTTGGATCGTAGGGTGGTTCTTCCCAAGAAGGTTGAACGACCCATTCGTTGTTGTTATCTTTATAATGATAACAAGTGACTTGTTGTTGATTGGATCCGACGGGATAAGTCTGAACATGGGAATGTAACAAACCACCGCCCCAACCCATGTTTTTTAAAGTGATTTTTGAACCGAAAGCGATCGAGAGTGGGTTTTTGGAGAAATCGTTGCCGACCAGGTTGGCTTGGAAGAGGGAAGACATTTGGGCGTCGCCGGGACCAGAATGGGAAAGAACGAGAAAGTGGAGTTTGAAAGAGGCCATGAAGACGAGAATGGGGAGGATGATGAGACAGAGGATACGAGCGCCCCAGTGCTTGGCTTGTTCGCGCTAGATCCTAATGTGAGACGTGAATTTGAGGTATGAGAGGGAGGACGTACGACTGAGAGCCTGGTGTCGCCGAACTTTTCCCAAAGGTCTTCGAGAGTGTAGGCACCTATGAGAGCCGTGACGAATAGACCAACCAATTTGATACTGAAAGAGAATGTAGATCAGAAAATGTCGTGATGGGAGGATGATGGGTGTACCTGGTGACACAACCAATTGAAAAGCCTGTCATGGCGAGCCATAACCACCAATCAACGGAGAAAGACCTGTAGGCGATGAGGGTGATTGAGCGGAGGGGTGATTGAGGGAACGTACTGGTATTGTTGGTTGTGGAATTTTGTGAAACAGAAAACGGTGAGGAAGGTGAAGAAGAGGAGCATAGCGTCGAGGAGGATGAATCGAGAAATTGTCAGCCAAGCGACATCTAGAGTAGATGAGTGGATAGTCGAGTATCAGGGGGACAGACGCACCGCAAAGGACCATAAGGGCAGTCAAGTGACACGCCCAGGAACTCATGCCAAGTTCAACGGCAGTATACCATCCAAGAGGGACCATAGCAACACCAAAGGTAGCCAACATAACCCTCATGGCAACATAGGGGACCTCAGCCGGATAAACCTCACCACTTTTGAATTCAAAACCACCATTGTAGCCAGCAAGCAAACCAACAAAACCCACAATCATTTTACCCAAAGGTGGATGAACGTCGAAATAGAATTCACGTTTGAGATAATGAGAACCGAATTTACCGAAGTGGGCTTCATCCCAGACGACGATGTTTGAGGCGCCGATTTTGTGGAAACGAGTCCAGCAGGAGAGGAGGGTGTAGATGATGGGTGGGAGGTGTTCGAGGTTTTGGAGGAGGAATTCGCGCTGGGAGGAGGAATGATGAGAAGGCCAGGCAGGTAGAAGAAAGGGAGACGTACGATTGAGGTTGGAGGAGGGGGAGGTGGTTGAGGCATACGACCGCTGCCAATGTGAGGCTTCAAGTTCCTATTGGCCTTGTTGTAGACGTCCTTGCCCTCGTCATCGTCGTCGTCGTAGTACTGTGACTGGTAGTGCTCTTTAGTGTCGTCGTCTAGGATGGCAGGACCAGTGCGTAGACGTCTACGAGCTTTTTCGTCAGGCATAGAGGAAGGGGGATGGTGGTAGAGAGGAAGATGATGGGCGTCTGTGTGTTGGGGGTGTGTTAGGTGTTCGTAGTCAGAGTCGGAGGAGTGGTGTGCGTGGAGAGGAAAGTCGACGGCGACGGCAGAGGGCCGCATTCACAAAACAGAGTGGCAGGAGGGAGAAATGGGCCAGCACATGATCAGCCTGCCACGTCAATCTCCCAGCGCTAAACAACTCATCACAGTGACTACATATTTACTACAACACCTACGTAGTTACCTGATGTCGCTGGTATCGAGCTACATCCCAATCAGCCATCACCCAAAACACCAGCAAGAACCACCTACCAGTCACCATAGCATGTCCGCGCTCATACGGCTCCAGCGTAGCCTGCTCCAGAGGTTTAAAACGACCATCACTCAGCTTTTGCACTTCATTCGCATACACCACATCCGCAGGAATCGTCGAGTCAATACAACTCGCTTTTATTGAAATGATAACATGTCCTTGGTCTTTCAGGAAACTCTCCGCGTTGTGAACCACGATACGTGCTTGATCGGGCTGAGCGACGTCGGCGAATATCACGTCGACGATTGAGAGTAACATTCGGTATTTGTTTGGAAGTCGGGCGTCCTCCACGATGGCTGGGATTCAAGTGAATAGGTCATCTCGACAGAGACTTGATGAGAAGAACTTACGGATGACATTTGTTCGTTTTTTGGCCATGTTGATCAAATCCCGTCCGGAACGCGGTGAGAATTCCACAGCATATACAACTCCTTCCTACATCCCCATCAACACACAAAAATCTCAAGAGAAAGCGTAACTCACAGGTCCAACAATATCAGCAACATGACTCACACTAGTCCCACTCGCAGCACCCAAATACAAAACCTTTGCTCCAGGTTGAATAAACACATGGTCCAACCCCCCAAGCACCCCAGCCGCCAATTTCGATCTAAAAGGATTCCAAACCCTATACTCAATTTTCGTTCCATCCTCTCCTCCCTCCACTGATATCCTTTTTTCTCCATATACGGATTCACCGGGAACGAGGTTTTTGGTTACGAGCATTTGTTCTTTGCCTTTTGCGATGAAGATTCCGGGGTGGTTGTGTGGTTCGATTATGACGTTTGAACCTCCACGAGGGCCGCCTCCGCGACCTCCACCACCTCCGCGACTACCACGCCCACCACGACCTCCTCGCCCACCAAAACCACCACGTCCTCCCCCACCCCCACGAGCTACACCACCTACCAAATCAAATTTAGTTTTCAGTGAAAAAAGAGATATAGGTGTACGCACCGCGTCCACGAGGAGGTCCACCTCTACCTCCACCACCACGTCCCCCACCACTAAATCCACGTCCTCTCCCTCCTCCTCCTCCTCGTCCACCAAATCCACCCCCTCCTCCTCGTCCACCACCAAATCCACCTCGTCCACCTGATGCACCTAACTTTATAATCAGAAACGAGAGACTTTTGGAAGAAAATGTATATACCGAATGCCATTTTGAATTTCTTACTGGATGGTTGTGGGAGTGGGTATGTGTTTGCCGTCCAAACACAATTTTTCTCTGGGATTGCCTTTTTGGGTAAATGGTTATCTTATCTTATCTTTGTTATGGTCACCCGCATTTCGTGTTCAATAAATCAAATTTTCCTGTTTTTTAAATTCATTTAACCATGATAGATGGCAGTCGCTACTGTCATTCCGATCGACAATGTAAATAACTATGGCTATGAGTATGATGACTCTCAGTCTAAGCAGGAATCATTCACCTGTCCAGTCCTCCAACCACCGTGACCTATCCTGGTTCTCATTCCCCCATATCAAATAGCCTCTCGTCGCAGGAGCGGACACGAAGTATTTTCTGTTGTCAAAGGAAATAAGATCGCTTCGTTATTCTGATCCTACGGGAATTTCATTGTGAGTGTCATTCCGGAAAAACTTTGAGTCAAGGCCTGCGGCGCAGTGGGCCTTGATTGGTGGAGTGCCCGCGAAGAACAGCAGTGTCGTACATCCAACAGATCTTCTTACTGCCGAGAGGTGACTTCAATGTAGGCTATTCCGCGTTTGGTGATACGTGGGACTACTCCAAGATTTTTTTTTTTATTGGAGGTAGAACCTTCGCATTGGTATTCGAAGTACGAATGTCATGCAACTACGGGTAGAGTAATTGATGTAAAAGTGAGGGTTCCTGTTTGTTTACCACATGTTGGCGGGCAAAGTCAACTCCGGGTAATCAACCCACCTCGTCTCGTAGATGTGTGTTTTGTCACAACAGCTTTTTATTTTACGCTAAATAAAACTGTTAGATTTATGAAAAAGCTGCGTTTTGTCGTTGGAGAAATTCAAGCTGGGGGTACATGTCAGAACCCGTGACCCCAAATCACTAGTCATGACTTGGTTGTATGTTGTTTATGAACATAGAGTCAGGTTGAGGTTGCTTATTTTCTTTGGTTTCTACCCCTCCCACTATCCATCCCCGAAGGCGTGTACCCAGCGTATTTAGATGTCATCTCGGTCTGGATCATACCTAGAACATGTCACAGGATCGACCAGAAGTTTTTCGGTGTTTTCGCCACGACATCTGGCTTTCGACGCCTCAACGTTTAATGTTCAACGTTCAAAGGTCAACTCTACACCGTCTAACAAGCTTTCAACACCTGCCCAAAAGGAAATAAAAAATGCCGCATATCATTATATCGGCTCGATGCTACCCAGACACAAGATTCAACCGGTGTCACATAGAGTCGGCATATCTGCCTTGCCTCGAAAAGCGACACACCCTTAGAGCTATTATTAACTCCTTGGACCAGGCTATAAAGCAAGGCGTTCCTCAGGGGGCTTAACGCTTTTCCAGGAACAACACTACTGGGCTTAAGCAGGCTCCAGCTCCTCGTTCCCGGATATCTCATCTTCCTCCTGCGCACGAACACGACACGTTTGTACTTCGTCCACGGTATCCGACTCCATCGTCGACGCTTCCACTTGCGCTAAATTGACGCCGGCACATCCTAGGGGTGTGGGTTTGAGTTCATTGGGAAGGAAGAAAAAAACGCTTAGTGGAGTGTTGGGTTCACGCACACCCTCGAATTCGACCCTGCCTCGGATATCACAAAGGAATTTAGTCCTTCCGCAATCACAACGTCGGTTACTCCTTTTACCTATTGCGTTGCTTCTTTACCTTGGAACTTCGGTACTCGGGAATTGACGGGCATCTCTCTCGTCGATTCGCCTGTGCGATTGGAAGTGAGCTATGTCCGTGTCGGAAATGATACTAAAAATTTATTTCCAGAAGTCTAGTTACGCAAGCCATTCTTGAAACACACTCCGCGATCCGCCATTTCTTTCGAACCCGCTTTCCTCGGTTCTGGTCTCATTTGACCAAGTATTTGACGAGGAGACATTAAGAATCCCAGACTTCTATGCTTCCCCTCCACTTCCCCAATATGTCCTCGACAGAAACCAATGATGAAACAGCAAAATCTTCGTCTGTCTCTCACAAGTCTTCTTCAGTCATGGAACAAAGCAACCCAGGCTCAAATGATGTGGTGGATAAACTAAGTCGGGAGAGTGGGGGCTCAACTCTCAAATGCCAGGCGGAATCTTACGAAGTACCATGTGAAGGAGGAGAGGGAGAGCTAAATAGGGGGCTACAAGAAGTCGAGGAGAAAATTAAAGTACCCGCGGCGGAAACAGAATTTCCGGAAGGCGGACTGAGAGCGTGGCTGGTAGTCTTTGGTGTGAGATTTGTTCTTCTCCGCCAACTTTCGTTTCATGTTAAAGCCTGAAGGGATTAGGGAATGTGCAATTGTTTCTGTACGTGAGTCTACACCTTCATTGAATTTTCTTCCTTTGTGTCACGTTCCTTGGCCAGACTCGGCTATGTCAACTCCTGGGGTGTACGTTCTTCGTTTTAGTCTGACTAAGTTCGTGCCCGCTCACATATCTGCAGGTCTTCCAGGCTTACTATCAAGAAACGTTGCTCAACGGTCATTCTCCTTCGACCATGTAAGCTCACCTCGATTTTCTCATTGGAGTATGGCTTGGTTCACACCGCCCTTCGCGTAGTGCATGGATAGGCTCCATTCAAGTACCAGTCTGCCTCCTCCCCATTGACATGTTCTAAATCTTTGTGTCTCTAGTATGCCTTAATTTTCTTTCCCGCACTCATCGTCGGTCGTCTCTTTGACGTGGGCCATTTCAGAGACGTCATCCTTTCGTCAAGCGTACTACTTGTGGTCGCAACATTTTTGGTCGGGCAATGTACACAATTTTGGCATTTTTTACTTTGCCAAGGATTTGCCATTGGGGTATGTCCAACTTTCACATCATCGTTTGGTCGTGAAGTTAAAGAAGGGACGCTTGATGTAGATCGGGTGTGGTGGCGTGTTTGGATGTTGTTATCCCATTGCCGCGCACTGGTTCAAGAAAAGACGGGGACTTGCGGTGGGGTATATTGCTATGGGGTCTTCGATAGGGGGAACAGTTATCCCTTTTGCTGTCAGAGGCTTGATTCCGCGGGTTGGGTTTGTGCTTCTGTTCCGCTCTTCTCGTGACGTCATTCTTTAATGCGTTGCAGATTTCCGTGGACTATGAGGATCATTGGTTTTATCTTGCTCGTAGTCGTGGGGACGTGTAACTTGGTGCGTGGTCTCATGCAAAATCTACCAGTACTGATCGCTATCACTATTATGATTAGACGATGAAGAGGCGCCTTCCACCTGCAAAAGCCAAGGGTGGATTATTGAACCTCGCTGCGTTCAAGAGTCCACCGTATACCCTCTACTGCGTCTCGTCGCTAATCATCTTTCTCGGCCTTTACACAGGTAGGTCAACCCATTAACACTGCAATATTTCGGTCACTAACCTATAATACAAAGTGTTAACCTACGTTAACGTGAGCGCACGGCAGCTCGGGAGTTCATCAGATCTCGCTTTCTACTTTGTAGCATTTGCCAATGCAAGCTCGCTCTTGGGAAGATTGACTGCAGGTCTCGTTGCGGATACGGCAGGAATGATTTCTAAATGGTGGCTATACGAACCTCATCTGACGTTACCATTTAGGCTCGATCAATGTGATAATCCCTACAACTCTCGCAGCAGGCATCCTAACATACGCCTGGCCCTTTGCCAGCTCTACCGCCTCTCTTATCGTTGTAACAGTCCTCTATGGGTATTTCTCCGGAGTGTATGTTGCCCTCTTGTCTAATCCTATCATGAATTTCGGAGGAGAGGGTGATGTGGGAAGGAGGGTCGGGATGTTCTTGACGATCACAGCTCTGGGTGCCCTTGCGGGCCCACCAATATCCGGGGTTATCAATGCGAGAACGGGTGGGTTCGAAGCGGTAGGCTTGTACGCAGGTGGGTCCCGGATTATTCGGAGAACTCTCACGCGGGAATTATTAATGTGATTCGCAGGGAGTGCAGTGGTCGCGGGCGTCGCGTGTATGGTCGGTGCGAGGTATCTTGCGCTGGGCCGGTGGACTGGAAAAATGTGACATGGCTTCAGATGATGTATAGACTGACGTTGTATGACGATTTCAACATATCTCTGACAATGATCTTATAACATTTCTTTTTCTCCGAGATGGTTCCATCTGTTTTCGACTAGATCTTTATCATGAGATTTCGAACGTTGGGCACTGGGTTCTATGTAGGGTCTTTCGATCTCTAGGCCACCAAATTCGTAAAACGCCATATACTACCACCTAAGAGGCCATAGTGTGGCAACATGATGCAGTCAGCCACCCAAACTCAAGGAGAAGTGCTGCATATCATTGCGTCGAGCCGCCATCGTACATTTCCCTCGCACAGGCGGGCGACCTTCCCAGCTCCCCGGAGCTATATTTACCAGCCCCTCACACAGGCGTATCTCTCAACGAGAGATCCCTCGCAGGGTTTGAGCCCTTTCCAGGGACGGTACTACTGGGGGTAATCGCGTGTGCCTAGGGCCCCGTTCCCCAACAGGGACGTTTGGGATTCTAAATAGGCTTCTCTGTATTGGGTGGTCTGCAAGGTGCCGGGGTCAAGTTGACGGATGTTATCAAAGGAACTGTGTTGGTCTCGAAACTCAGTGCATTTTCCCCTCGACACATGTTGACCGGCATTATGTGAGCATCGAGCTACAATTTCTCCCCTCTGCGTTTGGTAGTGGTCACACGAGGCAGAAAGGAAAAATTGTAGAGGGTCTCTGAGGCGGATCAAACTACAACCTTCAGGAAAATGTCCGCTACAATACCTGTTGATATATTCAAGAGTCAGCAGATATTTATGATGCTCTTGTTTGGAAAACCTCAAGTAGTGTCTCATGGTATAGTCGAGCTCCTAATAGGGCTCGGGGGTTTCGGCGCTGTAACACGAGGGTTGGGTGATTTTTCATGAAGACTCGGACCGGCAGGAATTCTCTCCATAAATGCCCACCTTCCCAAATGCGGTGTTGATGCTCAATTGGGCAGCCGACGTGTAAGTATAAGTGTCGGTTATGTCACTTCGTGGGGTGTCGAGTAGTCCTAACCCATCGTTCTTTTCCGGGTACCAAATGACCCCTGAATACGGTGAACTCGACGGGGTTCTGCTAGAGGTGAATTAATTATGGTGGATCGATATGGAAACCAGGAGAAACGAGGAAAGTTATGCTCTTGTCTGTATATACATACACACTCCTCCCCTACTACTGGGGCCGTACAGCACGAGGGTTTAATATCCGGTGCTCTATACCAACTCTCCACGAATTTTCTCTTCGGACTCACGTTCTTTCACATGAAGAGGTGACGGTGGAGCATGTGCCCCTGCCTCGCCCGAATTCCACGGTGGATAACGTCGACCCGTAAAATTTTGAGTCAAGGCTTCTGGAAACCGGGATTAATGAGGCCAGGCCCTTGAGTCCTCGGCCTTGTCTTCCTTCATCGGACGAGGGGGATGTCGTAGGTACGCGTACGAAGAGGACTAGTGGGAGGAGGGAGACGGATAGCCGTTTGAAGGCCTAGCCGTCGTCCGATCTCCACAATGACTTGTACGAGGATCACCGCTCCGTCTCGTTTTCCAAGTTCTTCAAAGAGGATACAATCCGAATAGTGGTGAGCAAGTGTCAAATTTTCACAGTGAGCATTGCATAGTGGTCGGGTTTGATTCGTTGTACCCAGATTGCGGAGTTGGGTGTGAGGAGGGGAGAGGGAGAGAATGGGATTCAAGATTGTATAAATTTCCACTGGGGCGGGACGTTGGAAAACACCAACTAGTGTCTACTAGTGATGGTAAGGTAACGCAAACACAGGCGCGAGGGAGACTCCAACGCGTGGGGTGGAGAGAGGTCACCTCCAGGTAACCCCTACTCCCACAGCGCAAATTGGGTGTATATTGGTTAAGTAACCTTTCTCGATAAAATCCCCGAGTTTCAGTGTCAGAAGGTAGGTTTACACTTTGCTTTCGAAGTTTTGTGCCACTGAAAATATTCATGGGTAAGTCGCCAGGTTTTCATAAGAGAACCATTCGAGGTGACGGGTCCCGGCCCGGGCTCTTCCTTTCACTATCAACACACAGAAACAAGTCCGCGTGCTAAGCCCAACTCTAGGGAAGATATCCTTCATCCGCTGGGTCCCTGTCCTGCCAAGGGTATAGACTATCAGAGACTATCGCTACTACATACTTTCCCTATGGCATGTAGTTTTGGTCATGAATCTGATTCCAGCCAGAGGTTCCCAATTCTCTTCCTCTCTACCGCTCCCTCTCAGTATACGTCCTCGTACACATGTATCTAGTGTATTAGAAGATTATCTCCGCCTCGATGATGACCTAAAACCCGGCACAAGATCAAGCACCATTCCCATAAATCCTTGGTTGCGCTTACTACTCATCATGGACGATGCCACCATTAAAGGTCTCAAGATCTCAACGTTAGTATTTAATTCTGGCTTTCTCAAGCACTGTCTAACAAGCTTTCAACACCTGTCCAGGAGCGGCTTAAGAGGGTTTGGAATGTCACGTATCACTGCGTGAGTTTCTCAGTCCTTGCTCGGTAGGAGATCGAGCCGGTGACATGAATCAGGGTATACTTATCCCTTGCGCCAGGTAAGGGTCATTCCCCGGCTCTCCATGGCTATATATACTTCCTCACGCATGCATATAAAACGAGACGTCTAGGCGTAACATTGTGCCAGAGACTATTGGGGATAATCCCGCATGCCGGCGGCCCAACCCCAATAAAATCGGCCAACATTTCGGATTCCATTCGCGGCTCATACTTCTGCCGCACTCCCCTTAGCCCTCCGCACGAGCACGAAGGAATTGTGTTTCGCCCGTCAACGTTTCTCCTGGCGCGAAGCTCTTCTTGGCTATCCCACGCACCAGGTTTCTTTTTAGATTCGTTGGGAAGGGCAAAAAGAAGGCTTAGCGGATAGAAGAGCAGGGGTTAAGTTTTCGCACACCCTCGAATTCGATTCCTGCCTCGTCATTCCTCGGCTATCAGGAAGGACTAGCTTTCCGCAATTCTCTACGTCCAAATACGACTCCGGTCACTCCGACCCATTCGGCCCCTTCTCTGTCCTCGTACGTGGATACCCAGAAACCTACGAGCATCCTCCCAATTGATTCGCCTGGAGGTCCGCCTCAGTAAGTTCGAGAGTGGGCTATATCCTTATCGTAACGATGATACGTAACCTAAACACTAATATTGTTTTCAGGAGTCTAATCACTCAAACCCTCATTCGACCACTCTCCACGATCCGCAATTTCCCTCCAACCCTCTTTCCTTGGCTCTTATCCCATTCCCACAAATATCAGAATCCCCTGCCCTCGTCCATCGCCTCACTTCCTCGGCATGTCATCAACCGAAATCACCGAAGAAAAGCCGACCTCTTCGTCTACGATTTCTGAATGTTCTTCCTCTCTCATGAAACAAAACGATCCAGGATCAAACGATGTGGTGGAAAAATCAAGTCGGAAGAGTGGAGATTCAATACAGGCAGAATCACACGAAGTGCCAGATGATGAAGGTGACGGAGAGCTACAGAGAAAGCAGCCAGAACTCGAGGAGAGAAGTGAGGCAGTGGAGCCGGAAGCTGACTTTCCTGATGGTGGACTGAGAGCATGGCTGGTAGTCTTTGGTGTGAGTTTTGTTCTTCTCCGCTGACTTTCGTTTTATGTTAAATCCAGAGGGAATCAGGGAATGTGCAATTGTTTCTGTACGTGAGTCTACACCTTCGTTGAGTGTTTTCCCCTTTGGGTCACTATCCTTGGTCAGATTCGGCTATGTCAACTCCTGGGGGGTACGTTCTTTGTTTGAGTGCGGGCTAGTTGCGCTGCCTACTCACATATCTAAAGGTCTTCCAGGCTTATTATGAGGAGACACTGCTCAAGGATCATTCTCCTTCGACGATGTAAGCTGGCTTCATTTTGTTTATTGAAGTACGGGTTAGCTCACACCGCCCTTCACATAGTGCGTGGATAGGGTCCATTCAAGTACCGATCTGCCTGTTACTCATTCACATGTTCTAAATCTTTGCGTCTCTAGTATGCCTTAATTTTCCTTCCCGCGCTCATCGTCGGTCGTCTCTTTGACGTGGGCCATTTCAGAGACGTCATCCTTTCGTCAAGCGTACTACTTGTGGTCGCGACATTTTTGGTTGGACAATGTACACAATTCTGGCATTTTCTACTTTGCCAAGGATTTGCCGTCGGGGTATGTCCGCCTTCCCTATCTATCCTTGGGGTGTACAATTAAAGACGTGACTTGTAATGGTGCAGATTGGGTGTGGTGGCGTGTTCGGATGCTGTTATCCCATCGCCGCGCATTGGTTCAAGAAAAGACGGGGGCGTGCGGTGGGATTCATCGCTATGGGGTCTTCCGTAGGCGGAACGACTATTCCTATCGCGGCTAGAAATCTGATTTCGCGGGTTGGGTACGTGTTTCTGTACCGCTCTTCTCGTCACCTCCGTCCGATGCTTCTATACCTTCCAGATTTCCGTGGACTATGAGGATCATCGGGTTCATATTACTCGGGGTCGTTTCAATATGCAACTTAGTGCGTGTGCAGTGATCTCATGGAAATCTACAAGCGAATCCTGATTGCTATCTTTCTCATTGATTAGACGATGAAAAGGCGACTGCCACCTGTGAAAGCCGAGGGTGGATTACTGAACCTCGCTGCGTTCAAGAGTCCACCGTATACCCTCTACTGCGTCTCGTCGCTAGTCATCTTTCTCGGCCTTTACACAGGTAAGTTGACCCATTAATTAACGCTTGTAATATCCAACACTAAACTGTGGTGAAGTGTTGACCTATATTAACGTCAGTGCGCAGCAACTCGGAAATTCGTCAGATCTTGCTTTCTATTTTGTATCATTCGCCAACGCAAGCTCACTCTTCGGCCGATGGACTGCGGGTCTCGTCGCGGATGTAATAGGGGCGTTCCCTGACAGTCGATTATTCTAACTTGCTCTAACTTAACCACGACTATTTAGGCCCGATCAATGTGATAATCCCTACAACTCTCGCAGCAGGCATCCTAACATACGCCTGGCCCTTTGCCAGCTCTACCGCCTCTCTTATCGTTGTAACAGTCCTCTATGGGTATTTCTCCGGAGTGTATGTTGCCCTCTTGTCCAATCCCATCATGAATTTCGGAGGAGAGGGCGATGTGGGAAGGAGAGTGGGGATGTTCTTGACAATCACAGCTCTAGGTGCAGTTGCGGGCCCGCCGATCTCCGGGGCTATCAATGCGAGAACAGGTGGGTTCGAAGCGGTGGGCTTGTATGCAGGTGGGTCCTGGATCATTCGGAAATTACACATGTAAATTTATTGTGGGTCACAGGGAGTGCAGTAGTCTTAGGTGTTACATGTTTGGTTGGCGTGAGGTATCTCGCGCTAGGACGGTGGACTGGCAGAATATGACATGACCTTGGGCAACATATAGACAGTGATATAGGATGATTTTAGAATAGTATGATAATGATCCTAGAATATCTTTTTCCTTGACATTGTTGAGGAAAACAACTGTAACAAGTTGTTATGGCTACCAGCAGCAGTAAATGCAGTGGGAGAACATATGGTCTATTCACTGACATGGTACAAATCCAGGAGGGTTTTTCCAAAGAAGGGTAGCTCAGATGGGCATCTGATCTTGTACTTTGTTGTACAAGATACAGAATACAAGTGTAACCTAAGTATTTTGCATAGTAACTAGAAACTATGTAAATTACATTTATAATGTATTTTAAATGATATTTTTATAGTAATATGTTACTATTATTACTTCAATATTACTATATTTTTTATTCAGATATAGTACCTTATGTATATTACACAAGTCTTTTTTATACTCTATTATTTTCTCTTATTTAACATAATTTGCATAGTTTCCAGTTATTATGTAAAAGATATTTAATAATTTTGAATAGCATTTATATAACTTTATGTTACTATATAAATAAAGAGATTCATCATCAATTGGTAGATTCTTCAGATATATTTCTATATAGTAGATTCCATCAGTGATCTGTTAGTAGATAAGTACTTCAAGTATAGGATCATAAGTATACATATATGAGTAGATATATTGGAGTATATCTTCAGTAGTGGATTGTGCCTTCCAGTTATTATTCTAAGTGCTGTACATATTGTTTTCAATAGTATATAAGTATAGTCTATTGGTATTGCATACATAAAGGTAGGACATGTGTTTTCAGATGAGGCAAAGCAATGAGTTGATGATAATATTAACATAGTAGTAGTACAAGTGATATTTCTTTGAAAATCTATTATATCCCTTGATGTAGGTCCTAGACTCAGACATAATAATAAGTACATTTTTACCAAAGTCCTTCATATGACAGATACTAACAGCACTAAACTAAAAGCACTTTTTCAATATTTGTATAATTCATGCTAACTAAATATTATTATATTTATATTTATGTAATTTGTAAATTACCTATTCAAAATTATTTGATTTAAAGGATGTTTCAGTACATTTTAAATAGCATTCACTACCTTAATATTTGCGTAAGAAATATGGTAATATTTGCATAAGTAGCATAAGTTACACAAATTTCAAGGTAGCACTTCTATATTCCATGCTAGATTGCTATGAGAGGACATTGCAATGTGGGGGATTATGGGTGAATACCTTTGATCATAAAGTATAATTTCTTGATGGAAGTTAGTCCAACAAATTGGTCCATACTTTGAGATTAATTTTTAGGCAGCTCATTCCATACATATGGCATCACAAATAACACTTTTTCCACACGAAAATTTTCAACAAATGTAACGTCATACGTTGGTACTGATTATGTATCACAATGTGGAGGGCACGGAAAATCTAGCTGAGTACACTTGTTATACATCTCTCATCCGATTATCCTAGATCCTTTTACATTCAATCACTCTCAGTAACACCTTTGATACCAAGGTCCTGCGCAATTAGAACAGCAGCCTTCTCGCCAATTGCGATGACAGTGTCATATGTGTTAGCAGAAACGTTCCCGGGTATAATACTCAAGTCTATGAAAGAATGAGTGCAAGTTTATCGACCATTAATGATTAACACCAACCTGCAACCTTCAAGCCCTCCACCCCGTAGACATTCAGACGCTCATCAACAACCCCACCTCTCTCACGAGGCTTCATCGAACAAGTGCCGCACTACGACAGATGTTTTGTTTAGACTAATGAATGACCAAGTATGTATCAGTACTTACAGAATGCCAAGTTGTACTCACTGAGACGTGCATGATTGATTAGCCATCTCTTTATACTAAGGGAGAGGAACATTACTGTTGCGTTGGATGTGCTCCTCAATAGCCCTATCGTCTGCTTCGGTGTATTTGATCTTAGGAGCATCGATAGGAACAGGTCCATCAGCACTCCCTGTGGCTGCTTCGCTCCCTTCAGGGTAATTGGGGTGATCAGAGACCAGCTCTCCACGGAACATGGGCATACGACGCGCAATTTCTCGGGAGTGCTTGTAGGCCCAGCGCAAAACATGGAGATCTGCATCCCTAAGATCCGTAATTCAACTACCGTCCCGTCTGTTAAATCATACACCCACTCATGGAGATATCGTGGATCATAGTCAAGTTTTGCATACGGGTTAAGGCCTGACGTGATGTGCGAATAACCGGAAGACGCGGGGTAAGCCTAGGTATAACTCAGCCACAGATAGAGGAGCATGAAACGCATTTTGGGGTACCGTGTAGAAAAGGACGGTATAATATTTTCGACGGGGGATGGTGGGATCAGGTCCAATGTATCTAGAACTCAGTCAGCCCAAGTATTCTTTACCACAAGCAAAACCCCCACCCAGCGATGGTCGCCATTAACATAATTGGCTTGTCGGGTGCGTTGGCAAAATATGTGTTCCACCGCTCAGTGAAACTCGGTCCAATTTCCGTCAAGTCGTCGGTTGTCGGCCTCAGACGGATTCCCGCATCCATGCCGCTAGATAGAGGTACATGATGAAAAAGTGAGTCCCCGTTTGGCGGGAGAGTGGGCTTACTTATGGGCCATCAGACCCTGACCTTCTTTTCCCCACTGTTCAGCGAGCGCTGTTGAGGAGAGGGAATGAGATCTGCATCAAGGCAAAAGTACAACAGGACGAACGTTTAATCTCATCTTCACTACCCCAGAAGATGGTATCCAAGGTATCTGCGTACTCCGCAGCGACGAAATGTGGAAAAATAGCATTATGGTCTTGATTTTGTGTTAGCAGAAGGTTCTGGGCTCAGAAAGGACTCTGACAAACCCATGAGATTTTCACCAACGCCCGGAAGGTCAACAATTTCCTGAACGTCATTCATGCGTAGAATCTGTGCGGAACCAATGCCTGATCTTCGAACCCATCAGCTCGATACCATCTCAACAATTACTTCGATTACCTTTCCAAAATTGCAGGGGTTCCAAAGGCTCCGGTGGAGAGAACGACCAATCGTGAGGCAAAAGCAACAGATGGCGATTGTAAAGCGCGATTATGGTCACCTTCATCGTCTACATATTCAACCCCAACTGCGCGTTTATTCCTCGAGGGAAGTTAGCACATATAGGGTTGGCATTCAGAAGCTGAGATGCTTACTCGAAGATGACACGGATGACACGTTTCCGAACCTGAATATCCAAGTTCTTATTGGTGTCAAGGAGAGGGTAGATATAACCAGATGCTGCATCAGATCGCTTTCCAGTCTTTCCGTCAATGAATCTGTGTTGTTTGTTAGGAGAGAGTATAATTTATATGGTATATTTAGAGCTTACCTCGCCCATCTCTAACATTGTCGAAAGTAAGCGGACTGTGGTTCTAATATAAAGAGGACTTACGCCGTAACCGTTGCAAGCATACAAAGAATTGAGGTCATCAATTGGTCCTCGATCTTGGTCATACATTGCTGTAACTTCGAGTAACTCGTTTGCAACGTTGTGGCCCGATTTAGCAAAAGATACTTTGAGGGGGCCAGATTTTCCATGAGTATCGTTTGAAGTCACGCCCTGGTAAGTTTCGGCCTGAAAATTTGATTGTTAAGGGCAGAAACGATCCCTACAACTAAAAATATGTACCTTTCTCAGCAAGGGAATCAGGCTCTTTGATCCCCATCCATTGTTTCCATAGACGGTTTCCCAATCGTCATAGTCAGAAGCGGCCGCACGACAGTACACCATAACTAGGGTTTCGGTCAATCAATTGGAATGAAAGCGATACAAGGGTGGACGTGCAGTTGACGGCGGAGCCCCCTCCAAGGGTTCGCCCAGTGACAGTAGGGACCGAACGACCACCAACTTTGGGACTTGATCTCGGGACATGCGCAGTGAAAGACTCTCCAGCGCGTGCAAGTGTCGGGAAGAACCGCGCTGGCTGAACGTGCTCCTGGATATCCCTTGAATGGGGTCCAGCTTCGAGAACCTGAAGATCGACGGCGATTTATTTAGGGTAGCTCGATCAATCAAGGTTCCACTCACTAAAATCTTCAATGTTGGGTCCGCCTGGGCCAGCCGTCCGGCAGTGACACAAGCCGTAGCCCCTCCTTTCCTGCAATCAGCAGGCTGAATGAGGATGAGTAACTTGGCACGAAAACGCACCTCCAGCAAAGATAATATCGTAGGTTGGTCGGGTCGTGTCAACCATAGTGGGTCATTCGTTAAGATAAACCCGAGGCAAGGGTCCCACCTTATAAACAGCTTCCCCCGGAACATCGTGAGTATCGAATGACCGGAAGCCGTCACTAGGTCATCACCTGTCACTTGAACTTTAGAAGGTCATGAGTTCAGGCTTCGAAAATGGGTCAAGAGCAGCATGTGTCAAGTTGACGGAGGCGTTTACAAATTTGGATAGAAATGGCCACGCAAAGTCCCCAGATCCGTGTCTGGACTACCCCTTTCCCTCCAGTCGAGTGACCAGAGACTTCCAGCTTTGGGTGCCTAAACGCTTGGACAGGGTTCCGTAAATATCGTCCCCGAGTGGTATTGACCAGAATCCCTGTGAAGCAGACCTCTTGCCTTGGGAAAAGTTGCCGCGGAAGTTTTGGGCCGTTTTGATATACAGCATACTTCCGGCCAGTTCGTGCCTCGATAATTCAGGGTTGAAGGTTAAAGTGATATGGGCGATGAGAAGCGCAGGTATATTCGTTACCAAGGAGATACACTCGGGTGCTCGGTAAGATGAGATGTCGCATCTGGTGAAGAGAGAAGAGTCAAGTTCGCCCATCTTCTCAGTAGATGTCGGCGAATGGAAAGGTGGTTGCACGCCACCCACTTCTGAAAGAGGCGGTACTCGCAACCAGTCCCAAGATACAAATCCATAACTGCAAGGTTTTATCAGTCACTACGCGAAATCTTCATCCGCCTAATGCGTACCAATGAATGGTGCCAAAGCTACATATCTATTCATTTGATTTTGAACGATAACTTCGGATCACCAAACATCCCAACACTGTCTAATCTCCTCTTCCCCGCGGGCGTCAAGGCTGTACCCTTGTCTCAGCTGCAACAACTGGCGATCTTCCCGCAAGTGAGCGTACTGCAGAAAGACAAAAAGTGCCCGGTACCAGAAAGGCCATATTCCGGGTGTGGTTGGATCAAGATTGACCGTTGTTCGCTTGGAGGAGACTGCGAGTGGGTTTCTGATGATCCCTGGGATGAAATCATTTGACGGTGGTCCGCCTTCTTCATAGGGCCCGAGAGGTCATATAAACTTGAATATGATCGCGTTATTGCTGATATCATTCACCACTTTTTGAGAGAATATCCTACCCATTCTTACAAGTTACCTTTACCCGAGCGCTCTGGAGCTCAAAACTGTAGCTCGGGCTTTCCGAGCACTGAGAGTCTGAGAAGCTTGCTGTTCTATTTAGCTATTGCAGGGTTGTGTCTGTACCGTGATTCCCCACTTATATCCCACCTCCTTCCAACTTTATAACCTGGTCACAACGAGACTTTTCCAATTGCCTTCTCAATAGCCAAACCCAGTCCTTCCGTCGTCCCATTTCCGAGCATGTCAGGCGTCAACAAATCACCCTCTCCTCGAAGTTGAGCCTCCCTGCCGTCTTTCAAGACAGATTCAATCGCAATCATCATAGCTCGAGCAGCTTCCTTCTCTCCAAGGTGCTCCAACATCATCTGTCCTGCCCAAATCATCCCCACGGGGTTTGCGATCCCCCTTCCAGCAATATCTGGAGCACTACCATGAACAGGTTCGAAGAGACTGGGACACCAATTAGGATCATTGCGTTTCGACGACGGATTGAGGTTGGCGGAGGGAGCGATACCAATGGTACCAGTACAAGCAGGTCCGAGGTCGGAGAGTATGTCTCCGAAAAGGTTCGAGCCTACGACGACATCAAAAATGTGGGGTCGCAGGACGAAATGTGCGCAGAGGATGTCAATGTGATATTTGTCGACTTTGATATCGGGATACTCCTTTGCGATGGCTTCGAACCTTTCATCCCAGTAAGGCATCGTGATCGATATGCCATTGGATTTGGTGGCGGAAGTGAGTTTCTTCGCTGGTCGACTATTGGCAACGTCAAAGGCGTAGCGGATTACTCGATCGACTCCTGTACGAGTAAAAACGGTGTTCTGGATTACAGTCTCCCTTTCCGTGTCATGGAAAATTCTGCCACCGATGGAACTATATTCGCCTTCGGTATTCTCTCTCACAGTAACAAAGTCGATATTCTTGCCTTCTCTATTTGCGAGAGGAGAAGTGACACCGGAGATGAGGCGGCAAGGACGTAAGTTGATGTACTGGTCGAATTCTCGCCGAAACAAAAGGATGCTCCCCCACAGGGATATATGATCTGGTACCGTAGCTGGATCTCCCACTGGGGTGACAGAGACGAATAAGCGATCAAATCTTCGGTACTGCGCCGTTGTGGCGTACCTGCACCAAAATATATTGCGTCGCATGCTTTTAAGAGCTCCTTCCAACCTTCGGGTACCATCGTACCATGCTGATTATAGTATGTGCATGATGCCCAATCGTAGTGGTGAAAGTCCAATTGGAATCCGAATCTCCTAGCTGCGGCCTCGAGGCATCTCAGGGCCGGGGGCATGACCTCAAGGCCAATCCCATCTCCAGGTAAGACCGCAATTGCGTAAGATCGCTGCTGTGGCATGATAAGGATGGGTGTAGCTTGTGAACAATTGCGACAGCCAGTATGTAATCTATCGGCATCACCAACCACATAACCACATCCCTCACACACCCACGGATCCGGTTCCAATACACCGAACAACTGGCTAGCCCGTGCGTGTCTGATCACGTGAGATAATGATATGAATTTGGGAAATCAAGTTTGCGGAGATCCTTTAGCGGGATTTGTCGATATGTTGCTTTCTCCCAGCTCGTTCGTTCCGTGTCGTACTACCACCATGCGCGCCGCCGGCTTCAAATACCAAATGGGTCTGTACCGACTGGTAATGCTTACTCGGGTCGCGCGTCGGCTTGGAAGCAATGTCAATAATTTTTTAGATCAGGGTTGAGTCAGGACCGGCGCTGGTAGTACCTAAGGAACCCTGTGATGTCCCGTTTCTACATTCCTACAAAAGCGCGAGCTTTTCCGGGTTCTTACCCCATCTTTTCCCAACTATTTTTGTAACCTACGTGACTCTTCAAACTCCTAGAAGGTGTGGTACAATGGTCATTCACCGTCTACTTTTTTACCATCCTAATGCTGCATGCAAAGCAGGACCACCCTCGCCGGACGCGACTCCTATAATGTTTTATGATCTAACTACTCTTGCTCCCTTATCCTTGGATCGCGTCCTCGAGGACGAACCTATCACATCTTCCCTCCCCATCTTTCAACTCCCCATCGAACTCGTCAGCCACATTACACCATACCTCTCTTCCCTTGACATCCGGAATCTTGCCCTTGTTGACCGTGATACACGTCAACTCGCTCGGGCGCTACAATTTGCTCATGTCGAGCTGGATTACAGTGCTCCTGCGCTAGAGCTTTTGGCCAGGCTCCGGGATGAGGTGCACTCGTCAAAGCGCGCCGGACGTCGTCTGGGCACATGCATCCGCCGCTTAACTGTCCGTGCTGCTCGACCGTATATCGGTAAACGTGAAGGCGTCGAACTTGATGAACTCCTGGACTTTTCATTGCAGGACAGTCACCAGCGCATTGGAGCTGCCAAACAAACTGCAACGGCGTACTTGCGTGACGTCTGTGATCTCTTACCACACCTGCCAAACCTTCACATTTTAGACTGGAATGACGAGGGTCCCCTGACGCCAGACTCGATGGGACTTATCATGTCCTCATCCATCGCTCACCTTAGACTCGAAAGATCCGTCCTGAACACCGAGTTCGCACTTTCACCCCCTGCCGGTCGCAGTAACTGGCCCCTTGAATCCCTTTCCGTTAACGTTGGATGGTCTTTGACCGCTCCGAACCCTGGGGACGTTACTCCTTTCATGTCAAGCTTATTGCAACTCACAGCCCCTACACTTTGCCACCTGAGGTGGTCTGGGTATGCAGATCGACTGTCGCCAATCGCTCATTTATACGGCGGAGATATACATTTTCCAGTTCTCCGGGACATCGTACTTGAGCAAGTCAAATTCACGGACTCAACTCTTCTGGGCAAAATTTTTCGCGAACACACTCGCATCCGTTCAATTTCCGTCGACTCGAGTGCTGTTATCTCCCAGTTCCTCGTAGGTCGCGGAAGTATTCCTTCACTAAGTCGTCTACGTTGGGATCGGAGGATTGCGAATTCGCATGACGACATGCTAGAAGTTCTCCACCACAATTGTCAAATTTCTTGCTTCGAAGTAATATCACCCCTATCCTCCGTCACCATCGATTCGATACTTTGCCAACAGGACCGACCCCGCTTGGATCAGCTAATTGCTCTGCACCTGGTATTCGATGGTCGTGACTTCCCTGAAGAGGCTCTGAGGACAATTGCGTTGATCACGTCACTGCAGTATTTATGGCTGTCTGCAGGCGCGCAATGTGGCATGTGGCACGAATGGACGATCGATCATGAATTCATGATGGAGAGCCTTCGACCTCTATCCCAACTCGAAACCCTTGCATTCACTCGTGACACCTACCGTGTGCATGGCCATCCTCTCCTTGATACCTCCGTTGAGAGATATTACATGAATAAGGTTCTTCCTCAAGACGTCTTGTTGAATGATTACCTCACCGAAGATGAATTAATGAAGGCAGACCGTCCCGATACCCCTTTCGAACATGCTTTACGCCTCAGAGATTCCTTGCGCTTCCTCGCATGGGAACGATGGCACGTCTCACAGATGATTACGTTCGCTACGGCATACTCGGAGATACTGAGGAATCTGAGGTTGTGCTTCATGGGGCAGATACCGATGCGTATTGAGGATAATATGTTCTGTAGGATTGCAGAACCTGAGACGGAAGTACGAGATCCTGGGTTGAAATCCCTCTACAGAGACTGGGATCGAGTTACCCGGAACCTATAGCACTTTCTTGATATCCATATGGTTTTTGATTTAGTCACGTATCGTTTATAGTGGTCCTTTAGATGGATTGAGATGTGGGTCATACCGGTCAGCTATAGTTGTGCTCAATGTTCGTCGTGACCCTTTAGATACCATGGATAGATCAAATATTCAAATTATGAAGGCCATCCTCACGGATCCTTGACGGGAAGCAGGCACCAGAGCCAAACGCAACGTAGAACAGCCTCTTGCCCGCAATCAACACCAGTTGGGGATAGTAGCTTCAGGGGTTGTATTGTTGGTGTAAAATATCAATCTATCCCACGCGGCCAACCCACATCGAGCACCGGATGCATGGGACAGGCTTTCCGGGGAAGGTAAAGTTAAGCCAATATGTTGAGTGAGGCGAGTCCTCCTTTGCATGACGGTTCGGTGAGTTTTTCAATGCAGAGGGCTTTTCGGAAACTTGGACATAATGGGAGGAGGCGCTTGTTAAGATTGCCATTTGGCGAGGACTGACCTCCACGAGTACCTTCACTTGTCAGTTTAATACGCTTGAACCTTGGTTTTGACTGAACATAGCTGCAATACCGAATTCTGGGATTTCAACGGGCTGCTGAGCACACTCGTCCCACCCTGTTTGAACTTGTATGGATGGCTGCGAACGATATTGGTACGGGATCACGTGGAAAACCCTTTCATCCATGACGTTGTGGTTCAGTCCGCTCAGATCACTTCAGAGTCATTTCTTTTCATTGAGCTATACTTTGACTCGGTTACCTCGTACGAAAATCGTTCGCATGCCCCAAACACGGCAGGGCTCTCGCATAGCTGCGAAAACTGCGCCGAAATCGAATCCAGACGAACCCCCCATAAAGAAACAACGACTTTCGAAAGTAAGGCCATCAGTAGCAGAAAAAGATACTATTAGTGAGTTCTCAAACTTGACACAGTTCTTCGGGTATACTCAAGTCGCATAGATACCAATGGACATGAGGAAAATCCTCCGAGCACACGCACAGGGCGCGTCTCTAAGGCCAAGAAACAGGCAGACCCGACGACCTTTCCTCCACGCGTCGATAGCTTATGGAAAGTTGGAGCTCATGTATCTTCAGCTGGTGGTGTGGAAAACGCAGTGACCAATGCTGCTGCGATCGGGTACGTCCCTCTTCCGATCTTTGACAATGTATATCGCCATAAACACACAAATGCCAGGGCTACCGCGTTCGCGCTCTTTCTCAAGTCGCAAAGAAAATGGACCTCGCCACCGTTGACAGAACACTCAATAAAGACATTCAAAGAAAGGATGCTCGAATTTAAATATTCAGCAGATGTAGTCCTACCCCACGGAAGCTATCTCATCAATCTGGGAAATCCTGACGCGTAAGATTAGCCATCCAGGATATTCCACGTTAGTGACCCACTCACGAGCAATAGAGATAAGCGTGAAAAGTCGTACGAGTGCTTCATAGACGACCTGAAGCGATGCGAGCTCCTGGGTCTCAAGTTGTATAATTTCCAGTACGTCATTTCAGTCTGCATGTCATAAATTTGCCATTCATGTTCTTGTTAGCCCTGGATCCACCGTTGGTAGCGCAACGAAGGAAGAAAGCATCTCCCTCATAGCCCAGTGTATTAACCGAGCCCATCGGGAAACGACTTCTGTGGTGACGGTCATAGAAAATATGGTCAGCCGCCCAAATCCCAATCCACATCTTCGTGTGGTTCACGATCTTACATTAGGCTGGCGCAGGAAATGTGATTGGTGGAGATTTTGGAGACATAAAGGGCATCATTGACGAAGTCGAGGACAAGTCAAGAGTCGGTGTATGTCTTGATACCTGTATGTGGAAGCTCGAGCAGTGAATCGTCACACAAAACTAATTCGCATTCTCAAAGGTCACTCGTTCGCTGCGGTTTGTGTCCTCCACTTCTCACCTAGCTGCAGGTCCCGATTCATTCTTCTTAGGGCTATGATCTACGGACCGGAAGCGCTTGGAAGTAAGTCGTCACCTTTGCCATTACATTTTTTTGTAATAATAGTTTCCAGTGAATTGCGTAAGCCGATACATTCGCGCTTGGAATTTTCTCTTAATCCTCCCCCCAGTGAACAAATTCGACAAACAAGTGGGGCTATCGTACCTTCGCGGCATGCATCTCAACGACTCAAAGACGGAACTCGGTTCCAACAAGGATCGACATGAGAATATTGGGCTGTACGTTCCTGCCCGCGCTTTCACATCTCACAGGCTAACCTATACCTGCAACAGAGGATTCCTCGGGATTGGCGCCTTCAGACAACTCATGAACGATCCGCGTGTACAAAATACCCCCCTTATCCTCGAAACACCCAGCTTTGAACGACCGTCGGATGTATGGGGGGAGGAAATCGCTGTATTACAGAGACTCTCGGATACCGTAGCTGAGGCGAAGGAGAATGAGTTGGCATTCGATTCAATTATCGGTGACGCTCGTACCGATGATGCACTGGTTGAGGTGATACGCGGTGCTGTGAAAGAGTTTCAGGGATTGAAAGAAAAGAAGACCGTGGCAGGAAAAAAGAGCGGGAGAGGGAAGAGAAAGCGTAATGATGATACTGAAGATGATGAGGGTGAAGATGAGTAAGGACGTTTTCATGGTCATTTCTTCAAGTGGATCATCTCCTTATGTCACATTTGTACACATCCCCCCTTCCCAAGAAAATGACACATCTTGCGGGTAACACACCCACTCAAGCTACTGGTCATTCTCTCTAGGTTTCCCCCTCGAAGATCCTCCACCTTTCCCCCTGTCCCTCCCGTCTCACCCCCTCCTTTCTCTAAGTTCTGCACCCTATATTTTCCAAATTCAAACCCACACGTGGTGTTGTAGGAAGTACATGCCGAATAATCATCTTCCCTAAAAGATGACTGAGTCAAGATGACTGACGCAACGCCAGCCGCCAGCCCCGGCTACAATATCTGATTAATTCCGTGACAATAAACGCGCTAGGGCAGCAGACCCACGAGAAACGTAATTTGTTCATAAATAAAGGTCTTTTCTCATTTCGCGATGTCATAGGTTTGAAAGATCTGGCCAGTTCATTTTCCATCCCATCATCCAGCTCAACGCTTTTCTGAGATGAACGCTCAATTCACCCACCACTCGTGTGCAGGTTCTTTTCGTATGGATGAGACTTCGAAAGTCGGATAGGTGCAATGTTTGACGGTGGCACCCCGACGTAACGGTTTAGGGTGTGCGTAGACTGCCTCGTGGAGCTGGGAGGGTCTAAAAGCAATCAAGCAAGAATTGGTACCATGGCCAAGTAGAAAGATGTGGTAAGGGCCACCCCGTCTTGGTGCACTCGACTGGTAGTGGAGGGAGATCGGGTAGACTTGCCAGTGGTTCTGTGACACCACCTGCACCTATCTCAGTCATAGGTCAAAAGAGCACTGCCTTAGACTCACGATAGGAAAGCTTGCAAACTCGTAATCATGTCCCATATCCCCCCACTTTGCCAAAAGCTGATGATCAGTATCGCAGTTTGCTTATACCCTGACTACATCATCCAGGCCAGAAAATCGGGTCTGGAAAGGGCGTTACCGAAATGATTACTATCCCTCCATTCAAAAAGCGTACCAGTCTGTAGAACTCCCTGACAAAGTCTATAAAGTCGTCCATGGCGGGGAAGCCTCTGACCATGCTGTTGTGAAGATGACAGAAACGGAACGCTTGAAGTTCAGCGACTACCGCGGTCGTATTTTGTGTGGCGATTATACGCATTGCTTTCCAAAAGCCAGAGAGGATTTTATCTGTAAAGTCCGATTCTTGGTTGACGCACTGGTGGGCCCCAGGTAGCACTGAACTACTGGCGTTAAGGGAAAGACACGATATTGCTTCGGCTTCTGTGAAACGGATCTTCAGTGGCTGTGGATGACAGAGCATCAGGAACTCTACCAGGAAGGGTGCAAACAGAAGCAACTTGGTGATTACACCATGACACGTATCGTACTGAGATCTCCCGCCATGCCTGTGAGCCAAGTCTGAAGTGAGATATATGTTGTTTTAATTCATCCATATCCGATTGACCAGGTGGGCCCCAGGGCGGATAGAAGGAAAGATATTCATCGAGGTTTGCATTGAGAAAGGCCGGGCGACATCTAAAGATGACAGGGTTGATTGCTTGAAACACCTTCTCAACCTCATCCGGGCCAATACCTAGAAATTGACAGATGTCCCCGAGCATGAATATGTGGCAGGATGGATCAGGGGTCAGAGAGGCTGAACATGAGAGAAAAGCTAAGACGCGTTCTGTAGTTTGGCGAAGTCGTGGTGGGGTGTCGGAGAGGATTTGCCGACATATAAGGGCGACGACCGTCTCTTGATCATGGGGGTGGCGAGTCAGGGCGGTGACGATGTGGGACAGTCGTATGATGGGGTTGCCGTATACTGGGTCAGCTATGAAAGCCATTATGCTTTGCATGATCGTAGACCCGTTACCCAGGCAGATCCTACTAGTTCGTTCCGCAGCTATAGTGAGGAGCTTGAGATGCTGATCCGATGGCCAATGCTCTTCGTCGCCAAGGAAGACATGGAATGTACTTCGTATCTCCGCGAAGACCGCTCTGACGTATTCTCCAGCGTCCGTTCTGTCATGATAAGCGATGACGAGAGCAGTCTTCTCGTTGCACCCCAAGAAAAAGTACATTGAGTTGGGATTCCATAGAAAGCGCCTCATGACTTGAAAAGACTGGAAACTGTGGTCCAGCCTATTCGCAGGCAAAACCACGCAGTTCCACTCGTGGTTTGGCTCGAACTGATGGCATAGAGTCGGCATAATGGGTCTAACACAAGCCTCTAGCACTCACCACCCGCAGGTCTAACTGCTTCATGGCTTCCGTTAAGCAGGCGTACTGTTGGAGGAGGAGCGTATCCGTTGAACATTCAACCTCGGTGCGCAGGAGACGCCTGCTACCATCAAATTCAATTTTATCTTGCTACGAATGACATTAGCGTAATCAAACAAGGTGAACTAGCTGGGAAGTCATACCCAGGTGCTTAACCGACGAACGAGATTGCAGAAATATTTTTCGTTGGGTTCGCGCCAATCGACATCACAAAACCTGAAGTTACAAAGTTCACGGTAGAGCTCCGACATATCTCGATCGGCAGTTTCGGACCAGATTCTCCATATCTCACGCAGAAACTGACTGATGCAGCTGTAAGAATATCCATCAGGCCATGGAACGACGCCTTGTGTTACATGTCAATGAATCGTCCGAATGTAGCATGTGGATGGCCTCACCGGACAGGTCCTCGACCTTACATTCCTCACCCTTGTCTTTCTGTATATCATACCATCGAATAATGGATTTTCTATTCAATGCAAGAACGCTCGCCTCTGTAACCCCAAAATCACCCAGTCTATATGTCTGCTTTAGAAAGTCCGCAAAAGAGGCGTGATGAAAATCTAATTGTGTGGTTGAGGCATCAACGGGGGAAGGAACGTTGAGAACAGACTTCAGTCTGCGCAAACATCCGTAGAAGGTTGCCTGGTCGAGAAAAAGTAAGTTGGCAATACCGTGAGCGTGGAGGTCCCGTGTAACCAACACGGGGATCGAAAGGACTTGCAATGTCGTAGGGAGCACTTTGGGATGGATCGTATGCAGAATGCCGCGATAGAGAGCATCAAGAGGATCCAACGGACTCCCTCCTTCAGGTATCAGGTTCCCTTTTAAAAATTCGAGACAAGTATCCAACTGCGCAACAGGATTACCGATTTCATCATCCCCCACGAACTTCAAGACGACGTCGGCGAAGACAAAGAGGTCCCCTGCTGCGAAGGCCACCACCAAAAACTGTTCGTCACTTGGCCACTTGGAGCCTTGGGGAATTGCATCGCTGTACTCGTTGCGGATGCGCTGAAAACCGTCGCGGAGGAATCTAGAGACATCGTCCAGAGCCTCAGGAGAGTTGATGGGAAGCTCCTCCTGCCAGCAGTTCACTGACCCGTCTACCTTCGCAAACGCTGATACGATCTGCCACTCTGGACGACTCGTAATAATCCAAACGAAAGGAAGGCCCAGCTTTTGTCCCTCGGACGCAAAATTCGTGATCAGCTCAATAAACTCTCGCTGAGCAGCGTCTGTACGACACTCGTCCAGGCCGTCCAAGAGTACGAGTACCGGGTGGGGAGCAGCGCCAGGGTCGTCGATCTTGGTTTCGGTAGCTGGTTTGACAATCAATTCATCAAACTGGACGCGGAGTGCCTTGTCCAAGACCGTCGAGTCAACGGTGAGTACGTTGACGATGACTCGCCTGAACGTCGGATATGCGACGGCAAGTTGGTGTGATAGGGAAGGAATGACTCGAGTGGGATCGTCGCGTTTGTTAGGTCGGGAAAGAAACACTGCTCCACCAAACCAGCCTTTGGTCTTGAAATGGTCTCCGACAGTTTGGGCGGTGGCAGATTTACCAACACCCGCAGAGCCATAGAGCCACAGTAATGGTGATTTACGACTCGTATCCGACACCCACGAGATTATCCTATCTCTGAGGTCTTCGCGAGTTCCGGGATGACAGAATGGCGGGGGATGTCGTGCGAAAGAGTCGAGAGTGGCCTCGGCAATGCCTTTTTCTGCCAAACGATCCATTGCTGTTATGAAAGCGTAAATATAAGGCGGTAGCAGGGAGGAAAATAGCTCACCGATCCTCTCGTGCTCAGGACTGGGGGTATTCACCATGATTGGGTTGTTCATGATGAAGTGATGGGCGCCGCGAAATGAGTTGGTAATGGGACATTGATCTACATCGATCCCGGATATAATTGACGGGTGATCCGAAAGGGTCATGATTCGTATACCTTCAAACGACTTGCCCAACGACATACCTTTTCCGCTGAGCCCGTCGCAGTGCTTTGAGGGTTGTTGAAGGCCACGAGATTCTTCATCCTTGTTTTCACCAACCCCCTCGCCTGCTGAAAGTCAGAGGTGGCGGTTTCGTCGCAAAATTGCCTTACCTATTTCTTGAGTCCTTGGTGATTCGGATTCCTTCTGGCCGTTGGGAGTTGCAGTTGTACTGGGAGTCGTTTCCTTAACAGCTTCCGCGGAACTTGAGCGATTCTGAGGTGGAATATCAGTGGTCTGAGGTGAGTCCCTTCCATGGTGATTGGGCGAATCTTTCCGTCGCCCGTACCATTGCACAGGCTTTTTCAGGAATTTGAGCATGGTAGTTGGCAGAAGAGTTGCATGTTGTGGGTGCTTGTATGTCGTATCAATCCAGCTTCGTCAGCGCTGCAATCAGTCTGTGAGATCGAGCAGTGAGGTTGGGCTGGGGGGGTTGGGGGGGTGTTAGCGCACCGGACCACAGAGTGATGAGCCGCCGGGTGGGCGGGTGACAATACTCGTTGTGGATTTGTGTCACACTTAGGTGCAGTTGTTCCACGGTTGTATTATTATTGAGGGATTGTGAGAATTACGAACAAGGTGCTAAGTCAATGCGAGTTGGAATGCGAGTTTGGGGCTGCCGCCAGCGCGGGTGGGTGGGAATAAGAACTGGGGGAGTACACTGACCGTCGCGACTCGTCGCGCTCTGGTCGGGTTGGTGTGTCGGGATGAAACAGCGAGCAGATAGTTCCGTGAGCAAACAACGCCTTCCTGTGGGCATTCTTGGTCGACAAGAGCCTCACATTGCCCCCGCTTGTGAATCAGGACCGCCTACAAAGGTAGGTTTCGTGGCAGCCGACAGCGACAATGAAGCATACCTTCGTTATGGGTTCAGGATCATTCGTATCAAGTACGGTCTTCCTCGTGCGATGACGTGGCCATCCGATGGGGGTATTCGTAGCCTTGTTCGTCTATGCAGTCACATTAGTCCAGTACATCGATCGGGGCACTGGCGGTGTCGGACTTAGGTCGAAAGGCTGGTGGATTGGTTGGCAGTCTGCTCTCGAAGTTGGACCAATTCTATATGTTGATTATGGAGCAGATGCCAGAGGCAGTGCTTCCGGACACTCTGTCACTTCTCTTCCTTAACGTCGTTCATTCCTGTGGGATTCTATATAAATGTTCTGGACTTAGCTTCTCGTTAACCGTCTTCCTTGCTGCTACTAGTAGCCTTAGTCCTGTCCTTAATATACATATACTGAACTCTCATTCTATCATGCGTCATTCACCGACTTCCTATTCGACCCAGAAAGATCAGGCCAAAGAACTTGTGTCAATATGCTAGATAGTAGCCAATGATGGCTCGCAGCAGTCGTCAATACCTTATGCCGCGCCTCAGTTAGTGACGGTTAGCGAATATCGTTCAATCTCGCTTGGTTACCCAGCCACTATGCCTGGTTGGCCTGATCCAGAAGCTATTCAGGAAAAACCCTATTATTACGGCCCCATTACGACCGTTGTTCGACTTCGTAGCTTATGATGAGGTATTTCGGGGAGAGCATACTCTGGAGAAACTCTCACAATTCAACTGGAGGAAGGAAATCAGATCGTGCCATTACGTTCGAAGGTGAGATTGAGAATTTGATTGTCAGGGTGTGTCAGAAGTGTAGCTACTAGATACCTTCAGGATTCAAGATCATCCGTCCGGTCCACAATGGACTTCTCGGCATGACGCGCCAACTTTGCAAGCAAGGGAAGCATCGTTTGGGGCAGGAGGAGGCATACGCTATGGGCCAGGGAGCAGCAAGGCCTTCCTAGTACCAGGGCTAAATAGTCTGTATTGTCTCGGACCCTATCCAGAGTGTCTAATTCATCCCGTCGTGTTGCTGTGCACTGGCAAAGTTTCCGAGGTAAACATTATATGGCGTTTTGTGCACCTGGTGGGCCGAAGGACCCTACACAGGGCCCAGTGTTCAGCGCTCAAGATCTCGTTGATGAGGGTTGGTCAAGAACGGATGGAACCATCTCAGAGGCAGGGAAACGTTCCATGATCATTGTCACCCGTGTCTTGAAATCATCATTGCCTAAACATCGCCTGAGGCCGTATCATATTCTGCCTGTCCACCGTCCTAGCGCAAGATACCTCACACAGACCATGCCCGCAACGCCGACGACCACTGCACTCCCTGTGAACCACAACAATAAATCAACATATCTGGTTTCTGAATGATTCAGGACCCACCTGCGTACAAACCGACAGCCTCGAACCCATCTGTTCCCGTGTTGATAGCCCCGGAGATCGGCGGGCCCGCAACTGCACCCAGAGCTGTGATCGTCAAGAACATCCCGACCCTCCTTCCCACATCACCCTCTCCTCCGAAATTCATGATAGGATTGGACAAGAGGGCAACGTATGCTCCGGAACAGTATCCATAGAGGATCGTAACAACGATAAGAGAGGGAGTAGAATTGGCGAAGGGCCAAGCATATGTTAAAACACCTGCCGCGAGAGTTGCAGGGATAATCACATTAATCGGGCCTAAGTAGTGGTGGTTACGTCAGAGCAGGTTAAATAAGCCAATTGTTAGGAAACACACCTATTATATCCGCGACGAGACCCGCAGTCCATCGACCAAAGAGGGAGCTTGCATTGGCGAATGATACAAAGTAGACAGCGAGATTTGAGGAGCTTCCGAGCTGCTCCGCGCTCACGGTAATGTAAGTCAACACTTTACCACGGGTTAATGTTGAATATTGTAGTGTTACCGGACTGACTTACACGTGTAGAGGCCGAGAAAGATGAAAAATGACGAGATGCAGTAGAGAGTATATTGTGGACTCTTGAACGCAGCAAGGTTCAATAATCCGCCCTTGGCCTTCATGGGTGGAAGCCGTCTCTTCATCGTCTGATCAATAATGGGGATAGTAATCAGCGCTTGCTTGTAGATTTTCATGAAGTAATTGCACACGTACTAAGTTACAGATTCCAACGACCCCGAGTAATATGAACCCGACGATCCTCATAGTCCACGGAAATCTGAAACAAATTTAAGGGTCGTCTTACAAGGAGAGGGAACAGAAACAGTTACCCAACCCGCGGAATCAGGTTTCTAACGGCGATAGGAATAGTCGTTCCACCTACGGCAGAGCCAATAGCGATAAACCCCACCGCCCGGCCCCGTCTTTTTTTGAACCAGTGGGCTGCAATGGGATAACAACATCCGAACACGCCACAAGATGCAAACTACAGCACCACGAGTCCTTTCTTTAATTGTACGCGTTGGGGAGTTAAGCGAAACCTGGACATACCCCAACGGCAAATCCTTGGCAAAGTAAAAAATGCCAGAATTGTGTGCATTGTCCGACCAGAATCGTCGCGACCACGAGAAGTATGCTTGAGGAGAAAAAAACATCTCTGAAATGGCCTAAATCAAAGAGCCGACCGACTATGAGCGCGGGAAGGAAAATCAAGGAATACTGGAAAGAGCGACGATTTAGGGCAGGTCAATGAGTAATAGGCAGATCGGTACTTGGATGGAGCCTATCCACGCACTATGTGAAGGACGGTGTGAGCTAAAGCGTACTTCAATAAGCAAATGAAGCCAGCTTACATCGTCGAAGGAGAGTGATCCTTGAGAAGTGTCTCCTCATAGTAAGCCTGGAAGACCTTTAGATATGTGAGTAGGCAGCGCACCTAGCCGGCACTCAAACAAAGAACGTACCCCCCAGGAGTTGACATAGCCGAATCTGATTAAGGATAGTGACACAAAGGAAGAAAGTTCAATGAAGGTATAGACTCACGTACAGTAGCAATTGCACATTCCCTGATCCCCTCTGGGTTTAACATGAAACGGGGCCAGTGGACAGGAAAAAACTCACACCAAATACAACTAGCCATGCTCTCAGTCCACCATCGGGAAAGTCAGCTTCCATACCCGCTGCTTTAGTTCTCCCCTCAAGTTCTAGCTGCTCTCTCTGTAGCTCTCCGTCACCCTCATCGCCTGGCACTTCGTGTGATCCCGTTTTGGACCCAAGGATTGAATCTTTGCTCTTCCGACTTGATTTTTCTACCACATCGTTGGATCCTGGACTGCTTTGTTCCATGAAAGAAGAACGTCTAGACATAATAGATGAATGATTAGGTTTTTCTTCCGTGATTTCGGTGGGGCACATGCTGAGGAAGTGGTGGGGAAGGTAGGGATAACATCTCCTTGCCGGATATTTGTAGGAATGAGATAAGAACCAAGGAAAGAAGGCTAGAAGGAGATTGTGGATTGTGGAAGAACGGTTTGAGGCATCAGGCTTCTAAAAGCATATTAGTATAAAGGATATGCATCAACAATATAGCATGGCTCCCTTTCAATCTCACAGATGTGGATCGCCAGGCAAATCAATTCGGAGGATCGTTAGTTTCATGTAACTCAAGTTCGAAGGCAAGCAGGGGGCCGAATGGGTCAGAGTCACCGAAGTCCCGTTGCCTACAATGCATAGAATCACGGAGAGGTTGAAGTCTTTCGTGCTAGCCCGGATTGCTGAGGCAAGAATCGAATTTGAGCGTGTGTGAAAACATAGCCCCTTACTCCTCTATCCGCCAGACTTCTTTTTGCCATTCCCAGGCGCGTGGGATAGGTCAAGAAGCTAACGCCAGGCAAAACATCCGTAGGGAAAGCACAGAGTTGTCGTACGGAAGAAGTATGAGCCGCAAGTGGAATCCCGAATGTTGGCCGGTTTTATTCAAGAATAAGGCCACCTGCAGGAGCAATTATCCCGAAAGTGCCTCACAAAAAGTTTCACCGAGGAATTAAATAGAGAGTTGGGGAATGTCACATTTGTTTGCCAACTTCTCTGACTTTTCTCACAGTTTGCTTTTCTCTTTGAAAATCAGTTCTTCAGCATTAAGACCGCTACCTGTAGTGATAAAAATAGTGAATGAGGATGTGGCTGGCAGTTTTTGCTACTTCTGAGCATTTCAAAAATAAAAGCTGCTTTTTTGTTACTATAGCTTCTAGTAGGGACCAGACTATTATTATTTCCATGGTGCTATGAAGTTATTGGATGTAGTATATTTTGTGATTATATACCAGACAATAGGAGGGTGTTTTTTTAGACAGGGGTCAGTTTTATCCCATTACGTAAACAAAAGTTGGAATAAAGAATACATTCCAGCAATCCACCAAATCACATTAGTAAAGTACTTGATATTTGACTGGTTCAACTTCCAAAAACCTTGGACTACTTCTAGAGTTACTATACAGAGCTTGTGTAAATATTATTCAAAAGAAATGAATATATGTTTATTAAATAATTTATTTCATAGTGTTGTATCTATCTAAATAGTGGTACAATATTTGTATGTGAATGTAGGGATGCTGTTTGTATGGATAATTGCTTGGGGGGTCTGCCTAAAGGTATTAATCTTGGAGATTGTACTTGTTCAGAGTATTAGACTAGTAATTCAAATACTAAATTGACTCTCTACAAGGTATAACTTGTAATTTTTGTGACTTCTGAGACTAATAGATTACAGGTCTTTTCTAACTATAATATTGCTATTGTGCTGAGCCAGTTATTTGTATCTTGAAGCCAGATACCTAATATAAACTCTAAGAGTATTTGTATCCTCACTTTTCATCTGACTGACTTTGATAACTCAGCTTGTATTTCAAATCTCATCTATTTCCATCTCAAGTCTTATTTTCTAGCTACATTAACTAGCAAAGTAGAAGAGTTTTCTCTAGAAGTCAATTTCTTATCTGGTAAAAAACTAAGGACTTCATTAAATAGTTGCTTGTAGCAAAGTTGTTATAAACTATAGATAGACATTACATTCCTATCATGTGCCCATTGTACTCATCATTCTTGTATCCACTTCATCTCTTGTTTTATTACTTATGGCTGTACTCTTACTGACTTGTTCTATTCATCCCTATGCCATCTTTACTCTATTCTCTTATCTTTAGTACTCACCACTAGTATATAAAGTGTAGCAATACTTGATGTATTTCTTACACTTTACCAATTGTATTATCCTTTCCTCTTTTCTCTACTTTCTTGTCTTTATCCAAAAACTTGCAACTTGAGTCCTAGACTAAGGTTGTAACATTTGGTAAAGTGTTATTTGACTTACCTTGTAAGAGAGGTGCCACTATTCATAGCTAGGCTTGGAATAATAACTTCTGACCAGAATGACAGTATATGACCAGTAGCAGCTTATCAAGAACACTGAGAAGACCCAGAGCTCCAAGACTAACAGATATTCAGGGATTACCAGTCACAACTGGATCCAAAAGACAAATAGAACCAAAAGTCTCCAAAGGACTTAAGACAGAAATCAGACCACAGTATAGACAAAGATATAGCTCTCTTCAAGACCTTATTCAACACAGAAGTTGCCGAGACTACATACAAGACAGAAGTCGCTGAAGCCCTATTCAATATAGAAATTGCCAAGATATACAAGAATGGACACAGTAAAGCCAAGACCATATCTGATATAGAAACTGCTGAGACCAATGAACATAGTGAATCTGAAACATCCAACGTAAAAGTTACCAAGACATACAAACATGAACAACCTGAAACAGAACCAAAAATGGCCGATGAAATTAATTTCCCAAAGAACTTAGTCCCAGAACCAGAATACTTCAATGGAGATAAAACCAAGTTTGATGATTGGTGGAGAATAATGTCCTTATAGACACTCTTCAACAAAATTGATGATAATGAACAAAAAATAATTGGAGTATTGGCATGAATAAAAGAAAGACTAACAGGACCTTATACTAATGCCAAGTTACAGACAATCCAAGACAAGAAAAAACCAGTGTTCAATGACTTTGCAATGGAGATGGTAGCCACATTCTCCTTAGAAAACAGGAAAGCAATAGCAGAAGGAGAAATTGAGTTTTTCAAACAGGGAAAGAGGAACACTGCAGACTTCTTGATAGAGTTTGAAGTATTAAAGACCTAAGCTAGAATGGACAATGCACACACCATATTCCTTCTCAAATAACACACTAGAGCAGATATCATCAGAACCATTGTAGGCTATCCAGTATTCTCAATCCCAATAACATACAAGAAATGGAGAACCACAATCCTTGCAGTAGGACAAGGATACAAAACCATGGACATTACCCAAAAAAATGTTAGAACCACCACTGGAGTTACTTATAGAGGAGGACAACCAATGGAGATTGGGAGACAAAGAGCAGACAACAATCAGAATGGGAAACTGAGAGGTTTCAACTACAACCTATATAGGCATATTGCTAAATATTGCTGTAAGAAAATAAAAGTCACATACATCAAAATAACTTGCTATAATTGCAGAAGTAGGGCCATATCTCCAAGGACTGTAAAACACCAAAGAAAGTGCACATTAGGAAGATTACCGAGGAGACCAAGTAAGAAGAAGAGGCAAAGGAGGATTTTCCAAAGGCTCCAAGTAGATGCAAACCTGCAAGCCAATAACTCTAGAATTCCTGTTTTATTTCACAATAAATGATATATGATTTCCCAGAAAAGGAACTTGATATGTGAACTTCTTCTCAATTCAACAATTAGAATAATGAAGGGACCCAAACAAATCACCATACTAGTAAACTTCAGATGTACCTGTTGAGGAAACGACCGTAACGAGTTGTTTGCTGGGGGCAGCAGTAAACACAGTGGGAGAGAACGTAGGGTCTACTCACTGAGATAATAAGCTTCTATCTGATATCTGTAGTAAGGTAGTTCGGATAGACAGATATTATTGATAAAGCGGTCAACGTCAGTTGAGTAGAGGTCAAAGTCGAGAAGATCGATTGAGGTGTTGTACTCAAAGAGATAGGCAATGATGAAGAAGTTGTTCGATTGAACAAGATACAGAACTTAGGTCTGCTACATGGGGTTTATATACATATTTGTAACATAGACGAGTCATACTACATAAAATACTAGCATTGCATGGATTGTTCCTTATGACTCCCTTTAACTGCGGCGTAGTGCCTGCGGAGTACTGCGGAACGTAGTATCTAGTCATTGGTACTATGTAGAATAATCTATCAAGTACTTATGACTCTCATCGTATACAGAGCAACTCATAGGAAGTTACTACGGAATGAAGTTACTGGAAAGTAACAGATCAGTCTATTATTAGAATAATGACTTCATAGTCTATTTCTAGAATATGTCCGAAACTTCAACACTCCTCCTTGCTCTGTATTGATATAGAGTTTTAATCACTCAAACGTCAAGCCAAGGCGAGGTCGGAATAGATTGAATTTGATTTTGTCTAAATTCTTTGTGAGAATATCGGCAGAATTTTCAGTGCCTTTCACAGAGAATATTTCAATCTTTCCGTCTTCTACCAAATCACGAATGTAATGGTATTTGACGTCAACGTGTTTTGATCATTTTTCTGTTACTGGATTCTTGGCCCAAAATATTGAACCCTCATTATCACTGAAGAGATAAGGGGCTAATGATCGGATACCAATTTCTTCCAACAAATTAACAGTCCAAACAAGTTGTCGACTGCAATCTGACAAAGCCATATATTCAGCTTCAGTGGAAGATAATGCAACAGTTTTCTGTTTCCTACTTAACCAAGCGATAGCTCCGCTGGCTAATAAACAGAAATATCCAGTTACAGATTTACGACTAATTGGATCACCAGCCCAATCAGAGTCGGAAAAGGCATTCAGGCCTTGCATAGAACTTCCATTATAGGTAATTCTATATTTGCGAGTAGCATTAAGATACTTTAGCAAATGTAAGCCTGCATTGTAATGCGCTTTAGTTGGATTGGTCATATGTTGTGATAATTTGACAGTGGCGAAAGCTATGTCGGGCCGACTGCCTATCATCAGATACATAACCGATCCTACTAATTGTTGATACCTCTTTATGAAGTCAGGTGTCGCTTTTCCTGTAATGGATTCGAAGATAAAGCCATTTGGTAATGGGATTTCTTCTTTTCCAATTACTTTAAATCGATCAAGAACTTTTCCTAGATAATCTATTTGGTCTAGGGTGATTGATCGGTTTATAGGATTTCGCGAAATTTTCATGCCAAGAAACTCTTTGGTTGGACCAAGGTCTCGGCATTCCCATTTCTTCATAAAGAGTGCTCGCTTCTCATATAGAAGTCTAGAGCCTCTAATTCCGACGAACATTGAGTCATCTACATAGACTAGAGCTATAATAAGCTCTTTGGTTTCAGGGTCGTAGTAATAATAGACTCCAGCATCTAGTTTGGATTGGACAAATCCTAGGTCGGTCATTGACTTAGTCAATTCCTTCCACCATTGTCATCCAGATTGCTTTAATCCATAAATGGCTCGGTTTAATTTCCAAACCAGATTACCACGACCTGTATTGAAACCTTCTGGAAGTTCCATATAGAGTTCTTCATCCAGTTTTCCGTAGAGATAAGCAGTTTTAACATCTAAACTGAGCATCTCCCAATTGTTGAGGGCAGCGACTGCAAATATGAGTCGTGCTGTCTCATAACGGACTACTGGTGAAAATAGTTCATCGTAATCGATTCCCTCTATCTGAGAGAATCCTTTTGCTACTAGTCGAGCACGGTATCGACCATCTGATTTGGGTGTAAAGACCCATCTATTTTTGACAGCTTTTCTTCCAGGCGGAAGTTTAGCTAAGTCATAAACATGTCTTTTTTTGAGTGAATTTAACTCTTCTAAGCACGCTTTCCACCATTTAGATTTCTCTTCTGATGGTAGTCGATTTAGATCCTTGAAAGAAATAGGAACTAATGGTGATTCGACTTTTTGAGTGCACAGATAATCGATCATCCCTACTCCTCCTTCTCTGCATAAGTCTTCTAATGTAGAAGCTTCATGCTGAGAACGTCTATCGATTATTCCAGGTTTGGAAGCCTCTGATTGAATTTGTCTAACAAGTCTACTTGTAGAACTTGTCAATTTCGACTTAGGAGGTTGGAACATCTCATAGTCCTGGAGTATTTTGGTCGGATGCTTGGTAGAACCATAGAAGTTTCCTGGACGTTCAGGTACTTTTCTGGTTCTTTGCAGTCTCTGAGGTATTTCAGGAACTGGTATTTGATCCGAGTGACCTCGTGGTACAGAAGGACCAGCATCCCGATCATCTTCGACAGGGGTATAGGGTATGAATGGTTGTACATCCGGATCGTCTCTTTGAGAAGGCGAATGGTTCGGACCTTCAGGGTGATTAGGTGGATCAGCATAAGATAATCCATCACTGTCATCGTCTTCTGGTGTTTGTGCTTCTCTTGGTGGAAAGAGAATATTTTGCACAATACCATCCCACTCCTCCTGAACATCGGTATCGATATTCGGTGCTTTTCCCTTTCCTTTATTCTTTTTAGGTTCAGGGAAAGGAGTTGGAATTCGTCCATGTACAGATCTATAAGTCCTATCTTCCGGAGAACTTCCGGTAGAAGTTTGGGGAATAGGGCTTGGTGGTTTATCAATAGGTAAACCAGTAGATGGATCTAGAGCATGGAAGACAATAACTTCTGAAGGTGTACTTCGAGAAGTAGAAGATGATAGTTGGTTCATCCGTTCTTCTCACTTCTTCCCAACACATTTAGGGAAGTGTTCTTTGCTGAATACAGCTGTTGGAGATGTATAGATTACATTTCCATTTAGGTGCCTCATGAAACGATAATTTTTCCTGTCTGATGTCCAACCAAGGAAAATCATGAGTTCTGACTTTGCTGTCAGTTTATTGTCTCTTATCTCTTTTGGGAGAAAGACATAAGCACCGCAGCCAAAGATTCTCTCTTTGGAGATGTCTGGAATCTTCTGATTCAACACTTCATAAGGTGTTTTCCACATGAGCCGTGATACCAGTGTTTTATTATAGATATGTATTGCATGATCTATAGAAAACTCCTACCAACCATCAGGAATACAAGCATGATGCCGCATGGCTTCTGCTTTATCCATTAGAGTTCGGTTCAAGCGTTCTGCTCGACCATTTTGTTGGTGTATGTGCGGTGCACTGGTCTCATGTATGATCCCTAATGAGCGCAAATGAGATTGCAACTCGTCAGTTGCATACTCTCCTCCTCTATCAGTGCAGAGATATTTTAATTTAGTCTTGTATTGAGTCTGAATTAAGGCAATGAAATTTTTCATTTCTTCGGCTGCTTCTGATTTCTTATGGAGGAAGCGAATCCATCCATGAGAGGAAAAGTCATCTATTATGGTCATGACCCATTTAAATTTATGGTAAGAAAGAATCAGAAGTTCAACTAAATCCGAGTGTATTCTTTCGAATGGATGCTTTGCGCGTGTAGGGTTCTTTCTAAAGGGTTTCTGGTGCATCTTTCCCTTGGCACAACCGTCACAGACTGGCTTTTGCTCGGGAATCCGCACCGGAGTAAACCCAATCGTATTTTTCTCAAAATGATTGAGGATACGATTAGAGGGATGTCCTAATCTCGCATGTACAACTTTGTAGCCAACAATCGGATCCGCAGTCATAGCTGCTTGTTCCGAGTGTACAATTTTTGTGTTAACAAAATGTAAAGTAGTATTGCGACTTGCTGAAGGATATGCTTGAAGAATAGCATTTCCTTCGCTATCAACTACTACTGATTCGTTGGCATCTGTTCTAGTAGTTTTGCCATCCTGGCATAACTGTCCCACTGACATTAGTCGTTCAGAGGTTCCTTTTAGAAGGAAGACTGGATATATTAATATCTGCGTTGGTTGAACGCTGTCAGTCTTCCCGTTATAGACTCTATGCTTAAGCATAACTGCACCAAGACCAATTGCATTAAGGTAGGGGCCATGTGCTCCTACAGTCTTAATTGGGATCGAAACTTCGAGTTCTTCGAAGTTGATAAAGTCTTCCACATAAGGGGTATAATGACATGATGCCCCTGAGTCTAATAACCATACGTCACTATATTCTTCTAGTGGCGTTATGCTTTGATCATTGCTTAGCGATCGAGATCTAAATTGATCCGGTACTCTTAAATACTGATCGGGCATGCGCGTGGAGAAACAAGAAAATTGAGAAGTGTTAAAACACTTCTCATTTATCGATTCACGCAAAGAAAATACATGATTATGGGATCCTAAAGATCCCGATAGCGTATCTATATGCCCGGCCCCCGATGTCCTTTCCCCTTGCCCTTGCCCTTCTTCTTGCGAAGACGGCCGGTCGGCATGTTGGTGACAGGACTGTGTATCAGGGTTAGTAAGAGTATCTGAGATCGATTTGATCACGTACCCAGCTCCTCCCTTCTTCTTGAAGTCACTCCTGTAGTTGGTCGACGAAAGTCCGAGTGACACCTCAGATTGAGGTGCCGAAGCAAAGGGTTCGGACTTCGGAGACTTCGGGAGAGGCCCAGAAGAGGGTCCTGCGACGTTCGCAGGGTTCCTGGGGTCGCGGATGTCGTAGGCGACATCCTGAGCCAGCGCCATGAGGTCGTCGACCTCCTTCTCGCTCTCAAGCCGTTTGAAGGCTTTGTCTACCAACACTGTAAGTGTGGCGGGTCGCCTGTCAGCAGTCTTGTTCTTCTGAGTAAGAGAGTATCTCTTACTCTGAAATCGCTATGTTGGAGGGGAGGCCCAAGGAAGAGGTGGAAATTCCTCGTTGTAGGTCCTCATGGCTGGAGCTACTATTTCCTCCTGAGGAGGAAGGTAGTACGGCCGAACCTCTCCAGGTTCAAGCGAGTCGCCCCGGGTGACAGAGTCCATGCTTGGGATCTTTACCACATGGTACATAGCCAAATTGAGTTTATTCCCAAATTTGGGAGAAATCAATAAAGCGTAAGGCGAACCAATGGGTAAGAGGAAAGCGAAACGGATGCGCATTGCGTTAATATTGGGGTTACTATTTTTAGTGAACCATTTACTTACCCTCGTGTGTCCCTCACAGGTACAACCTGGGGGGTGACCAGAAGGAACCGAAGGTGCACCGGGAGGTGTCACCGATCGTCCTTGTTGGGCGCGGGGGTGAGAGACCTCGTGCATCCGTCGACCATAACAATCGAGGGCATGTTTCTTCGCCATTTGCATGGGCGAAGGACCAGTGATGCGGTCGCGCCAGGTGGTCACCTGTTGGATCCACAGTGAGTTTTCGAGGAGGGCGGTGAAACATAAGTTTCGTGCTTCAGCACGCACCTTTTTCTCGAGCTCAGCATGAGCATTCTCTCATACCTGCTGGACCTTCTTGGGATTAACCCAAGTAAGCGGTTTTGGTCTCTCACTCACAAGTACACGAGTGGTCGGAGGAGCGGGAGCAGGAACAGGTCGAGGCGCATCCATGCACCTCATCAGGTCGAAAGGGGTCATTCCCGGACCAGTGAAGCGATGGACCGCCGGTTCCATGGCAGCGGCGAAGCCTGCCATGGCTTCCGCCATGTGGGCCTGGGGTTTACCCTGGCGCTTTTTGGGCTTCTTCTTCTTCTTCTGGACGTTAATCCAGGTAGGAGAAGGGGGAGAAGGCTGAGGGGGCTGCCCACTCGGATTGGCAGGGTGGCGAGGACCTCTCGCAGGCTGGGCCCTGGTATTGCCTCCAGGGTGGAAGCGGTTCCAGGGTGGTCCAGGGCGAGTCCTGGGGATATTACCCTGAGGGCGAGTTTGGTAGTTAGCGGTGGCGGCAAAAGATGCTTGGGGATTAGACATGTTAGGTCTTGACCCTTCACATCTTGACCACTCAGCATTTATAGCCTGCTGAACTACCTCCCAGGTCATATCTACAACATCATGATTATTCGCCAATGTTGTTTGTGCCACTGCATTCCAATCCGGTGGTAATGCGTTCAAAGCGATCATCGCGCCAAGAACTTCTGGCAATTTTACCTTAGCTGTTTCTAATTGAGAAGCCATTGTTCTCAATTCAGCTAGATCCATTGCTGGATCTTGATTGCCTGAAATGCGCTTTCGCAACATTCTTTGGAGAATTGAATACACCGCGGCAGGAGAAGGTATCCCAAAGCGGGTTTTCAAATCAGTCCAGAGGAATCCAGGAGCATCATGCCCATGGAGTAACAGGGAATCAGGTAAGGTGCCATTAATAACAGCCAATGCCTGACCTCTCAATTGTTCTCTCCTTCTATCCTCCTCTGTTAAAGCGGAAGGATTTTTAGGGGAGAGATCCTGGTCTGTCACAGTCCATCCGGACTGGTCAGAACCGGTGACAGAAATGAGGGTCAGGGCATCCTGAAGCCTTCTAGACCAGAATGCATAGTTCTTTGGCCCATTAAGCTTAGGTAAACCAGCGACGATATTATTAGTAGACATAATATCTTCGTCGAGTGTATTTCTTTCTAGAAGAAAATTCTCGTATCAGCAATGATCAAATACAAGGATAACTCTGTCAGGTAAAGCCCTATCATCCTATCTCGGTTAGAGGGGATGATAATGGTTTAACCATCGGTAAGGCTACCGGGGCCCATAACCTGTTGAGGAAACGACCGTAACGAGTTGTTTGCTGGGGGCAGCAGTTAACGCAGTGGGAGAGAACGTAGGGTCTACTCACTGAGATAATAAGCTTCTATCTGATACCTGTAGTAAGGTAGTTCGGATAGACAGATATTATTGATAAAGCGGTCAACGTCAGTTGAGTAGAGGTCAAAGTCGAGAAGATCGATTGAGGTGTTGTACTCAAAGAGATAGGCAATGATGAAGAAGTTGTTCGATTGAACAAGATACAGAACTTAGGTCTGCTACATGGGGTTTATATACATATTGTAACATAGACGAGTCATACTACATAAAATACTAGCATTGCATGGATTGTTCCTTATGACTCCCTTTAACTGCGGCGTAGTGCCTGCGGAGTACTGCGGAACGTAGTATCTAGTCATTGGTACTATGTAGAATAATCTATCAAGTACTTATGACTCTCATCGTATACAGAGCAACTCATAGGAAGTTACTACGGAATGAAGTTACTGGAAAGTAACAGATCAGTCTATTATTAGAATAATGACTTCATAGTCTATTTCTAGAATATGTCCGAAACTTCAACGGTACCCACACACATATAGCACAAAGAGTGGTAGAAGAAGAATGACTCTCAACCAAACCTCTTGAAACCCCAATAAAATTAATCAACACCAACAGAACTGAAAATAAGAAAGGAGAGATAACAGATATGGCACACCTGATACTAAACAATGGAAAACACATGGAAGAAATTGAAGTAATGATAACACAACGAGAGAGCACAGACCTATATCTTGGACATGATTGGCTAGTCAAACATAATCCAGAAATCAATTGGACAAACAATATAATATGCTTCACAAAATGTCCAAAGGATTGCACCACACACCACAATGACATACAGTTCAGAGAAAAAATACACACAGTAAAAGAACACATAGAAGAGAAGAAAACTAACCAAACAAACCCAAAAGACCTACTAACATATCTACAGCAATACATGTACCTGTTTAACAAGAAAAACTTCAATAAATTACCCAAGCACACAATATGGGACCAAGAGATAAACCTGTCTGAAGATGCACCACCAGTACTGCAATTCAAAGTCTATCCCATAATAATAACAGAAAAACAAGAACTACAGAAATTTCTTGAAAAGAATATTACTTCAGGACAAATTCGACCATCACAATCCCCTTATGCCACCCCATACTTCTTCATACCCAAGAAGGACAGAACCAAACAACTAGTACAGGATTACAAAAAGCTAAATGAACACATGATCAAAGACAAAACACTACTTCTACTAATAAGTAAAGTTATTAACTAGCTCAAAGATGCAAAAGTCTTCAACAAGCTTAATATTATTTGGGGATACAACAACATCCGAATCAGGGAAGGTGATGAATGGAAAGCAGCATTTGTAACAAATAATGGATTATTTGAGCCAAAAGTTATGTTTCTTGGAATAAGTAACTTACTAGCTGTTGAACAGTACAGTAACATGCAGTAGCAGATGGATAATCTGACTTACTGATTGTGGTTAGTTAGAATGGTAAAGTTACTAGTGGAGTTGCTGTGAGTCGAGTAGAGTGAGGTAGAAATTGAGTAGATTGTCTTAAGAAACATAAGGGAATACATGCTGCTTTATATACTAAGTGTCTGAGTAGCAAATCCTAAGACCTATGAGTAATAACTATGCATAATGAGTCAGTAATGACTATGGAGTCCCTTAAAACACTGCAATATCATCAGTGGTATCCAGTAGCATAATTGGAGTGACAGTAATCAGTCAGCTCATAAAATACACAAGAAAGAGGTACATAATATGAGTCAGAGGGTGCAGCCTTGATGACAAATATTAGATAAATAATACTGAAGAGCTAGTCACATGGAATACAGCTATAGTAAGTACAAATGACAATACTCCTCCTAGCTCAAAGTATGATATGAATCAAGTACTGAACTGTATGGGTAAATAATTGCGATATCATTGGAATTTAACAGTATCTAGACTTTTTATGCAGATATCAGCAGAGTTTTTTTCAGACTTCACATAAAATAGTTCTATTTTGCCTATCTTAACAAGTTCATGGATAAAATGCCAGTGGATTGTGACATGTTTAGATCAATGTTCAACAACTAGGTTTAAAGTCCAGAAGGTTGATTCTAGATTGTTGTACATGAGATATAGAGCAGGTTGTTTGAACCCAATCTGACCTAGCAGCTAATGGATTCAAATCAGTTAACAAGATATCTTACACATTGTAACATACTTGGCTTCTGTGGTAGACAGTGCTATGGTGGCTTGTCAGTAACTCAACCAAGAAACTGGTCCATCGGCAAACAAGACTAAGTTGCGGGAAGTAGACTTGTGTATAGCAAGACATCCTACAAAGTCAGAATCAGAGAAGTCTTGAATGGACTTCTTTGATTGCCTGTTAAAAACAAGATAATAGCATCTCATACTCAGAAGGTAGTAGCACAGGTATAAACCATGCTTATAGTGCTACTCTAAAGGACTAGCCATCTACTGACTGAGTTTCACAATGACATAAGTGATATCAGGTCATGAGCCAATCATGAGGTATATTAGGGATCCAACAAGTTATTGGTACTTCTGGCAGAACTCAGGATCAATGGTACCCTTGTAGGGTAGGAAGGCACATCCTGCTGGAAGAGGCATTTGAGTCAGTCTTGTGGCAATACCAAATTTAGCAAAGACCTTATCAAGATATGAAATCTGATCAACATAGATTTGTTTGTTCTTCATTTGATAATAGAAGGAGCACTTCTTGCCCATGAAGACAATATCATTGACATAGATGAGGGCAATCATAATCAAGCCAGTCTTTGGACAGCAATTATAATATACTCCAGCATCAGATAGAGATTGCTTGAAGCCCATGGCAAGCAGTGACTATGTCATCATATACCACCAAGCTAAGCTGACTTACTTAAGGCCATACAATGCTTTTTGTAACCTTCATACTTTATTATGTCCAAGTGTGAATCCTTCTGGTTGTTTCATGAAGATTTCTTCATCCAGATTGCTATATAAATAGGTGGTTTTTACATCAATGCTTTCAATTCCCCAGTCTTCAACTGCCACTAAGGAGAACAGGAGACAAGAAGTTTTATAGTAGACAACTGGAAAGAAAAGCTCATTGTAGTCAAGACCTTCCTTCTGTGAGAAACCTTTTGCTACTAGTTGAGCACAGTGATAACTGTCCAACTTAGTGTTGAAGACCCATCTATTTTTAACAATGTTAATACCCTTGGTAGGGCAGTTAACTAACTTGTACATATTGTATTTCCTGAGCACATTGAGCTCTTTAAGGTATGCCCTAAGCCATTTATTGTACTCAGTAGGTGGCAACTTGGCAAGGTCCCAAAATTGGACTGGCTGTGGCAATGGAGAAGTTGCACTGGTCTTAGAAAGGTAGTAATGGATTAACTTCATACCACCTTCACAAATTAATCAGTGAAGCTCTTCCTTACTCAGCTCAAGCATGGGCAAATCAATATCAATGTTCTGCTTATATGCTGGCAGGGGAGATTGCAGCCTATCAGGCACATACTCATTTTCTCCTGGAATGTGATCACCAAGCTCTAGTGGGGCATTAGGTTGGCTAGGATTCCATTGTCCTTGTCTTTTTTATTTTTTTTATTTTTTTTAATCAACAATTTATATAGCGGTGCTCGAACGCAGTCTGCATGTACATACATACAAAGATAGAATGTACAGAATGTTCAGAGCAAGGAAAGTAGACTAAACATACACTAACCCCACGAGACTCGACGCCATCTAGTGCATACACTAGAGAGATGTTTGGTACCTAAGTTAAATGGAGTGAAAAGGGATGAGAGGAATTCGGAGAGAGAGAGAGTGAAAGAGAGAAAATGATAGAAAGGAACTATCGACTTGCAAACACAAGGGAGAACAACGAATGGTACTAGCATGTGGGAGGGCTTTTGCCCAGATACTATGGGAATGATGGACATTGAATGAAAACTATATAAAATAGTAGACGAGTGAGGAAAGGAGAGATAGAGAAATGGGGATAAAGTCCATAACCGGGAGAGCATAAGGAAAAAGAGAAAAAGAGAAGAATTCACGCAGGTACAGACCCAAACCTCTGACGGACTTGATGACGATGTAGCGGGGGTATTGAACTGGCATGGAAATGAGGGCGATCAGGCTCCGGGGGGAAGCTGAACATGGTAGGGTTATGACGCAAGAAGTTGACTAGTGTCTTGATGGTATCGATGCTGAAATGATGATCGAAGTTGTTGCAATGATAGAGGATGTGCAACCTAGTCTGGACCATTTGATTGTTGCAGTGGTGGCATGATAAGTCCTTGTTGGGGAAGAACCGAAGTCAGTATTCCCCAATTGGGGCATGGCATAGGATGGCGCGACATGCTCTTGCGAAAAGCTGTGGCTAATAACTGCATTCTCGTATCCAGGGACTGGATTTGATGTGCGACGGTAAAGCAGAGGCCCCATTCACTCACACTAGGAGGTGAAAGAAGGAGCTACTGCTGTATTTTTTGAATCCAAACATGGCTTGCCATATGTGAATGGCTCGTTTGGCAGACTTCTTACATAAGTAGTCTATGGAGTTAGGGACTCGGTGGTTTTGACCCCAGTTAGGCCAGGTGACTGTTTGAATCCAATCATGTGTGGCTTTTTGTATACTGTATTTACACTTCGATGGAGTGTGGTAAAATGATAGGTGGTGTTGGTTAAACTTGTTGAACCAAGTCAGGAGTGCCTTCGATGTAAGGATAGACTGTTGCTGGCAGGAGTGCGACGAGCAATCAAGTAGGAGCCGAGAGGCTACGAGGGAGTCAGTGAACACATATATGTGTTCGATCTGGTCATAGTCATCAGTGGCAAGTACCTTAGTGATTCCTAGGTACTACGTGACCAGTTTGGTGTCAGTCGACATTGTTCCTCTGAGTCTCTTCATGATAGAGCTCCCTCCGTCTAAGTGTTAAACAGTAGCTGCCACCATGAACTAGCTAGCAAGTGGGTTAGGATTGGGGTGGACTGAGCCGTCCATGCCAATAATAATGGACTTGAAGTCCGTTGTCGCATTTGTTGTAACATTGTCCCAAAGTGTCTTTGAGAGGTGGGGGTTGTCCTGGTTGAATCCTATAAAAGATACATTAGTAGGGAAATGGTCAAGTAACCTACATCCAGGCCAGACAGATTTAGAAACAGAGTTAAAGTGTTCTATATACCGAGTCTTGGGAGTAGGGCATGCAATATCCATCACAGCTCCAAGTGTTTTCTTCTGAATCTCTGTGAAATTCTTGATGTGAAGTCGGTATGGGGAAGAATGATACTCTTTCATCAATCTTGCCAATGCATGTTCATCGTCTAACATGTGAAGCCTCGACGTTTGTCGTTTGGCCAACTTTTGGAGATGAAGTTTGATAGGCATGAGTCCCATGAGGGACTCGATGCTGCCAGTGGGAGATGTACAGAAGGTCCCAGTAATCCAGAGGGCCGTGCTTCGCTGCATCTTGTTGAGGATTTCACAGGTCCCTTTAGTCCGTGACTTGTCCATTGTCCTTGTCTTGGCTGACTGAAAGGCTTGTATCTTTCATAGTCCCTAAGGATATTCTTTGGGTGTTGGTAGTTACCATAGACATTTCCTTCTCTTCATGGAACCTGAAGGGTAGTTTGATCATGAAGTTTTCTCAGTGCCTCAATGTCCGGATGGGGAATAAAAATCCCTTCTGGAATGGGTATTGGAGCCCAGTCATCAGTATGTGAATTAGGTGCAGGTGCAGCCTCCTTAATGTCATCCTCAACTGTGGAGAACAATGTTTGGCTACTGCTGAACTCTCACGTCATCTCCAAGGGAGTCTTTTCGGATCAAAAATCTCGGAGCACCCATCACTGGGTCGGGGCATCATCATAAACATCCCAAAGTCAAGTCTTCTATCCCTCTTCCCCATTTCTATGCCTCCTCCATTTCTATTTCATAACTGTAAGCTATCCCCTTTAAGTCCAATTGTAGGTCTACACCGTAGATGATTATCTGGAGAAAGTCCCAAATAAATAATGTATTCTGCCTAACCTCTTCCTATCTTCTCTCTTCTCCCTCCTACCTTTATAGTATAAAAACATTATCAATCCATTTGTACCTGGTCCCCTATTGTTCTACACCTTGTCCATAGATGATTACCTTCCCGTTTTTTGGTCTGATTACTTCATTAAAATGTACCTTGGCATATTTCTTTCACACTTCTAAAACTGGGCCATATTCATGTATGTATATAAGTAGTACGTCTTTGATAGGGGAAGGCAGAAAAATACAAATGAGTATCTAAATCCCCTCAGATTCCCAAAGCCACTTCATCTCTTATCTATCTCAACTTCATTAATTACCCAAACTTGATCACTGTTTTTCTCAACCATTTCCTGGTCAATTCCTCTCAAATCTTCGATACTCTGTACCGCTAATCAACTCCTTTTGGTTGGAAGCAAAGCGGTTGTTGGATTCGGCCATGCTTGTTAAAGCGTTCACTCACCAGCACATACCCTCATTCTACACAACCTTAACTCCTCCTGGAAGCCAAGATGGCATAGGTAGAGAGGGAGGTGGAGTCAAATCCTTGTAGGATAATCCGGAAAAAGGTCCTCTGGAAAAGAAAGAAGGCAAAGGCAATGGAGTCCACTCTCTGGGACTAGGAGTAGGAGTTCATGAACAAGGAGGTGGCAGCAGTGATCTGGTGCACAGCACACTTGGACTAGATTTGAATATTTTCGTCTTTTTTCTCTTATTTTTTGTTGCCAAAATTCCGATAATTTCCAATTTCCGTCTCAACCCTCCCACCAACCTCTCTTTTTATTCCACCAAAAAATACTTTCCAATTATCTCTCTATTATCCATGTTTTTCCATAATTATTATCCCCAAGAGTGTGCTATCCAATGTTCTACCCGGGGGTATGTTGAGTAGTCCCTATGTAGTCATATGACAGGTGTGGGATGATATTACTACTTTGGGTACTTGGCCTATACCAATATATTCCGATTTTCTCTCTATTTCTTCTGAAAATTCCCGTATTTTCCAATTTGTGTGACAACCGAGACCTCTTGGACTTTCGTAATTCTACTAAAATCCATTCCCAAATATTCTCTATTTTCTCCATATTTTTTCGATAATTGTCACATATGCTCACATAGTAGTGTGACATCACTGGTCAACTTTGTGCTGACAGTGATGCCATCACTGATGCTCTGATGCTACTCTCATGGCATTACTAAGCATTGCATGGGCGTGGGTATGCTTACGGTCATCTCGGGTATTGCCCCTTGAATATTTTTTTCATTTTTCCTTTATTTTTTGTCGCCTAAATTCCGGTAAATTCAATTTTCCGTGTGCATGCGGCCATTTCAGGCCATTCTGGTTTCACCAAAAATTCTTTTCCAATTACCCAGGGGTGGACCATCTCAGGTGCCATCTTGTGCCATCCAGTGCCATCGTATGCGCCATAAGCGCCATGTGGGAACATGTGCCCATTCGCGGACCATCAATTTGATGGTCTGTTGGTGGCACTGTGCCCGTGGGAATATGCCTCTCATTGTGGGAATATGGCCTGGGTGGCCCACAATCTCGTTATTAAGCACGGGAGCCATTCATTGATGGCCCGTTATGGCCCAAATTGGCCGTGGGAATATAGCTATGCATGTGGGAATATGGTCCAGTTGGGTCAGTGCCACGGCCAAATGGGCCATCAAACCATTTTTGGGCCATCTGTAAGCACATGGGAATTTATTTCGCCCATTTCCGGATGGCCTGAGATGGTCCAAACCAATGTTTAAATATTATAAACTCAATAAAATATTCGCACCTTTACCAAACAACATCAAAAAATACCCTGTAAATTCTGTACAATATTCCAATGTCATCCTGATAACATGATTTCATATTCAATAAATGCACAGAAATGTGCTGATTCCAATGGTGTATATATCTTTGTAGGGTGGTACCATCTGAGGAGAATAGAATTTCGGGCACCAGACCGAGGAGATGCTTCGTGGGAAAGGTCATGTGGTTGTTGTTCAACTGCAGTTATCGCGTGCATCGATCTTTGTTCTTGACCTTGATGGCTGCCGTTCCCACTTACATGCACGAAATCCGCAGCATTCAGGATGCGCATCCAAATCTCCCTGCTGTTCTTCGCGATGTAGATCTCAGTCGCCGAATCGAGGCCAACACTCCTATCGATCCAGCAGCCTTGGTCCATGCTCAAGTAGTCGCAAAAATCATGAGAGACTTCAAAGGTGGATTTCACCTCATCTCCTTCTACCTCATCCCTTGCTTAAACCCCGGCAGAAATCGGCGTTGAACCTTTAGTCACAGACGATGTTGTACAGAGTGCAGAGCTGCGTGCGCGGGCAGTGGAAGCGGCTCGTGCGTGTGTTCATCTCGCCCTTAATTTATCATTATGATGGCTTCTTCTACAGATACTACCGCCGAATTCGCACCAATTAACCTCGTTCAAGCACTCCAAGGCCTCGCACATGGGGTCAATGAATTGCGTGCGATGGCTCATAACAACCAGAATGGGTTAACTGAATTACGTAATGAGTTTACTCAATTACGTGCGATGGTCACACAGCAAGTTGTCCCCCAAATCGCGGCCACAAATCAAGCCTGTCTCACAATCCAGGCTGAGTTTGTCCTTCAATTGCCCATCTGCTCTCACTCTCTTATTACTTTCCCAGGTTGGCTCTCATCCCGATCCGCATTACCAATGCCTCGTCCAGTAATAATGCACTATTGTCCTACCCGCCCGGCCACGTTGCTGGGGGGCCTCTTCCTGCAACAAAGATAGAGGCCCTGCAGGTAAACGGTAAAACGCTTGATTCTTTCATGTGGTCTACTGTGATAAAAGCTGTCCCATTAGGAGCTCAAGCTGCTGCTGCTCTCCAAGCACTTGGTGTCCAGAATATTCCGGTTGCGGCAGCGGAGAGGATCAATGTTTTCCATTCCTACCTTGGGATCTGATGAGAAGCGGTGTTGCATGGTGTTTTGTCAAGGGCAGGTATAGCAAGTCAAAGGAGTGCCTTTTCAAAGTCGGCAATGTTGCATGTAATAACTTACATACTTTCCACTTCTTGTGCCTGGGTGTACTTGATGGCAAACCGGTCGTGTATACAGCCTAAAAGTCATTAAATAAAAATATCACGTCCCATAACAATACATCCGTTAACCTAAAAAATACCTAGACAACCCTTCTTTGCCGCAATCTCATCCTTCAGCATTGACACCCGTGTATCGAGCCTTGATGATAAATCCGTCGAATTTGTTGCGAGAGTCATCGCCTTGTCCAAATGTTGAGTAGCCGACTTCAGCGCCGTTTTCCAATGCTCTCGAAGCACTGCGATTTCGAGGCCCTGCAGCTCGGCCGTTTCTGCCTGCTTCAGCTCTAGGACAGCGAGCTCGAACATGGCTACACCGCCAACCCACGTGCTAGTAATGACTTGGCTGTGATGACTATGGGCATCGGTCAAAAAGGCGCGACTAGCGGCGTATGCTTTGGTAGTACGGTGCACGACGCCGAGAAGGAGTGAACGGAGCGCTAATTCGTCGGGTGTATCGAGAACGAGGTCCCAGGAAGCCGGGGTCGCGGCTGGCGAGGAGTGGGGACTGGATACCTTGGGCGGGGGCGACGTGGAATACCATTCGTGGATGTGAAGAAGCGCTACTGGTTCCGAGATTCGAGAGTGAGTGTTCCAGACTGGAATCAAGTTAATAAACAACCCCCAAAGGTGACCAAGTGGACGTACAAATGGCAATCTCTGAAAACACATTGAGTCAGATCATGTTTCCCTATGGCGGGGGACAACGTACCATCGGACGGACTGATGGTGATGGCCTCTACAAAGCATGTTTCGTTCTTTCCAAGTCGCTTCTGTTTACTTTGGTAAAAGGCAACTACAAACGCGATTAGGAAAGAACCTGAAGACGACATGGAGGAAAAACGCACTCTTCTTTTTGATGAAGACTTCTGTCGGGAGATCTTTTCCGCCAATCTTCTTATCGATCAATCCTGGGATAGCATCAAAAAGCTGCTGTGCTTTTTTGCGATCACCCAGGGACCAGTGGCAGCCGGCCGCTATAAAGTAGTACGTGGCATGACTCCTGTAAAGCTAGATGAGCAGATGGAACAGGGGAATCCAGCTCTCGTACCAAGTATTGAGTTCTGTAATGCGAAGGAAGGCTGTAGCAGCTTCGTCGTACCGGCGCTGACCCAAAAGGGTCCAGGCGAGCTCAAATACGAGCTATAAAGAGTGATGATAAGATGCGTCGTATACGGAAAAGCGGGACTCACGAGGCTGTCGGCCTGAGCGAAACTAAAGGGTCGGTGAGGATTCAAGCCGTCCTGGAGAACCTTGATAGCAGCTTCCGGGTCATGGGTCATGCGCAAAATCTTGGCCTAACATGCGTAGGCCAGTGAGAACCAATTAAATAGGCAAGCAGCCAACCTTATTCAGAATCCACAATGCACCATTGGGGAATCGGTCATTAATCCTGGATTGATCTTAGGGACTAAGCAACATATGTGAATGGTCGTTGAACAAACCTGTCAACTAAAATTTGATATTCTTTCACTATATGAGTTTCATTAGCTTGGTAACCGGAAAGCAAGAGAACGACGCCGTGGTAGGTCATAAGGACCAGTCTAGAACCTTGTAAACGAGGATCCTAGTGATGACGGAGTAATTCTCACCCAGCAAATACAGAGTGGGTATCATTTCGAGCGGCGGCAACGGCTAGGGCCTTGAGGGCAAGCTTCCGGTCTGCCTTGAATCCAAAGAAACCGACGACGCTCCTGCGAACATGTCAGATATGAGACAGAGAGAGATTGACAACAAACACACTGTATGCGCTTGGGGAGGAGAGAGAAGACGAGATTGAATAGGCCATAACCTATAAGGAGGTGAGCACGGATGAATGGTTAGCGGTGTGGGACTGACCAAATGCAGTCCCCGAGATGATAAGGTCATCAATGGGACCGTCAGAGCGGGAGGGATGGAGATGTGGACGGTGGTGGACAGCGGTCAAGGCGGGGGTGGATGCAGCAGGGGTACGACGGTTGAAAAAACTGCGCCTGGGGGTGATCGTTGGCTTGAGCTCTGGTTCCGAGTCGGGCGGTGCGGGGAGAGTGCTGACAGAAGAAGCAGCGGATGATGCGGAAGAATAGGAGACGGAGCCTGCAAAGCTTCCAGTTGATGATCCGCGACTGATGATATCGGGGGTGGAAGGTGGCGGAGAGACGTAAGAGTCGATTCCGTGGGGGAAGACGGACTTGTAAAGTCTGGACGATGAATGAATAACCAGAGTGGATGAACAAGTGGTCTACACACTTGGTAAACTTGGAATGAGCACTGGATATAAATCAGGACGATAAGAGAGGATGGAGTGACGAAACACACGAGTTGAGAGCATAGCTGGGCTGACTGTCAGTAACGGATGAATGACAATTGAGACCGAGACATACAGGCATTGCAAATAACCCATATACGTCTCACTGTGGGATGGGTGAGGCGATGTACCGCGGCAGTGCAGGTAAGACAGACCTGAGGGCATGGATGAGACCGAGGAGAACAACAGCGTCGGCATTCAGGATCTCCCACTCTATGCCTGGGTGGAAGTGATGGCTCTCCACGTCTTTCTGGGCCTTTGTAGATTTGCGAGTGCCGGCCTCTGCAAGGGTAAGGCAACGATCCGCCTCCTCGATGACCTGCGCCTAGATGGTAGTCAGTAACAGCACATGTGGAAATCAGGTCCGGTGGCGTACCTCCATACCCAAGGCTGCTTCTAGGAAAGCACAGACTCCGAGACCGAGCTGGTGGAACGGGTCGTCCCCGCCATTGAAGAGGGTCTTTGCACCGTCGATGTCGTTCTCGAAGAGACGGTTGAAGCCGCTGTTGGCGTTGTTGAGTGCGGCGAGCTCGAGGTTGCGATCCATGAAGCGCAGTGTTCTCACGGCAAATTCGCCGATTACTCGTCATTTCGATCATCGGAGCAGGGTAGGCCCAATATGGAAGGTCGTTCTCACGTCGCGAGTATGCGGGATTTTTGTTGGCAGAGTGCACTCTCTCTCTTCTACCACCACTCTGTCCCTAAAAATGGCGTCTCTCGCACGGGTCCGTCTTCCTCGTCGTCTGGTATGTCCTCGGTCCCCCTCCCATGTCGCCCTACGCGCTGACAAAATCTTCTAGCCGCAGCTTGGTCTGCGCACCATCCAGACCTCTGCTGACACGACACAGCTCAAGGATACACTCTCCGACCCTTCAAAGCCCTTCACCGTCAAGATTCACGAAGACTCGTTCCGTGCCCACATGTGCGAGAAGCCCGACCTCGAGGTCCAGGTCACCCGAGACGAGCTCCTCCAAATGTACCGCCATATGCAAACCATGCGTCGTATGGAGATGGCCGCAGACGCCCTCTACAAGGCGAAACTCATTCGCGGTTTCTGCCATCTGGCAATTGGCCAGGTATGCTTTCCACCTCTTTTGAGATCGGTCTTCTCATTCTGTTCCAGGAAGCCGTGTCCGTCGGTCTTGAACACGGCATTGAAAAGGACGACAGAGTCATCACAGCCTACCGCTGCCACCCCTTCGCCGTAATGCGTGGTGGTACTATCACTGGTGTCCTCGGCGAGCTTCTCGGTCGCCAGATTGGCATGTCCCATGGCAAGGGTGGTTCCATGCACATCTTTACTCCCACATTCTTCGGAGGAAATGGCATCGTCGGTGCTCAAGTCCCTGTCGGTGCTGGCCTCGCCTTTGCCCAGAAATATCTCGGCGAGAAAAACTGCACGTTCGCCCTCTACGGTGATGGTGCCAGTAACCAGGGCCAAGTCTTCGAGGCCTTCAACATGGTGCGAGAACGCGTTTTTTACCCATCGACCCTTCAAATTACTGATGATGTCATCATCATAGGCTAAGCTCTGGAATCTCCCTGCCGTCTTCGTTTGCGAGAACAACAAGTATGGTATGGGCACCTCAGCTGAACGCAGCTCGTCCAACACCGAGTACTTTACTCGTGGTGACAAGATCCCTGGTCTTCAGGTCGGTTATTTTTCTGTCCCCGACGTTTGATTGGCTGACAATGCCGATGCCATCAGGTGAACGGAATGGACATTATTGCAACTAGGCAAGCCGTTCAATATGCGCGCCGGTGGGCTGTTGAGGAAGAGAAGGGCCCTCTGCTCTTGGAGTTCGTTACCTACCGCTACGGCGGTCACTCGTACGTATTCAGTCTGTTTTTCCGTATACACCTTTATCTAACTTGTCGCTCTCACTTAGCATGTCTGACCCCGGTACCACTTACCGTACCCGTGAGGAGGTTCAACGTATGCGCAGTACACAAGATCCCATCCGAGGTCTTCAACGCTATATCGAGGAGTGGGGGTTAGCCTCGGAACAAGAGCTCAAGGTATGTTCCGACTTTGACCAACCCACACACGAAGATACTGATCTGTTGTTAGGCTCTTGATAAGGCTGCCAAGGCTGAGGTTGATGCTGCTGTCGAAGAGGCCAAGGCTTCTCCCGAACCTGAAATCAAGGACCTCTGGACGGACATATACTACAAGGGTACAGCACCGCCATTCATGCGGGGCCGCGAGCGCGAGGAAGTTCACTATTACTAGATGCACCATGCTCCCATACCATTCATGCCTTCTTATCCATTAATGACTATCTAATTCACCAACTTCGTTTTTGGCTAAGTCCCCGCCGATTCGACGTCTCTAATTACGGGACAGGTATTACTCAGGATGTGCAGACTCACCACTGCTATCGACACTCATATGCCAACAACCAGCCGCCCATCCCTTAGGGCCAATCCGTAAGATTTCCAACCAATAACCGACTAGTCTCTATTTCGCATCAGTCCGCGTCTTCCTTCCAGTTAAGAGGGGTATGATGATATGCATAATCCGTGAAGCCCAAGCGATTGGGTATCTTACACTATCGGTTAAGTGCTGGTATCGACCATTCTCTTGTTGCAGTCAGCGATAGACGAACCCGACAGCCCCGTAACAGTAATGGATCGTTTGGCAAAGGTTCGCTCGGCTCTTCTGCACAAGATCCATCACCGCTCTGTTATCCTGGAACTCGTGAGGAACTCACTGGAGTCATTCATTGGCACACGAACTTTCCATCACATATACAACCTTCATGGGAGCCCATCATGGGCTCACCAAAAACGGTCTTTGTGGATCATGCGATAAGTAGCTCTCTCTGATACCAGCGTCTTGAACTGTAAACGACACTCAATCTGGCTGAAGCAGCGTGCTCTCGATACATTTAATGGATGGGGTCAAAATCGGTCAAGTGGAGTGTTGTCGAATTAACCAAACACGGTTAAGTAGTCATCCGTTGTATCAACGATTTTATGTACATAGGTATGTCCCGAGTGTGCTTCCCTAGCGTTTTCCCTCTTGCGATAAATACATACGCACTTGCGTCGGACATCCTTCACTGGTCTCGTTTTTCACTGGAAAGCCCCTCGCTGACACAATGAACCTAGAATGACTGTGGATTTACTATTTGGCCACCGGAAACAGCCGAAATATTCCCATCTAACCAACCGCTATCAACTATTTCAATTCCACACCACCATCGCCACCGCCGTCATGCGTGCTCTTCCATCGCTGGACATCGTTGGCTTTGATGCCGATGGCATAAGTAGCTGGATATTAGTTCTCAGTGCTGAAAAGGCCGCTCTCAAAGATGCCTCATCGTCTGGAAAATATAACGATTTCCTTGTTGGTGTCCGTGTGCCGGGGTGGTTCTTGAAGGATTTCTGGGATCATCCTAATCATGACTTTGGCCTCATCCCGTACAGACAGCTTCTTCTGGACGTCAAGTCTTGTTTTAGCGTAGACAATGTGGTCGTCGGGAGTGAAGAAGAGACCGAAGCTCAACACATGAAAATCTTCGAGCTAGGTCTCATGTACAGGAACCATCTAATGCGCGTCTGTAGGTACGAGCTCAATGCGAGATATCACACTCACAAGGACCCAGTTCGCTCCGACAGTGGGCCTCTCCCTGCTCAATCACGTCAAACTTCACCGCCATCCTTTAATAAGCACAAGAATGACATTCTTCTCGCGATGGCCAACGGCCCTAAAACGAATGAAGATGCGAAAAAACATGTGTGATATTGTTATCCGCGCTCTCTTCGTCTTGGCTATCTATTCACCTGGCTGTCTTCAGGCTCTATTCCGTGACGGTTTCAAGTGCATGGTTTCCGGTCTTTATGATTGGGCCTCTTCCGAAAAATTCCCCGAGCTGCGCCAGAAGGCGAGAGGCTTCACTATGACCCAATGCGCTCATCTGTTTTCTGGTCAGCACAAGACGCTGGAGAGGTGACTTATCTCTGTACCGACCAAAATGCGTTTGACTCTTCTTCAGGAGTGTGCTGTTACTGCATTTACTATGCTTACGATGTTTGGACTGAAAAGAGAGGTCAAAAAGTTGCTCGGTGGACAAGTCAACAGCCTCTTTAATGTCCTCACGTTGTCCCCATCATTGCACACCGCCTTTGACACATTCACGTTCTGGCTTGAGGAAGTAAAGGGAAAGGTCAATAACCTCCTTCTCTACCCCTTCTCTGTACTCAACTGTCCAACAGCCAAACACTTATGAAGTTTGTTCACATCGCGATTATTTTTGCCAGATGTTCGACATACCTTCCCGTTACGTCACGTTTGCGGTCGACCCAGAAGTAGTGGCTGATTGTGAAGATCAAGGCATCCCTCTCCCAGATTTACCTGATCGAAACTTGATTGCTATTCGCGCCGCTTGTGCCCGAGTAGCCCATGCATCTGGTGCCGCTGAACAACATGAGGATATCTTGGAGGACAAGGAAACTGTTCGGGTATTGGCATATGATGGAAGCAATACCGATTTACTTAGTTCACTTCTACGTCAGTCAAATGCCGTTCATGTCGATGGTTAGAGAGCGTTAGTCAATGTCCAGTGGGAAATATACTACATCAATAATTTAAATAGTCACCCTCACGCCCGTTTTTCGCGCCTCACCCCCAAACTATCCTTTCGTTCGCTCCTCAGTGTTTCCTTGCAGGCGTCGATAACGGTCCTACCCCAGATGTCAGCCCATCCTTTCCCTTCCAATCCACCCAATCAGGTGAACTCGCATTCCCACCTCCCGGTTCAACCTCCACTGGCCCCAACGAAGCGGGGGAAAACTTGACAATGCGTCCTGCTCTCGAGTTCATAAGTTTACGCAGAGCTTCCTGTATCATGATGCGCAATGATGAAAGTGGGTTGACATCTTGGTTCATGCATGCTCGGAAGGTATGAGTAAGATGGGCAAGTTGCGGGGGTGTTTTTTTTTCTCCGCCCATTCCATTGGGCCGTCTACTCCATCAGGTTCCACCGGCAATTGCAAAGTCAATACGTGCGCACTTGACTGAAAAACAAAGAATACTCGGGCAGCAAATGATCTTATGCTGCATGCGGGAGCGACGACAGTCTCCTCAATCCTATCCCACCAGTACGGTTCCTGGTACATGTCCTTGTCAACCTTGCTTGGTACAGCAATCAAACGGCTACTTCACACAGCTCCCCTGCTGACCGCGATGAACGAGCCCCGAAAAAGGCTCGTCAGTGGTACAACCGATGGAAAGGCTCGTCGAACCGCCATGCGTGGGAGGACTCATCCAAGGCCACCGATATATCACCTCAGAATATAGGCTCGAGTTCCACGGTCTCTTCCGGGAAGGCGACCTCCAATACAATTGCAATTCTCCCCGAGCCAGAAGTTCCGTGAGTCTCCAAAGGTTCTGGAAATCAGGAAGAAAGATATGGAACAGAATAGCTCAGCTCGTTCATACCCTCTGATCCTCCACACATGGAACAAGTCAAGATAGGAGCGAAGAACTCACTCGTTACGATCGATGTGCGACACCAGAGCACTATGATGAGGTCAACAGAGGCGTCCACCCCGTACCTTTACTGACTGGAAACCAGTGGAGCGCCGTGAATGTAGGACGACAAACGCCAGTGGTTGTGCCGACGGGTATGTCAGTGAAAAGTTGCTCCAGCCCACCAAGTACATCCGAGATGGATGTCACCAGCTCATTTTATGGTACTCATCACTTTGTTGTGAACAAGCCGATTATGGTGATTTCCTCATTCCAAAGCACGAGCGGATCGGTGAGTTAATTTCCAACTTGCTACCACTGTAGATTTACAGCCTCGTAGCAATAATGGCAAATCTCCAGTACTGTGGCTGTACAGGTTCGTAGGCGTTTGCAAATTGGTGTTGCCCAAACTGATTTCGAGGACAAAGACTGTTTAGGTGGAGCTGTTTTCCTTTGTTGACCTAGCAAACGCGACGATCCCGCTCGAGTCTTTCCTTACCTGACAAACGAACTTGCCATCACGCATCCGAAGTTCAGGCAAGCCATCGTCAACTTACTCACCATTGACTCCACAGTCTTGGAGAAGGCACTCCGCTGCCAGTCCGATGAATTCATCGTCATACTGGCTACCGAAACCGGATTGACGAGCCTGCCATTCTCCCTGCTTCTCCCCCATCCAACACTCACGCTCTTAGATGGCCTGGATGATTGTCGCACAGATGTTGCTCAGTAAGAGTCAATTAATCTTACCACACATTTTGACAAAAGTTGGGTGTCTCTTTCGCTTAGATTATTATAGGTCTCCACGACTCTCCAGAGTGGCAGGTCGTGTCAGCAAGGGTGGAACCCTCTGTGAAATACTGGAAGGAGGGGCGTCCCATCGACACCCATGGTATCTTTAATTTCTTTAACCCTTTCCCGAGGTTTCCGAATGGCCAAGGTTATTCGGTAATCGATTCCGGTGCACCTGGTCTCTTCGTGTTCGCCGATGTCGTTTTGAAGTTCGTAGGTCTGTACTGCGACATTCTGCACACGATCCACCCCAAACCTCTCTCAGCAACATTGCATGTCCTTTCGAACTCCGTCTTAGTTACAAGGGAACTCCCCGCCGAAGTCATTTGCCTTTTCCCGACCAAGCAACTTTCTATGGGTGTTTGCGTAGACTTAATTCTGTCCTCAACGTTCCATCTGCTGTAAACGCCTCGACCACAAAATTATGGTTTCATCATGCATCATTTAGCTATTTTCCAGAGCACATACAAACCGGGCGGCCTTGGAGTATCAGAGTAAACGGTTTTTGCAGTGGCAAGCAAGTACTGTGTTCGATGGCATGGAGAGAAGGGGATGGGGGCTGTGGAATGTCGGGTCAGGTATCAGTGGGTTACGCCTGAATGACTTACTGACATGCAACCCAAGACATCGTTCCGCGAGCCCTGGCCATCTGATCAACAACTCGAATGCATTAGTTTGGCTGCGAATGACCTAGAGCCTTTGATGGTGTCATGGCAACCCCATATCGCGGTTCGACGACGTAGTCACCATCCATTCCCATCGGTGGTCGTTCCTCACCCTTTGGTACCGGCAGATTCTCGCCAATATCTTACCACGACTTCGTCTCGCTACGCAACGTGTATTATGTGATGAAAATTTGGTGGACCAGAGAAGCAATTACTCGAGTGGGTTCTTCACGAGTTCAGGATGTCAGAGTGGTGAAGGGTTTCGTGTGGAAGAGTCGAACGCAGCTATGGCAAATGGGGGTTGTAGGGTTATGTCCATCACCAACCCCCAACAAGGGAATGATCAATTCCGGTACTGAGTCGTGTAAGACACAAAAAAATCGCTTGGGCTTCACGGATCGTCTATATCAGCGTGTCTCTCTGAACTGACAGGAAGACCCGGACTGGTGCAAATAATGTGATAATCGGCTATTGATTGATCAATTAAAAATCAAATACCTATGGATGGACCTGGTAAAACCGACGGCTAACTGTTGGTTCGTGGGCATCGATAGCGATGACGGGTCCTGCAAATCCTGTCTAATGCTTGGCCCGTAATTGTAGCCATCGAATCGACGGCGACTCAGCCAAAGACCCAGTTGGTAAATTCGATAGTCATTAATCGATACGAAGGCATGAATGGTATGGGAGTACGGTGTACCTATTAATAGTGAATCTCCATTCTTGATATGGTATATTTCCCATACACATTGACTAATGCTCTCTAACCATTGACATGAACGGTATTGGACTGACGTAGGAGTGAGCTAAGCAAATCAGCATTGCTTCCATCGTAAGCCAATACCCGAACAGTTTCCTTGTCCTCCAAGATATCCTCATGTTGTTCAGCGGCACCAGATGCATGGGCTACTCGGGCACAAGCGGCGCGAATAGCAATCAAGTTTCGATCAGGTAAATCTGGGAGAGGGATGCCTTGATCTTCACAATCAGCCACTACTTCTGGGTCGACCGCAAACGTGACGTAACGGGAAGGTATGTCGAACATCTGGCAAAAATAATCGCGATGTGAACAAACTTTATAAGTGTTTGGCTGTTGGACAGTTGAGTACAGAGAAGGGGTAGAGAAGGAGGTTATTGACCTTTCCCTTTACTTCCTCAAGCCAGAACGTGAATGTGTCAAAGGCGGTGTGCAATGATGGGGACAACGTGAGGACATTAAAGAGGCTGTTGACTTGTCCACCGAGCAACTTTTTGACCTCTCTTTTCAGTCCAAACATCGTAAGCATAGTAAATGCAGCAACAGCACACTCCTGAAGAAGAGTCAAACGCATTTTGGTCGGTACAGAGATAAGTCACCTCTCCAGCGTCTTGTGCTGACCAGAAAACAGATGAGCGCATTGGGTCATAGTGAAGCCTCTCGCCTTCCGGCGCAGCTCGGGGAATTTTTCGGAAGAGGCCCAATCATAAAGACCGGAAACCATGCACTTGAAACCGTCACGGAATAGAGCCTGAAGACAGCCAGGTGAATAGATAGCCAAGACGAAGAGAGCGCGGATAACAATATCACACATGTTTTTTCGCATCTTCATTCGTTTTAGGGCCGTTGGCCATCGCGAGAAGAATGTCATTCTTGTGCTTATTAAAGGATGGCGGTGAAGTTTGACGTGATTGAGCAGGGAGAGGCCCACTGTCGGAGCGAACTGGGTCCTTGTGAGTGTGATATCTCGCATTGAGCTCGTACCTACAGACGCGCATTAGATGGTTCCTGTACATGAGACCTAGCTCGAAGATTTTCATGTGTTGAGCTTCGGTCTCTTCTTCACTCCCGACGACCACATTGTCTACGCTAAAACAAGACTTGACGTCCAGAAGAAGCTGTCTGTACGGGATGAGGCCAAAGTCATGATTAGGATGATCCCAGAAATCCTTCAAGAACCACCCCGGCACGCGGACACCAACAAGGAAATCGTTGTATTTTCCAGATGATGAGGCATCTTTAAGAGCGGCTTTTTCAGCACTGAGAACTAATATCCAGCAACTGATGCCATCGGCGTCAAAGCCAATGTCCAACGATGGAAGAGCAGGCATGATGGTGGCAGTGGCGGTGAGATGGTTGATTTAGCAGATGGGAATATTTCCGGGCGGCCAAATATACTTCAATTATCGTCCCCTAGGTTCATTGAACGTCAAGTGAGAAAGACTTTCCAGTGAAACTGGCCTGAATGAGGCCAGTGAAGGACGTCCTGTGCCAGGGATTCTATGCATTCACAAGGCCAATATCAAGTAAGGGAAAAGGCTATGGAGTCACCGCCATGTTTACATGTGTCTCGAGTATACCCTGTCTAAAGGAGATCATCAGATACCGGTACATCAACCCAACCACACTTACATTCCATTATATGAGGAGCAGGAGCTCGCAGATTCGGACCACTGTATGCATCGACCGGATCTAAAGGACAGCGATCAGGTACCCTTCAGAAATTCGAGACAGGTATCCAACTGCGCATCAGGGTTCTCCAGGACCATGGAATCGGTCGTAAGTTGACGGTGGCTCGCATGAATGTTTTGGATAGCTTTCTCATATCTTCAACCGCCACACGCTACTCCTCCAGGACATCTGTCACTTTCCAGCCATGTTTTAGTTCCCGACCAGCATTTCTCAATTCGAATCCAGACAACTATCTTTCTTTCTATTCAACCTGTGGAAAATCGTTCCTGCACCACTTGCTTCGAGTCGGAGGTGTGGTTCCAAATCTTATATTCTGGTGGAATTCCATGTTTGGATCTACCCGTGCCCCTTCTGTTAGGTTTGATCAACTCTATCATCCACAGTACGCATCACAGAATCCAAACCACCACCACCCGCACATCTCTCCCCAGACACGAAATCATTCAATGCCACCCATAAAACAAATGCTTCAACCCCGAGACGCACACATCATCTTCAAGATCCTCTTTTACGATCACCAAACAACCGTCGATTGAAGGTATGATCGGCGAAAGTTCTCTTTCCACAATCTTCACGCGGGCTGGACACGAGGTTCAGCTTCACCCATTTTTGTCTACGAGTTCTACACCCCAGATGGACAGAGGACGATCGCTTCGGTAACGACTTCCAGCCCCGATGACGTACCCAGAGTCGAAGCAAACTGGCTATTACTGAGATCAGCCATGGTACCAAATCTCGTTTGATCACTTTTATACTATATCAATGCGACCGGAATTATTGACGAACAACCACCGAAGAGAGCCACCCACCTCTCAAACCCCGAAAGATTTTGATGACGGGAGATGGTGATTAACAGCAGCCAAGAGGTGGGGTCACATGTGCAGAGTTATCCAAGCGACACTTGAGAGAATGCGTATCGGTTGCTGTCAAGGGCAACAAGAAAAGGTGAGACTGGGCGCCTACGTACCCCTGGAGTGCTTGCACCCTATTTATTCCAATGATCGCCAGAGGTACTCAATAAAACAAACTTGCAGCACCACGCCAGCCTTTCTTTCCTTGTACTATAGCGTCTGCGGGTTGGGATCATCGCCCACTGTATGTACAACCAATATTCATCATCTCACATCTCTCTCGCAACAGATCGGGCATGAAATTTTGATTCAACAAGCACCAACCTTTCGCGTACACACTTGAGCGACCGCAAAAAAGAAAGTCGACTAACCGTGCGCAGCAATAAAACAAAGGACAAGAGACAGAGGTACTAAAAGATGAGGAAAAGTCGCCTACCACTTGTCCATCCGATCTTTCCAAAACCACACGCGTACAAGAAAAATAATGGAAAAAGAACCCACCCACGGTAATGGAATAAAAAAGTGGGGTTGATCGTGTATGGAATATGGGAAAAGGGTGAGATGAGCGCTTGTTCCAAAACAATTTAGCGGAATGATAGAACGGGGGACGGACTGGTAAGGCCGCGTCTTCCAACCTATCCATTAAGAATGAGAAAACATTGTTCATGTTCACAAGACGAATATACACAAACATCTTCTGCATCCATCACTTTCCTACAAGAAATCTTCTGCCCTAGCGCGTTTTTTGCCGCGGGGTTCATCAAGGGTTGCGGTGGGAACTGGCGTTGCGTCAGTTGTCTTGTTGGCAAAATAATACTTGGGATGTATAGCTCTATGTTCTTCCTACATAACATACGCAATCAGTCAAGAAGGAAGAGCACCAAAACGAGTACTTACAGGAGAAAAGTTGGGATCAGTCCACTTGAGTTCGGTCGGCTTCTTGAACTCGGGGAGGGTCTGTGCGAGAGCAGGATTGGGTAGAGTCAGCTGAGGAGGTTTCGATTGACCTTGTCCAACGTTTTTGTTGCTCATCGAAGGGTGACCGGACGGAGGAGCTCCGGAAGATGGAGGTGGGAGAGTAGATGCCGGTGTTGTCTGGAGAGTGGCGGGGACAAAATTAGGCGGAGGCGGTGGGGACGCACCAGGAACGCCGGGCGGGGGAGGGCTGAATGGGGGATGGAAACCAGGAGGGGGAGTTACTCCTGGGGGAAGGAAAGGAGGAGGGGGAAAGGGAGGTCTCGCGCCAGGGGGGAATGGTGGAGGACCACCGGGAGGAAAACCAGGAGGGAAGGGGAAGCCAGGTGGTGGTGGACTAGAGATCGATCGTTTGAGTGCGTCGAAAGATAACGAGTAGGACGACTTACCCTGGAGGTAGACCTGCGAAAGGCGGGAAGGGCGGAGGTTGACCGGGCATACCTGCTGGAGGAGACGCACCAGGTGGGAAGGGAGGGGAGGGGCCTGTAGGCTGGGGTATTGGAACAGGAGGAGCAGCATAGGACTGGGACGGAGCTCCGTAGACGACTGCGCCAGAGGGAGTATCGGATGTGGAGGATGTGGAGGGTTCTGGATTGTTGAGGCCCATAAGTGCTTTATGTGCTTCGAGCTGTGCTTTCAGTTCTTCTTCGGACATCGGCCTGTTGTCGATCTTGGGGCGTTTGGCTTGAGGCTGTGAGATGGAGCCAGCAGCGAGACCGAGTTCGATTTCCTTTCTGCGTTTGTAATCCGCGACGTCGGGGGCAGGTATACCTTCCATACCGAATATTTCCACCTCGTACCCGTCGCGGCCTGGAAGGGCATTTTCGATACGGGGAAGACTGGGGTCTGTGTGAGTAGGGCGTGATGCAAAGACGGTAAAACGGACTTTTCTGGTTCGAGTTTGTGCACCTGCTGGATGTGAACGGCAAGACCGCCTGCAGTGTTGAGCCGACGGGGACACATGCCGCATTTAAAGTGCTTCGCCTTCTGGTGCTGCATGAGAACTGGGGGGATGAGAGCACGGCGAAAAAGGAGCGAAATAAAAGTACCTTTCTCGTCCTCGAACTCACGCTCGCAGTACCAGCACCATGGTCGGAGGATCTGCAGCGATGAGCGGGGTGCTGGCTGGGCGGGGCACGGCTTACCTGCTTGTTTTTTTTCTTGCCCATGTCGTCGATGTGAAAGAGCAGGATGCGGCTGTCACGCTTTTCTCACGCTGCTATTTTACATGATTGATTATCTAATACAGCACCTTGCTCAGCCGCTGCACCTCGTTGAGCAGAATGTCGCCCTGCTTCACCACCTGCTCATACTGCGCACTCTTGAGCGACGGCCGCGTCGTCTCTACAATCCCGTTCACCTTGTCTATCGAGCAATGTAGCCGCCCATTCGCAATAAACCGCGAAAGCTCCCTGCGGCTATGATGAGTACAAAGCAATGATGATCACCAGCACTCACCCGTCGATGTAATTGACCGTAACGCCGAATGCCGCAGCGAGGCTGTCAAGCGTAAGACTCCGGTACGACTCGAGAAGCTGACCATATGCGAGTATACGCATTTCTCGGACGTAGTACCGGGCATGAGGAGAGAGGATGCGAGATGGAACGAGATGGGTTTGTTCCAGGGTAGCTTGGGGCGATAGTCAACGTCATGTATGCGCAAGAAACATCCACAAAACGCACCGAGAGCAGAGAAGAATTTGTCATAACGACAATTATACAAACTTTTGATGAGTTCGCCAAGCACTGGGGTGTCAGGGAGGACCTGATTGACCTCGGGAGCATTGATGACCTTTTTCTTGAGATCGACGCGTTTGAGGCTGAGAGCGTTGGCGATGACGGTCAGGGTAACAAAGTCATTGTACGAGATGAGTTCTACAGCGGTAAAGGTGGACAGCGCGTCGAGCAAGAGTTCGCCTCCACGTTTAAATTGCCGGATAGAGAGAAGATGAAGGCCGTTGTAGACCTTTAGGCGGTTGCGGCGGTCCCAGTCGCCGCCTTCCTCGATCAGCCTAGCCTTGGATTAGAACTTTTATTGTACAACCTAGATGAACATACGTCTCGGCTTTGGTGACATAGGTGTTGATGAGATCATGGTCACCGAAAAAGAATCCAATGCGGACGAGTGTGAGCACAATATCTATCCGAGATCCCAAGCCAGGCGTCTTTTCGAGCGCAAGCTTCTGCGCTTCCACTGCCCGGTCCTAATAACGTCGGTCAAGTGCTCCGTAAAACCACAAATCAGGTTACCTTGTCTCCAATTCTTGTCAGGTAATTCGCCCGTGCCTTGAGCGCATCCGATATTTCAGATTCACCCTCTGTCTTCTCAGCCTCTACGAGACGTTCATCCAAAACTTTGAGTTCATCTTCGTTCGACTTTTCTAGCGACTCCAGCAAAGTCTTGTCTAATGGCAGGACAGACGACGACCAAGTTATCGAACGGTAGTAAGGCGCCATCTCTACAGCAAAGGTCAGTATACGCCGCCAATTAACAAAGTGCAACATACGGTCCGCCTGGATACCCTCGAGCAGTTTCGAGCGAGCATCAGCGTGCTTGTCCTTGGTGGAAAGGACAAAGAGGTACTGGGGCAGGGTGAGATTTGGAATAGGGAGGACGATGTCGTCGGCCATGGCTGGTGCACGATGATCAGTCCGAGCCCAATATGACGCGTCCTTCCTGCTTTCCCACGCTTCGACGCGTCATTCAGTCATTAGCCTCGTCCGCCACTCATCATCATGTCCTCAACCGACCTCATCGCGCAGGCTGAAGCCAACCCAGCAAAAGCTGAGGGGATATACAGGCAAATCCTCTCAGATAACCCCAGTACCACCGATGCTGCAATTCTGCGCGACAAGGAATCCGCTCTCGTCAAGCTCGGCGAGCTCTATCGGGATCAAAAGTGCGTATTGAGCCTACATATGGTGGATATGTGCTGAGGTCGTTGTAGGAATGCATCCGAACTCGCGGGTGTAATTACTCTTTCTCGCTCATTCATGTCGTCAACTGCCAAGGCGAAGACAGCCAAGCTCAGTACGTGGATATCCACTACCCGAGGTCCAATGCTGACAGACTACCAGTCCGAACCCTCCTCGACTTTTTCTCTACCATTCCCAACAGCCAAGAAATCCAAATGAAGACACTCACCGACAACATTGCCTGGGCCAAGGCAGAGAAACGCGTCTTTCTCAAACACAGTCTCGAAACCCGTCTCGTCGGACTGTATGTTGCCTTCATTCCGTCCCTCCCCTCCCAGCTCAACCTTATCTCGCACAGACAGCTAGAATCTCAGCAATTCCAACCTGCTCTTACCCTCATCGACACCCTTCTCACCGAACTCAAGCGTCTCGACGACAAAATGATCCTCACCGAAGTTCATCTCCTCGAAAGTCGAGTCTATCGCGGAATCGGTAATCTTCCAAAAGCCAAGGTATGAACTAGAGTCGCGAATATATACGCCTTGTTCACCTCACGACAGGCTGCTCTAACGTCTTCACGAACCGCCGCCAACTCGATTTATTGTCCACCCGCTCTCCAAGCATCTCTCGATCTTCAATCCGGGGTTCTTCACGCAGAGGATAAAGACTATACCACCGCTTACTCTTATTTCTTTGAATCTTTTGAAAACCTCTCATCTCAAGGCGACGACGCTGCCCTCGACGCGCTCAAGTACATGCTCCTGTGCAAAGTCATGCTCAACCTTGTACGTACTTAATCGTGCCCCTTCAATTCCTGCTAAATGTGCGGTCCATAGCCGGAAGACGTGACAACACTGCTAACCAACAAACTTGCCGTCAAATACGCCCATCTACGAGAAGTGGAAAGTATGCGTGCTATTGCACGAGCGCACCAAGAGCGCAATCTTGCCGACTTTGAAAAAGCTCTCTTTGACTATAAACATGGTTTGTAATTTACCTTGCCGTATATATTTACCAACTTACCCCGTCGCATCAGAGCTTTCTTCTGATCCTACGATCCGCTCTCATCTTGCCGCTCTATACGATACCCTCCTTGAACAAAATCTCCTTCGAATCATCGAGCCCTATTCTGTAGTCGAGATCTCCCATGTCGCGTCGTTGGTAGGCCAAGGACAACAAGCCGTCGAAGCCAAGTGAGTATACATTCCACCCCTTTTTGTTTTACTGATCGTCGACAGACTATCGCAGATGATTCTCGATAAAGTGTTCCACGGTGTTCTAGATCAAGGACGAGGATGCCTTTTGGTTTTCGACGAACCCGAAGTCGACGTGAGTTTGTGAAACTATTATTTTGGATATCGGGAGGCCTCACGCGCAATATTTAGAACACATATGGTGCTGCGATCGATACATTGGAGCAGGTTGGCAAAGTAGTACAATCATTATATGCCAAGGTTCGTTAGTGCTCTCCCCCTTGCTTTACTTTTGGCTAACAAGCCGCATTTACAGACCGTAAAGATCGCGTAATGCAGCTTCAGTGTAAATGTAATTCATTTTTGCTGACCGGAAATTAACATTTTCATCGTCATTTGGGGATATTGGTTGCACGGGATGCTTAAGTGATGCTGCCTTTGAATCGAAGGACGTGGTGCAATGCTCAGTCGCCCCCTCTATCATAAAAACACCCAGGAGGAGGTCCATCCCCTTCCCACCTTGTTCTCTCTCACTCACTCCATGAATCGGCTTCTTTCCTCTGCCATATTCTGCTCTTCTTCTCCCCTTCGATCCATTTCACGGCATAGCGAGTTAAACTGAATAATCAACAAGAATGCTCAGGGACAATCCCGCATGATAGGGTTAGTGATTATCAAAGCTAAGTGCTACATCGTCTCTACTCTGCTCTCACCTCAAACAGCTTTCCTTGTTGGAGCCGCCGTAAATACAGCTAACATTCTTCAAGGTTTGATGGTCTAATTCTCTACCACCGCTTAATCTTCGGGATTTGGGAAACTTCTGGTAACACTCAAGTGCACAAGAGGGAAGAAAAGAGAGCATCCAGCCAGTCCAAGTTATAAATGAGCGAAGCAGCCAGTCCTTATGTTACAGTCTCACAGCGAAGGACTGGGGGCTGATTTTGTCATGAGGGAACAATTGGAGAATGCACAAGGTGGGAGGATATCCATTGAGTCGGTGTCGCGTTTACCGAGACTCAGACAGTTCCATGGTATATCCACAATCGAGATGCGGGTGGCTTTACATATATAGAGAGACAGTGAACAGAAAGAGAAAGCAGTCCGTGATACATGAAACATCGAATTTTTGGTATAATACCAATCATCCTTCTCGTATATTGTAACGTTCTCCAAAGAGACCTTCCTCTATCGCTTTTATTTCTGCGTAATATAGGTATTAGCAAAGACAGAGAGAAGGAAAATTGCGACTGGATACTCACGTAACGCAACATGTTTCGAGTGGAAGCGACTCAACGCAAGATTACCTGTAACGAGTGTCAAATTTTATCATCAAGGGGGAAGAAATAATGGGACGTACCCATCATATACCACATATTCCGAACACCTATATCCCTCCAGGCACCACATATTTCGCCCTCCACGTCCAACCCCCAGATCTTCTTTACTCTATTCGCAACATCATCGCCACAGATATCGCGAATCACTTCCGGAGCCTCGGCGAGACTAGGGGCGAATCAGAAAAAATCACACAAGGAGGTTCGCAGGTGTATTCATACCCCGTAGCAAAGATGATCACGTCCGCTTCCAACTCAGAGCCATTCTCAAACTTGAGACCGGTTTCTGTGACCTCTGTAATCATGCTATCATTCTTGAGCTTGATCTTCTTATCAACAATGAGCTGAGAAGCACCCGTGTCTGGTAGCACATTCCGTTATTACCAGCATAAATAAGAACTAACCGGGGTCTATACGCACCGAGGTAATATCCACCTGCTTTCGACCATGCCAAAAGGTTAAACCCAGTTCCTTTGAGCCCATCCGTCAGCTTGAATCCAACACTTCGCAATCCATCGAGAAGTTCCCTAAACAAATATAAGTACAGGCGCAATATGGGACAGAAGAAGCGAACTTGTCAAGCTCAGCTATTTCCTTGGTCTTGCGCTGTTGAAGTTCTATTACCATCCAATGAGGAAATGATGCGTTGAGTCTGTCGGCAACGTCTGACGGTGGTCCATCCTCCTCATAGAGACCTAAAAGTCATATGAACTTTGGGGCGTCGCGCTTAATTACTGGGATGGTTACTCGCCCTTGAAGAGAACATCCCATCCATTCTTAGTGGTCATTATATAAGTCGGGCCACGCTGCACCATCGTAACATCTAAGGAATCGACATCAAGACGAGTCAAGTTGGAAAGGCAAAGTACATACCAACGCCATGATTGTAATAGTCCTGCGCAATATCGTGGGCTGATACTTCTCAGTTAGTTCCAAATTGACGGATACACTGAATTGTGTTACTTACCGGATGTACAGGCCCCAACGATTACAACCTTCTTACCGGAATGATCCAGTGCTCGTTTATGTTGTGTTGAGTGGAGATACTGGCCCTTGAACTTGTCCTGTACGATGCAAGCGATATGTGGCTGAGCGCAAACTAAAGAATCAAGTATAATGCCCACTTACCAGTCCAGGATAGCCGAATGGTCTGAAACCGCCACCCCCAATACCCGTCGCAAAGACAAGATGGTTCACAGTAAATTTACGCTCCTTTCCGTCACCTCGCTTGACCGTGATGTGCCATTTATCACTCTGATCTTGCGAAACCGAGGTGATGTTGGACGAAGTCCAAACAGGAAGTTCTAGTGCTTCGGCATAGTATTCGAGCCAGTTAGCGAGTTTGCCAGCGGGGCTGTATACTGGCCATGTCGACGGGAATCTTCAAAATGAGTAAGAAGCCATGACGGTCACGAAGGTCAACGGCTACATACGGCATATACGGCATGTGATCGTACCCTATTTTTGTCAGAACAGATAAGGTCCCATAACCGGGAGGGAAATATCCAAAGACACGCACAGACGGGATCGTGCAAGCACAACGCCTCGTAACGATTCCTCCAGTTATCTCCAACCCTCGGCGTCTTCTCCACAACCAGGGCAGACACACCAAGGGCTTTCAAGCGCGCAGCCATATCCAGCCCACCTTGGCTCCCGCCGACAATCAGTACCGTCGGATCGTTATCTTCAAACTCAATCTCTTTGCGCCTTTGCTGCGCCCATAATCCATGATTCGGCAAGGGATTCCTCAAAGCGCCAATTCTCTCTGGAAACCCTTTAAGATCCTCCAAGTTGGTAAATACTACGTGTGCCTTCCATTCCTCGTTCTGCGTCGGGACGAGACGTATGATGCCCGAGCCAAGCCCGACTTGCGTTTCGAAGTCGAACATTGTGTTGATCCATGCGAGATCCGGATAAGGTTGTTGTAGTTCAAGATAGTCATCCTTGAGCTTTATGTTTCGCATCCCGATGATTGGAAGTTGATCTTTGAGGAAGACAGAGATTTTGTCTCGACCTCGGAAAGTTCGAAAGTTCCATGTTAAAGCGAGGAAGTCACGCCAGAAGGAATCAGGAAGGAGAAGATTAGCCACGGCCTGTGTGTTTCGAGACTCTACAGCACTAGAGAATATAGAGAACCAGGTTTGTGCTACTTGGCGAGCGTCGAGGTCAGTGGGAACGCTGGCATTGAGTGACGAAAGGGTAGGGAGTTTGACATCTGGGATGTCTTGAGACATGACCAAGACGAGGACTAGCAAGAGCAGATACGGCAAAGTTTATTACCGGTTCACGCAACATATAGTTATGGGAAAGAAGACCTCGTGATGGAGTAAAATGGAGAAATGCGCTTGAGGGATTCACTTGTCCAGAAAGTTAGTCACATGCAAAAACGAGCGTGCGATATCACGACCAGAGCGCTGGTATCAAGGCTTAGGACCATCACTGGTGTACTAATTGTCGGCTGGGGCTTGTGTTTGTTGATTCACCGATGTATCGTCCCCGACGTTGCATCACGACAGTGATCTTGTGCCCATTACTGCTCGAGGCCTGTCTCCTACCACTGCACGTCAGCCATTCGCCGAGCCAGACGGATTAAAATTTGACGTCGTAAATAAGCGAATTCTTGAAATCGAAAAGCACTCTACCCCATTCATCCCAAGCCTCTGAATTGTATTGATAGATCGCTCGTGCCTCCGGTCAACTACAACACTTCAATTACAAAGTAATATATCTGAGCAGTTCTGAGTATATCAGAGGGTATATGCATCACCAAACGGTGAAGAGTCCCATAGGTCGTATCTCGCGGGTGGTTTCCTGGAAGTATGAATGAATGGGATGTTATCGTACAAGGTGTCAAACAGTCGACGTTTGAGTCATCTTTCGAACAGCAATTTCCACACCCTTCTTACTCGCTCTCCCTCCAGCGACTACCTTGTTTGCAAACCAGTGTACTCCAAAAACGAGGAACTGTAGAGTCATAATGATCCCCACAAAGAAACATACAACCACGACACCCTGAGGCCAAACCTGGAACGCGACAAGGCCGAGGAAGGCCATTAAGGCCAGGGCAGAGCAGAGCATGCACATTGCGGGCATCCTGGCCGATAGTGCGAAGAAGAAATACGACTCATAGACGTCCCGCGCACGGAACTAGAAAGTTATTGGGTCAACATCAGTAAGATAGAGAATGGAAAAATTCGTACGATGAACGTTCGTAAATCTACCCAGTTGTAACGGAAGAGGAACCATGCATCGATAGCCATACCGAGGCCTGAACCAATGCTGCTCGCAGCGATGGCGCTTAGGGCGTAAGGCTGGATCTGGAAAAGCGAATCTGGTGAAATTGCAAACACAGCCGCATTCACAGCCGCAAGAGCGGCTAACTAAAATGCGATGTTAATTGACGCCAGCGGGGAAGACGCTGTGGTGACCCACCAAACCGCCCACATATTGCCACTCCCTCTGCAACCTCTCAAAAATAGGCTCGTAATCCGATTCCAGTACTGCTTCCTTCAATTCGCTGTATAATGTGAAGGTTGATACGGCGCGCTCGGCAGGGTTCATATATGATGGTGGTACTGTGATTTCTTGAGTAAATTGCGGAATGACCGAAGCCGCGATCCATGTGTGGACAGACTTGACAACCTGAACAACGCTTGAGGGGATGGATGTAGAATGGGTGGGTTCAGACTGGTCGTATTCTTCTGCGAGATGGGCGAAGCTAAGGGGTTGTTTTGCTTCTTCTTCTTCCCCACTAGAGCACGGCTCTTCATCCGAATAAATGGTATAACCCTTTATACGACGGCGTAATTTTTGGGGTGGATCTGGTAATACTGGTGAGGGAGGCGCAGAATCGATAGGAGTTTCTGGCATGGCAAGGGTATCGGCTGCAGTTAGAGTAATTAGCTTGGGAGATGACGCAGATTAGAGCCCGCAAGGGGCACGCACACGTTTCGGAATCAGACGTGTATGCTGATGCTGTGTCGTCCTGTACAATTGCAGAAGACGAAGCGAACGACGGAGGTGGTCGGAGGCGAAGTACTACAGAGGCTCCATTTTGAGGTTTTCCTCGACTTGCGTTGGTATTTTTGCTCCATGTCTGGCACTGGAGCCGAAGTTCGACCTCTACTCCAGGGAGATGAGATGACAGCGCAGAGAAAATAGCGTAGAAAACCTCACTCCGCTCAAGCTCTTGCTTCTTGAGAAGTTGACCCAGCGGATGACCGACGGCCACAGCAACTTCCTTCTTCCGCTTTCCTTTTTTCTTCGTCTGTGATTGGAAGAAAACTCTGATGTCCAGCAGCGAATTTGGTCCAGCATCTCCACTAGACGTAGGATATGAGTATACCGATGGCAAGGAAGGTTAACTACGTACAATGAGAAAGCCTCCTTCATGTTCACATTCTGCCCATCACAGCCCAAAACCGTCTCGTAGGCATGATGTTTGTCGACTTCCATTCGGATTATAGGCCTCCATGCCCTCTCTGGTCGCATTAATCGCAGGCCGTGGGTTCGTATGACTGTTGCAAGAGACGGCTTGAGATTGAGGGAGAGCTGACTCAAGAACGCTCACCTGTAACATGCCATGTATCACTGGGCGTCAAGTCAGGATAGAAAAGGGTGGCTCAGGACAGGAAAAGCATACCTCTCCTCTACGAGTGTTCTTATGCTCATAGCTGAGTGCTTCTGAGTATTTGTGACTTGGATGTCCCAAGCGCTGGGAAGAATGTGGTTTTGAGGATGATCTACGGGGCTGTGCCTGCATCATGATTTGTCGGCAAGGCGTGACAAATCCCCATTTGTATATCATCATCACTCGACCTAAGTATCTCTAACCGAGTCCACCACACCTGAAGGATATTTAAGACGTCAGCATACTTGGCGCCGTGAGTAATGAACATGGAGGATAAGGCGGAGATTTTGTTTGAAAAGGTGTTTATGACTCGCTCTATCAGGGGACGTAGGACCGATGCCCGTGAAGAAGTTGGGATAGAAGAGGATTCTGTTGAGCCCTGCGCGGGGTTTGTGTGAATCCAAGAAGGAGCAGTCGAAACCATGCTACGAGAGGGGAGGAGGGGTTTTGAGGTATCCCACCCGTGACGGCGAGGATCCCGGCATTAAAGAGGAGGTGAAAACGATCAATAGACCCGAGGTATTTCAAGATAAAGGGGCGGGAGTGTGTAAGGAAGGGCCCGTTATTACATTATATTCATAGTCCGGGTGCGGGTGTTTACTGTGTGCAGGTCTTTCAACTACATAGGTCGTGGTTCTACCACATCAATAAGTCAGATCTCTCTTTCCATTGACTAGCCTCTACTCTCCCTATTAGTACTGACACCAGACCCCTGGTGTCAGTACTAAGAGTGTCCTCAGATAGTACCCCTTCACTTAAGTATATACACCATTGGAATCCTCTGATTTCTCTGCATTTATTGAATATGAAATCATGTCATCTGGATCACACCTGAATATTCTACAGAATTTACAATATTAAAAAATTACCAGAACCATCTCGGAACCACATGGCAACTGCCGAAATATATTCCCATAGGCCAAGACCACAGCGAGTTGGCTCCCCGAGATGCCCGGGCTTGGGACCACACCCTCGTTGGTCCTTCATTGGCCGTGAGAAAGGGGACCACTTTTTTCCCATCCCCCACAGATTCTTCCCACGGTCACCCAGGACCAACAGGACCACCTCAGGACCATTTCAGAACCACCTCTGGTATATTAGTAATAAATAGCGAAAAAATACCAATAAAACGAGAAAAATTAGAAAATGAATTTTAGTGCCATTATCTAAGCCCGAGAAGCCCGCGTTCTCGCGCCATTTCGAAAATACTCGAATTTAGGCGACAAAAAATCAATAAATAATTGATATATTCCGATCACACAGCCACTCCGCATATGGACTGACCTTTCCAAAATGATTGGTACGGCAATCACTTGGCAATCAACCATCAATGCCAGTACTTTGTCACTCTCCCTCTCACTCTCACATTACTACGGCCACGCTAGCCTCTTCCTACTACACCACACCGCACAAATGGCCTCACCAATCACATCGGACACCCCAACAATGATGGGGTGCTCATTTACCAACACCACCCACCCCAGCTAGCATCCAATCGAGTGCGATCCGCACCCGATCATACCTGATTTGCCCCCCATGTCTACTACCCCGCTCTCAAGCAGGATGTCGACCACCCTTGTGGAATGAGCAGACATATTGTCGCTTTATGGTCAAAGAGCAGACATACTGTCGCTCTCCAGTCACTGAGCAGGCCCATCGTCACTCAATGTGCATTGGAATCACAGAGGCCCTGACATAGGCCTGCCCCCCGCAGACCCAGTCAGGGAAGATGTGTCTTCGACCGGTACGACTATGACTACCACTACCCCTACGATTGCGGCCACAACTACAGCTACGACTACGGCCATAACAGGAATGGTCATGATCAAGAGTGCGATATCACAGATTGGAGGGACGACCGAGCGCAATAGGATATAGAGTGCAAGGTGGGAGGGGCATTATCTAGGTGCATTGTGCATAACCCTTGCCAGAAAATACGCAGGCCAACACAACCCCAGTGTCATGTACAATTATCGCAATGTAATAGACCGAAGAAAAATTCAATTTATTTTACGATGACTATATCAAGCATACAGAGGTGAACCCTAATAATCTGATTCTTATAATGCGAGGCGCATTATATGTTGCCTAGTAGTATTACCACTCCAACCAGGGGTCTACTCCCCTGGGTGCCATCAATGCCTGTATCTGGATACAAGGCCATATATAAAATTGCACTTATATACCAATAAATAGCGCTGTTAAATGCGATTCCAATGAGCCCACAACCGTCCCAATCTGTGGCCTCTTTAATATTCTATGGAATAAACTCTAGTAGTATTACCACTCCAACCAGGGGTCTACTCCTCTGGGTGCCATCAATGCCTGTATCTGGATACAAGGCCATATAGAAAATTGCAATTATATACCAATAAATAGCGCTGTTAAATGCGATTCCAATGAGCCCACAACCGTCCCAGTCCGTGGCCTCTTTAATATTATATAGAATAAACTCTATTAAACACGAATATAGGGTACCACCAGGTACCATCCGGAAACAGCCGAGGATGATAGTACCGCCAACTCGGTGCCATCAGTGATGGTATCACTCATCGCTGATGGTACTTACATGGTACTGCGTGCCATCAACCATCAGTGATAGTATCACTGATGGCACGCTCTTGTCCTATGAAAAGGTGCCATCAGTGATAGTATCATTCATCACTGATGGCACTCACACGGTACTTGGTGCGTGCCATCAGCCATCAGTGATACCATCACTCACCACTGATGGCACGCTCTTGTCCTATCAAAAGGTGCCATCAGTGATACCATCATTCACTAGTGATGGCACGCTCTCATCCCATCAACTCGGTGCCATCAGTGATACCATCGGTCATCACTGATGGCACTCACACGGTACCTGCTGCGTGCCATCGATCATCAGTGATACCATCACTCATCACTGATGGCATGCCAAATAGGCCATCAAATTGATGGTCCGCAAATGGGCACATGTTCCCACATGGCATTTATAGTGCATACAATGGCACTGGATGGCACCTGAGATGGTCCACGCCTGGGAATAATTACAGAAAAATATTAGTAATTCGGGGATAATTGAAAAGGAATTTTGAGTGAAGTGAGAATGGGCCGAAATGGCCGCATTCACATGGAAAATTGAATTTACTGGAATTTAGGCGACGAAAAATAAGGGAAAAATGAAGAAAATATTGAACATGCAATATTCGAGATGACTGTAAGTGTACCCACGCCAACACAATGATTAGTCATACCATCAGAGTATTATCAGTGCATTAGTGATGGCATCACTGGTCACTGTCAGCACAAAGTCGACCAGTGATGTGATACTACTATGTGACCACATGTGAGCATTATCGAAAAAATATGGAGAAAATAGGAAATATTTGGGAATGAATTTTAGTGAAAGAATAAAAGGGTAAGAAGGATTTGTTCTCTCAGAAAATGGAAAATACTGGAAAATACAGGACAAAAAATAGCAAATAAATCGGAAAAATATTGATACCTAATAATCTGATTCTTATAATGTGAGGCGCATTATATGTTGCCTGACGATCATTATTGCCAGTTAAGGCAACCTGTCATCAAAATAAGGTGCCTGCCAATCATTATTGCCAGTTAAGGCAACCCGTCATCAGAATAAGAGAAAAAATGATGGAAAACGGCAACTAATGCCCTAAAAGGTACGTTTCCCTCCCCAAATGAGTTGTGGACCCTTGATTGGACCTAATAGACCAGACCGTTGTGAAGGTCCCCTCACTGGTCATAGGACCACCCCCCAATGTCCTTCTACTTTCTAGAACCTGCTGACACGTTGTATATGATATTGGACTCTCTTACTTTGTCATTATGCGTTAGGGTTAGGGTTAGGGTTAGGGTTAGGGTTAGGGTTAGGGTTAGGGTTAGGGTTAGGGTTAGGGTTAGGGTTAGGGTTAGGGTTAGGGTTAGGGTTAGGG